>CM021100.1:648563560-648645425 GCA_007115665.2 Sequoiadendron giganteum
TTGAGTTAACAAACAGTTCTTGCCAATCAGCAAGATATTATTCTATGTCTAAAAGTAGGTGAGCAAACAGTTAACTGGAAATCTACTTCAGTTAACTGAAACTAAACAAAAGTCAAACTGGAAGTCTACCTCAGTTGACCGACACCTAACTAAAAGTGAACTTATGTTACAAATGTGTCTCCAAATAGACATCCACCTTTTGAGGAAATCTGAGATCCACAAATCGTGGGAGTCAAATAGACATCCTAGATTGGTGGGATCTGACATGCATGATCTGTGGAGATCTGGAGTCAACTTGGAAAGGGGCATCAAGTTGACTTCAGTCATCATTAATGCTATTTGGAGGGTAGGACGTCCTCCCTTGGTGCTTTACACCTCTCCACCACTGGTCAACAAAGTCTCTATCCAGTCATTGACCTCTTCGGCCTCCGGGCAATTAATGCTCTTCAAGATGACCATGTGGCGTCTAAGCATTTCTTCACCCGTCGTAAGCTGCTGATGATAGGTTATGCATTAGGCAGCTGCTTCATCTAACTGGACAGACATGGCTGCAATTTTGGCTAATTTGCAGCCATTGGGATCTTCAAGGAATGAAGATCGGATGACATCCTGGAATCGTGTCTGCACGGTTTCAAGTTCCACATATTCTCCTCCTTCCCGCTGATATTCTAACTCCGGGAAGGATATTACCAACGCTCTTGCGAAGTTGATAATATTGGCGACGAAGCGTCTATAGTCAATCAGCTCCACAGAGTTGGCATCATAGGTTCTCACCTTGTATGCCACCTGTTCTTTCCACTCAAAGAGATGGTGTTTATTTTCTGTGGTCGTAACTGATTCATATGCTTGTTGCAAATCAGCAACTGTCGCCTCCTCTCTCGGCCTCTCTTGAGCTGCCTTTATATCCGACTTCTGGATTTCTGATCGAAGTCCATGTGCTCTGTCTCTCAGCTGATATGCTTCTGTCAACACACACCGCCCTTTGACAACAAACTCATCTACTTGACGTCTCAAGTGTTTACCATATGTAATCAACTGATGATGGTTTCTTTCAGCTGGGAGATCCAACAGTCCTTGAGGCAAAGCCGAGGAGTTTGGAGTGTCATGTATCAAACTAGAAATGTACAACTTTAGCTGACGGATTTCAGCCTTCAAGGCTGCTTTGTCTTGTCCATCTTTTGTCATTCTTTCTTTGACACTCGCCGAGGCAATTCCAAGAAGGTCTACCTCCACCTGTCGAGTGGTCTTTCCAAGGTTCACCTTTGAAAGCGTGAAATCCTCAACCCTCACATTATGTATATCTTTGTCTTCAGGTGGGGCAGCAGTCTCTATGATAACTTCGTTCTCTGCATTCTTTTCTACATGCGTCTGCTTCTTCAACTTCTTTACCGGCATGTCTTGTGGGATATGATGGAATTCAGAGAAGTCAAGCTGATAAGAAGGCCTCTCCCTCTTCCTCCCAAGCAAGCTTTCCAGCCAGATAGAATCTCGGCTAGCATCGCTGGGAGGAGGAACATAGGTCCCCTGAATGCTAGAAGAACGAGACTGTGCCGTGGCAATGTCTCGTGGTGGCGAGTCCAAATCAATAGGACTTTGTGACCTCTGGGATGGTGGTGAAGATGGTGGCTCTGTTTCTATCACTGGCACCGCTTCTGCTACAACTTCTTCTACAATGGTTTCTACGACATGCTCAATCACCGGGTTCTGTGTAGCTGCGTACGGTCTCTCAATCCAGTAAATTGGTATCGTTTCACCGTACTTCCTTCGTCGGCCAGGCCGCGTAATTCCTCTTTTCTCCCCATGTGTTTCGACCGTATTCCTTCTGGAGGAAAGCTCATCTTCTTCTGTCTGGGTTTCCTCCTAGACGTGGAAGGTAGTGTAGACTGAACCGCTGGCGGCTCTGATCGGGGAAGTACTACCTTCTTTGTCCTTTTACTGTCCAGGTAGAGTTGACTGTGTCGAACTACTCTACCCGTTCTTTCCTCAATAGACGTACTCTCTTTCGCGTACCAGTCTACCTTGCCGAGTGGTTGTGAATCTACTAGACCCGTGAAGAAGGAAGAAAGAATAACTTCTCCTTCGTCTTCAGATAAGCCCTCGATGTCTTCTGACATGAATTCTGCAATCTGTGAGAGCTTGAATCTGCTATGGTTCCTTCTTCTCACTTCGAACTCATCTTCGCAGTTGACCCAAAATCTTCCATGAAAGGTTCATGTGATGATCTTTGCTCAAGGTGAGCTGCGAAGATGCCTCTGGGGTCATAGGATGGCCTCCCGTCGATGAGGTACTTGAGATTAAATCTCACTATTTCTTGGCTTATCAACCTTGCATCAGCTGCTGTTCTGCATCTGTAGAGTCCCATCTGAAGAGGAAAGTTCACTGCAGCCTTTTTCTTTACGCTTAGGTAAGAGTGAACATCGGCCAATTGCCTCAGGAATTCCATGAACACTACCCTATCTGAGGGGTAACGTGGCATCATGGCGGGGTGGCCATTATAGCCATACACGCGTATGTAGGTGAAAGTGGGGAATTGTATGAACCAATCCGCCCAGTCCACCATTGCTGCCTTAGCTGCTGGTGAAATACGCACGTGCATCTCATGGTCTAGCTCGTGCACGATGTGCATAGTAAAAAGGTCATTTATTCTTTTGAAATGTCTTTCCGCTAGAGTGAACTCCAAGCGAGGAAAGTATTCTTGTACCTTTTGCATACCCAGGGTTCCCACAGTGTTTAATGTTCTAAAATCGCCTTGGAAGGCTATCAGGTAGACCAGGTATGAACACATGTGGAAACGGTGCTCTTCTAGAAATCCGGTGAATTGTTGGTGGAGTGTGTCACTGATCAGGGAGGCCCAGTCGTAACGTTCTTTTCTGCTGATTATCTTGCTAATAATGTAGAACATCCACGGCTGGAAGGATTTTCCCTCCTCTTGTCCAGTGACTCTGCTGAGTAGGGTGATTAGCACTCCGTACTCGTCTTTGAATTCTCCTCTACCAACTACTCTGGGCAAACTGTTCCTCTTTGTTCTCAGCCAATGTTCAGCCATTATAAGCGAACACTTGTCTTTTGAAGCCTCGAATGCCTTTTCGCATTCTGTCACTGATATGACCTTCTTGGTAGAGCATGGTGGGATTGCAAAACAAGTCTCTATGTCTACTGGCTTCAAGCTGCAAATCACCCTCCCGTCAACTGACAGGATCTCTCTTGTAGTCGGGTTGTAATGCTTAATGCAAGCAATTACAAGCTCGATGCTTTGTAAGGTGATTGGAATAGATGCTGCTTGAAACAAACCGGATTCTTCGATGTTCTGCAATGTGATTTGATTCATGCCCTCCAAGTCTTCAGAACTGACCTCTGGATTTTTCTGCCATAAGTCTGTATCAGTCGTTTTCAGGTAATCATGGTATAAGACTGTTTTGGTCTTGTATTGTACCTGAGAGTACTGCATTCTGAAAACCTTGAATATTGACTGGGCACTTGACCCTGTTCTGACACTTTTCTGGAAATGCTAAAAATAGCCTCGCCGGGGGTAGTTTTTACGAAAAAATCTGAGACATGGGTTTTGTTAAGAATGATTTTCTAAACAGACCCAGATCGTCAGAAATTCGAAAAAACGAGTTTTTCTTTGACATGCAAGAGCCCTTCGGTGGCAGAGGCAGCAAGGGCACCAGAAAGTGATTTTTCTCGAAAAAATCTAACACATGGGTTTTGTTCGTGCTTCAGAGCCAAACAAACCCAGTTTGTCCGTTTTTCAATATTATGACTTTTTCCGGAAACCCTAAAAAATAGGGGCAGCAGGGCTACTTTTTCTGAAAAAATCTACCATGTGGGTTTTGTTGAAAGAGCTGTGCTGATCATACCCAGTTGGTCAGATCTGTGAAAATCTGTCGTTTCCTGTGACATGCAAAAGAAATATAGACAGAAGTAGAGGAAATAGACAGAAGATGGATTGGAAGTTATAAACTGCCACTTTGCAATAATCTGTCTCTGGAAACAATCTTGGGAGAAGAATGCTTTTACTGCCAATTATCTTCAAAAATATTGAAGATCCGTTCAAAACCCCTGCCAGATCTTGAAAACTTGTTCTTGGGAGCTACTTGATGTTTTATCCTTCAACCTGCAAAAAGAATAATGAGGAAAAGGGACGCCTAGCATGAATATAAAGCAATTAGGGTTAAGATCCACAAAGTATGGAAGATAACTCATCATTCAGGCCTGATTTGGAGTTCCAAAAGATGATTTCCACTGATTGTGGAGTGTTTTTCTCTTTTTTGGCTCCAAATTTGCTAACTCAAGTCAACATTTCTGTTTGACTTTCCTTTAGGCGTCCAACCTTGAGTTTGATCTTTTTTGCTATTTTGCAAGCTGAAGTGCTCCTGTTTGATCTTCGATTCAGGTTGCTCAGTTGATCTCGAGCAGTATCTGACAGTTCTGTTGTTGAGGCAGGATCAATGTGATTAGATATGCCTGGGAGAGGTTAGCTCAGAAAACTGAGTTTAGGCCTCCAGAAAGAAGGGCGCCTTTTCTTGAAAGGGGCGCTTTTGACAATGCCTTAGTCAATTTTCACTGACTCGTTCTTCGTTTTGACCTTTTCAGACCCTCTTTGCTTTGATCTGACGTTCCCGATGTTTGATGAATCAGATGATTCTGCTTGACGATGTGTCGGGTAGCTGGTTCAGTCTTGTTCACGATGCCTGACTTTGCAGTGGCAAGCTGGCAAGTTTTGGGCCTCCAAACTAAAGGGCGCCCCTGCGCTTTTAGCTTTTGCTAGTTTTATCTTGGTTGTGGACTGCCTTTGACCTTCTTCATCAGTCGATTGATTTGTCGGAAGTTCTTGCTGATAGTCTCGCTGACGAGATAGGTCATAGCTGAGAAGGTCGTCTTGGGAGGTAGTGAAGATTCCGGCTGAATCTGGACACCTTTAGGAAAGGGCGCCTTTCCTTGAGAGGGGCGCTTTTAGCCATGCCTTAGCCATTTTCTGGCTTATCTTTCCAGTTTTTCAAATTTGGCTTTTTCTGCTTGATCTCGTCTCGTGATCGTCTGGTGTGTCTTGTGGACTTGCTGTTAGATTGATCACGTAGCCGGGAGGAAGCTGGAAAGATATCATGTATAAAGCTACAGCTCTTGGATTCATCTAATGTCTGCAACTGAGGGGCGCCCCTGGCCAGCAAGGGCGCTTTTACCTTGAAGCTTTCAGATTTGGCACTTCTGTCGTCAATGGATCCTCCATACTTCGCTGACGGTTGGTCAATGATTGCTGAATCAGATAATCTTGCTGATTGTTTCGTTGTCGAGCTAGTATGAAAGTGAAGAGGACGACTGTTTTGACACTGCCAGATGTTTTGATTTGCCCTCTGAGGTTCAAGGGCGCCTTTCTTCAAGAGGGGCGCTTTTAACCACTGTAGACTGTGTTTTGCCTTGGTAGACAAAACGTGCACCTTCCAGACTTAGCCAAATTTTGGCCTTTTTCGCTTTGAGAATCTCCTTCGTTGAACGTCATCATTTTTATCTTTTTCCGCCATGGTTTCTTCGTTGAAGCTTTTGAGGTTTAGCTTTCAGCACCTGGTACTGGCCAATCTGCCATTAATGGCTGCGGAGCTCCTAACTTTGTTCCTGAAAAATAGAAATAGACCCACCAGAGTAAAACATATTTTTTGATAATTCTGACTTGATCAGTGTGATCGTGAAGGCAATTAAGCCTATCAGAATTATTTTCAATCATTTCCGGGAAGGTCCTATTTTTTAGGGTTTCCATAAAAATAGGGGTGTAAAACCCTAATTTTCGTTTTTTCAAAATTTTAACCATAGGTTCCTTGACAGAAACCCACAAGGATTTCATATTTGGTTTGACCTAAAACATACTTTAGATGGCATTTTTACGTTGTTTAGCTCAATTTAAGCAGAATGCCAAAAATTTCATTTTGGGTATAACATCTTCTAATGACCCTACTATGAATACCCTTATTCAAAAAATGAGCAAGATGCAGAATCAGCTGACGAAAATTTCCCAAGCCTCGGCGCAACCTTTCTTCCGACATAGCCCATTGTCGGTTGCAATTTTAAACACTCTTTTCCCGCAACAGATGCAAATTCCCAAATTTGAAAAATTTGGTGGACCCACGAACATAAACTTTTTCCATCACGATGCTTTGATGGCCAAACTATCTCCCCGATCCGTCAAAGATACAACACTAGATGGCTACTGTTCTTTACTCGATAATTCCATCTTCACGTTCGATCCGCTTCAAAAGGATTCCTTCTTGTTGAATCGCTTCGAGAAGGAAGACGTTAGCTTTTGAAAGATTATGCGAAAATTCGTCAAAAGTTTCCAGACATTCTCAAAATCTAACAGAATGGAGAATAAATATAGAATTAGGCTTTTACGTTTGAAATAATACCTTAGGTCATCATGGACGATGATTCTTCCATCTTGCAAAAGTCGGTGAAAGATAAGATCCTTACCCTGCCACCTCCTAAACCAGTTAGAGAGTCATACCCTAACTCGTACGAGGAAAACGCATATTGTCAGTACCACCGAGTTAACGGACAGGATACCAAATGTTGCATGCGCCTACGTCATGAGATACAGGATCACATCGAGGATGGTAGTATCCGTCTTAATGGATCTAAGCAAAACACAAACAAATCAGTGGCGAAACCTAATAGTGAATTGCAGATATACACGGACCCATTTCCATCACATTCTGCTAACATGATTATCGATCCCGTTGATTTTACTTCTCACCCTGAGGCGTATGTTAACATGGTTATTGTTACTCCCTCTCACCACCTTGCAACCGGTTCGTCAGATGTAACGTTTACTTCGCAAGACATGCCAACAAATGGTAAGCCTTCTCCACTTTATATTCCCGCTAGCCTCAATCGTAACATTGTGACAAGAGTCTTAGTCGACACCGCGAGTAGTTTGAATGTCATCACGGAAGAGACTTTACTTTAAAACCCCTACAAAGAAAGGAATATGGAAAAATAAAATCCATCATGCGTATTGTGACAAGAGACTTAGTCGACCCCACGAGTAGTTCGAATGTCGTCACGAAAGAGACATTACTTTTAAAACCCCTACAAAGAAAGGAATACGGAAAAATAAAATCCATCATCCATACGCATGATGGACTTTCTCTTAAACCTTATGGATCGATACTTAGAAGCCGCCACATGGCTTAACTTTTTTGGTGGCGCTCAAAGTCGCCACGTGGTACCTCAACACTTCCCGTTATAAACTATACGCAACTGGGTAAGAGGAAATCAATCATTTTTAAGGAGCTTCGAACAAACTATAATAGGCCCGCGGGGAACAACAAATGATTGACACCACGACAGTACTACCGTCTAATCTCGCACCAAAAGTTGAATTAAATAGTAAAGAGCTTCGTCAAGCTGTGCTAATTTGACAGGTGGCATTGGTGCGGGGGTGGACGCTTGATATGCACAACACTACTCACCTTTTTCAAATGACGTGTGAGGACACCACGTGGTAGCTCAAAGCTTTGCACTCTACATTTAGGACTTCGGACTCGAAGGGAACTGCACAACTTCTACGACATCGAGCTTTACAAAGGTCCACAAGCGGAAACAAATACCCAATCAAGGGCCCACACAACTTGGAGATCAACGCTCTCAGATATTCAATATTGGAACATTGGCGGCGAAACATATATGTGAGAAACTTATAAGCATATATGGCTAGATGTCGCTTGAGGTGCCAACAACTTCCATAAGGACCCAATGTTAACAAGGAAACCCCCTTTAGTCGGATTATTACAAATGCAAAATCATAGCCATGAAAGCAGCCAACTCATGCTGGTAACAAACATAGTGTATGATGCTTAAAGTATGATACTTACACCATGTTGAGGTCGGATTGCTACATATAAAAAAAAAATGGCTTGCAACGTAGTTTGTTGATGCTCGTAACCAACATTCCCCATGATGGTTAAAGTATCATGCTTGCACGATGTTGAGAATAGCAATGGAAGCTACACATAGGAACTACTAATGAAACTTAACATCACGAGCTCTGCACACTTAAAACATTAATAATGCTAACTCATTTCCCCTTTATGGGATGTAATTCACCATTGGCCAAGCGCACTTGGCCAAAATAGTTAGCAATATTTGTTTGGTTAACGTCTAGTGCCCCAACGTCTATGTCGCATGCCATGTTTGCCAGCATATTTGCCTTTTTTTATGATAACGCTTAACAACAACTATGTTCGCTTACATGCATTGATTATGATCATAGAAGTCCCCTCAATCGATATATGTTAGATACTTGTAGCTTGTCACGTTTGAAACAAAGGATGGTTTCAAAATAATGCAAGAAATGGGCTATGACAAAAACGGTTTGTGAAACCATCGACAAGGGAATTATAGAACCCATTCAACCAATTCTAACGCCAAAGAATGAAAGCCTTGGATAATGTAAGAAAGATAGAAATCATGTCACAAATGTTACAAGTAACAAATTAGGTCAAGGAATTGAATGCATCCAATGTTCCCATTGTCACAAATCACATAAAAAATTAAGTGTTGGGATCTTCGTCCTTGCTCCTACTTGCAGATTAAAGAATCATTTTAAAAGTCATGTTTGAATAGGCAGAAGAATGGACGATCTATGAAGGCTTCCATGTAGATTAATTATGGATGGATTATGGGATCCAGAATTGGCAAAAGGATACAAATATAATCAAAAGGTTGTATAAGACTAAATTTTCACATGCAAAAATAAATAATGATCAAAGAAGGTTTGAAAGTTTGATTCAAATGCCTAATGATTGACTGTTATGATTGGCACATTCAAAGGTGTCGTGTAGTTCTGAAGACTACGAATCTTCTTTATTTTAGAGTAAAGACGAGAAAATCTTGTGATTTCTCAAGGAGAGAAAAAAGTGATGTGTACGTGACTTTTACAAAAAGTGTATTAGTACTAAGTGCATCTATAAGATCAAGTACAAAACTAATAATAATATTCAATTTCTAAGTCCTCTTAGCATCAACGGGGTGTATGTAGGCTAATGATGCCAAGTGTGGAATTAGTGATAACGTAGGTGATGTCAAGCACGAATTTACAACTTTTTGGACAAGAACTATAAATTTCTTTTTACTACTTTTCGTAACTTTTAATAGATAGTAATTTTTGTTTAATGGCATTTTAGTTGCTTTAAAATCTATACATGAAAATGTGTCCATTTTAGGCGTTGTAGTCTCTGTAAAAAGATCCCCTAGATATTTCGTTTGCAAATATGAAGGTAAATTTGAAGAAGACCTATATATTGAGGTGCATTATGTAGTAATCCATGTAATTCACTTGATGAATACAAGAATTATTTGTGTCTGCTATCAATTTTGTGTTTGTTATTGAAATCCGAATCTTAATATATGTGTTTTCAAAAAGTACATTCGATATACGAGCAGGTTGACTTGATAAGAATTGAAATTGAAGATTTTGAGTGCCAAGCTTCTTAGATTACGTTCGTAGAGATTAAAAGTAGCAAAGAAAGATCATTGAGAGATCATGGGTAGATAACGACAAAGGAGACAGTACCATTCAAGAAAGTCAACGAAATTAAAAGATCGTTGTCTTGAAGACAAAGTCGTCACTAAATGAAGCATCAAAGGAGAAGGATGATTGAGCTTCATTAAATCCCTATAGTTGCATCCTTCAAACGAGAAATCACCATTGATTGGAGAAGTTTCAAAGGGAGGTCATCTATTGAAACATTAAAGCATCTTCACAGAAGATATTGATAGAAAAAGAGGGCTCGTGGGTCTTCAAATAGCCACCAATTAAACTAACAAAGAACATTGAATATTGTGGCAATATTTATCCTTCAAACTAACAAGCTAATCGTAGAAAAGTTATCACTGGTCAAAAGAAGCAAGATAGAAATAGTGTGAAAGAAATTGCAGATGCATTTTGTGAATTTGACTTAAGGAGGGTCGAGGAGGTACAGTTAAAGATCATGAGATCGCTATAGAAACACCTAAGAGGATTCATAGTTGCAATCAAAGAAGAAGACATCACAGATGTTATGCAAATAGTGAATAAAGGAAAAAGATAGATTGTAGAAGTCCAATCAAGTATGATGTTATTCTTATAACGAGATCGCTATAGAAACACCTAAGAGGATTCATAGTCGTAGTCAAAGAAGAAGACATCACAGATGTTATGCAAATAGTGAATAAAGGAAAAAGATAGAT
Source organism: Sequoiadendron giganteum (assembly GCA_007115665.2). NCBI lineage: Eukaryota > Viridiplantae > Streptophyta > Pinopsida > Cupressales > Cupressaceae > Sequoiadendron > Sequoiadendron giganteum. The sequence continues at coordinate 648,573,782 of CM021100.1, forward strand.
TGTAGAAGTCCAATCAAGTATGATGTTATTCTTATAGGCCACCAATCAAGGTTCACAACTATTTTGAGGCCAGATTAAGCACCAATCAGGGTCAAAATAATTGTTTGGAAGGTCAATTTGCAAAACCAAAGGAGGTCATTATTTTTAACAGTAAATGATTTTGCCCAAGTCATTCATGCTTGTTTAAATGAGATTGCATAAGGTTGTTAGTTGTTGTTCTCACAGTCGGAGCTGTTAGGAGAGAAGGAATCACACTTTCCAAGAAGTTGAGTTATTTCTTTCAATGGGAAAGATAGGAAAAAGTGTAAAGAAGGAAAAAAAATGTTTCGCAAGAAAATTTGATGAAAATTAAGTAATATAATTCACAATTGATAAGATAAATCAAGGAGTTTGCAAAAGAAAGATGTGAATATTTGTCAGCAATTTCGAGGCTTGGTGGGGAAAACAGATACAAGTCGCTAAGGGGGAGGGTTGCGGTATACACCCTCTTAGGCTTGGCATGTGACTTCGGGCGGACCCACCATGCTCCTCCAAAAATTCTAATGTGTTTACTTTGTTGATAATCTATTGATGTAATGTAATTGTCTAACTCTCATAAGTATATATGTATATATTTGCATATCTTGTTCATATGGTGTTTGCAGGATTCAAACCGGAGATTGCTTTATTAAAGAGATATTTTAATTGGTAAGACGAATCCTAACCTTGGTTGCTGCAATTTATGTTCACCAAGCAAATTCTAGGGCAAATAAAGATATAGGACATTACAAAGAATGCAGTTGAAGCTTTTTGGACAAAATTCTAAATTTGATTTTAGTGCTTTTGATAAATTTTAATATATAATAACTTCCATGTTTTGAGCATTTTAGTTGCTTTAAAAGCATAAAAATGTGCCTATTTTAGGGATTGTGATCTCTATAATGAGTTCCCATTGCTCTTCAGTTTGTAATTTGAAGAACGTAAATCTGAAGAACACCTCAATATTTAGGTGCATTATGTTGTAATCCATGTAATCCATTTTATAAATCGAAAAATTATTTGTGTGTTATCAATTTGTCTTTCATGTTCCAATCCAAGTCTTATTGTCTATGTTTCCAAAAACTATATTCGGTGTCAAAATAAGTTGATCCGAGAAGAAGTGAAGTTCAAGATTGTGAGCGCAAGGCTTCTTAGAATACGTTCAAAAAGATTAAGAGTGCCAAAGAAAGATCATTGAGAAATCGTGTGTACATTGTTGAAAAGGAGACAATAGCATGCAACGAGGTCGATGAAATCAAAAGATTGTTGTTTCTCACGAAAAATTCATCGTTGTGCATAAAGGATCGAAGCAGAAAGAAGGTTGATTTCATGAAAAACCTAGAGCTACATCCTCGATAGTAGAAATTGCCATTAATTGGAGAAGTTTAGTAGGGAGGTTGTTTGTCAAAAGATCAAAGAATCTTCACAAAAGAGATTGATAGAAAAAGAAGAGCAATGGTCCTGAAATAGCCACCTGTTGAACAAAAGAGTTGAAGTTGAAAAGCCAACCACTCCCAAATAAGATTGAATATTGTGGCAACGTTTATCCCTAAAACCAACAAGCTGATAGCAGAAAAGTAATCACTGGTCAAAATCAGGAAAATAGAATATGTCTGAAGGAAATTCCAAATGCATTTTGTGAAGGACTCCATAGTATAGAAACAACCATGAGGATTCATAGCCACATTCAAAGAGGACATTATAGTTGTTATGAGAAGAGCGAGTAAAGGAAAAAAAATATATTGTAGAAGTGTCGCCAAGTATGATGTTATTACAAACAAGCTGCCAATTAGGGTTCACAGGTATTTTGAAGCCAGATGGAGTGATGATCAAGGTCGGAAGAATTATTTGGAAGGTCGATCTAAAAAACAAAGGGCATAGTTTGCACAAGCAAATAAAGTCGCCCAAGTCAATATGGGTTTTTTTTTGTTTGTTCACAGGTTTAATGCATATTAATTGGCATCAGTTGAAGAATAAGACGCTATTATCATTGAAGCTTGTTTAAAGGAGGTTCTAGGAGGTTGTCAGGTATTGTTCTCACAATTGTAACTGTTAAGAGAGAATGAATACCAATTTTTAAAAATGTGAGTCATTTGTTTTAATGGGAAAGATAGGCAAAAGTGTAAAGAAGGAAAAAAGTCTTTTTTGAGGAAGAAGTGATGGAAATTAAGAAGCGTAATTCACAATTCAGAGGATATTTAAAGGAGTTTGGAAAAGAAATATGTGAATATGTGTGTGCAATTCAGAATCTTGAAAAGGAATCGGAGAATGTTAAAATAAAAGATATAGTTGAAAGAAAAATTATAATTATTGCAAAAGGAAAATGGAAGTTTGAAATTAAAATCATTAATATGTGATATGTTCTCTGACACAGAAGATTTGTGTTGTTCATTTGATCAAACAATTGATTTGTGTGATATAGCTAATGTTTCTTTGGATAAAGACTGTGAGGTTCGAGGTAACGATGTGTTTGAATCTATAAATTTTATAGATTGTGATGCTAAAAAAAGAAGAATATGGGCTGTGATGGAAACATGTGGGAGAGCATGGACAAAGAATTAGAGAATCAATTCAACCAACTATGCGGCGAATGAATGAAGTCCTTGGATATGGAATACATGCATGTTCTCATTGTCTAATGGAAGCAAATATAAAGGATATGAGTTCGGATCTTCATCCTTTTTCAATTTTCAAATTAAAGAATGGTTCTGAAAATTCATGTTGGAATAGAAAAAAGGAAAGGAAAATTTATGAAATATTATATGTAAATTAATTATGAATGGATTGATAGATCCAATTGGCTAAACATTACAAATTTAATCAAAAGGTTGTCTAACCTTAAATGTTCACATCTAAAAATAAATAACAGTCAAACAAGAATCTTGAGATTTCTCAAGGAAAGAAATCAGTAATGGGTACTTGAATTCTAAAAAACATTTAATTGGTACTGAGTGGGTCTATAAGATCAGGTACAAAAGTGTCAATAATATTGTATAGTGTGTTGCAAGTATTCCACTTGTGAGACCGATTAGCATCAAGGGAGAGTATATTGGATAATGATTCCAAGCGTAGAAATGAAGATAAGATAAATGATGCCAAGCATGCAGTTAGACCTGTTTAGAGAGGAATTCCAAATTTGTTTTTAGTACTTTGGTAACTTTTAATAGATAGTAATTTCCATGCCTTGTAGAATTTTACATTCTTTAAAAGTTATGCATTAAAATGTGTATTTTAGGGGTTATGATCTTTATAAATAGTTTCCTTGCTCCATGGTTTGTAAATCTGAAGAAGACTTCTATATTGAGGTACGTTACGTTCTAAAATCCATGTAATACATTTTATGAATAGAAGAATTATTTGTGTGTGCTACCAATTTGTGTTTGTTGTCGCAATCTTGTTTCTATTATTTGTCTTTTCATAAACTATTTTTGGTATCAGAGTAGGCTGATCATGAGCGACTTGAAGCTCAAAATTGTAAGCGCGAGGCTTCTTAGAAAACATTCAAAAGGATTCAGAGTGGTAGACAAATATGGTTGAGATAGTGTTCAGATCGCAGCAAAGGAGACAGTAACATTCAAGGAGGTCGAAGAAATCAGAAGATCATTGTTTTTCAAGACAAAGTCCTCACTACATAAGCATCGCATGATAAGGAATATTACAATTCATTAAAACGCTATAGTTGTGTCCTTGAAAGGATAAATCACCATTTCTTCAATAAGTTTTAAATGGACGTCGTTTGTAGAAAGATCAAAGAATCTTTATAGAACAGATTGATAGAAAAGGAGTATTCATGGGTCTTGAAACAACCACTAGTTAAAGAGAAAAGTCAAAGAAGAAAATCCAACCACTCCCAAAGAAGATTTAAGATTGTGTTGATGTTTATCTCTAGTCAAAAGAAGGAAAATATAATATACGTGAAGGAAATTGGAAATATATTTTGTGAATGTCGCCATAGTATAAGTTGTCGATTTGAGGAGTATCGAGGAACTATAGCTGAAGATAATGAGATTGCCAGAAAAACACAACTAAGTTGTCGAAGAAGAAGACATCACAGATGTCATGAGAATAGTGAATAAGAGAAAATGAAAGATTGTATAAGTCTCGCCAAGTGTAATTTATTCCAGCAGGCTACCAATCAAAGTTCCCAAATAACTTTTAGTGCTTTTTAGACTGAAATTCTAAAAAAAATAGTGCTTTTCGTAACTTTCAGTAGATAGTAATTCCCATGTTTTTAGTGTTTTAGTTGATTTAAAAGCTATGCATGAAATTGTGTCTATTTTAAGGGTTGTGATCTCTATAAAGAGTTCCCACTGTTGTTTAGTTTGTAAATCTATAGAAATCACTTATATTGATGTGCATTATGTTGTAATCCATGTAATCGGTCTTAGAAATAGAAAAATTAATGTGTGTTATCAATTTCTGTTTGTTGTTGCAATCAAAGTTCTATTGTTTCTATTTTCAAAAAACTACATCTGATATTAAACGAGGTCGATCAGGAAAGAATTCGCTTGTTAAAGTTTGTGAGTGCGAAACATCTTAGAATATGTACGAAAAGATTCAGAGTAAAAGATCTAAAGATCGTTGAGACATCCAAAGATTCTTATTTTTAAAGACAAAGTTGTCCCTGCATGAAGCATCTAAAAAGGAAGATTACACTTGATTAAAGCCCTAAAGCTACGTCCATGAAAGGAAAAACTGCCATTGATTGGAGAAGATTCAAAGAAGATTGAAGATTGTGGCAATGTTTATCCACGAAGCCAGTGAGCTAATCACAAAAAAGTGATCACTCGTCAAAAGAAGGAAAATAGTAGGAAATTGTAGATGCATTTTGTTAAGGTCCCCATATTATAAGTCGTCAATTTAAGGAGGCTCGAGCAGCTATCGCTGAAGATCATGAGATCGCTATACAAACAGCTAAGAAGATTGATAGTCACGGGCAAAGAACAAGACATCAGAATGTTATGAGAAAAGTGAATAAAGGAAAAAGACAGATTGCAGAAGTATCACCGAGTATAATGTTATTTCGGCAAGCCACCACTCAGTGCTCGCAGCTGTATTGAAGCCAAATAGATTGGCAATCAAAGTCCCAACAATTATTTGGTATGTCAATTTGAACAACCAAAGGAGATCCTTATTTCTAATAGTAAAGAAAATTGCACAAATCAGCAAGGGTACTTTTTTGTTTGTTCACATGTTTAACGTGCATTATTTGCCATCAACTGGAGAATAAGAGAATGTGATAGTCATTGAAGCTTGTTTAATGTAGATTGCAGGAGGCTGTCAACTATTATTCTCACAACCATAGTTGTTCAAAAAGGAATCACAATTTTTCAGAATCTTGTGTCATTTGCAGGCAAAAGTGTAAGGAAGGAAAATGAAAGTTTTAGAGGAAGAAGCGATGGAAATTAAGAAATATAATTCATAATTGTTAGCATATTTAAAGGAGTTTGGAAAAGAAAGACACAAGTATTTGTGTCCAATTGAGAATCTCGAAAAAGAATAGGAGATTGTTAAAAAAAAAAACTAAAGATCTGAAAGAAAAATAGAAATTGCTTGATGAGGTAAAGACGAAGAATGAAGATTTACAAGAAAAATTACAATTGTTCCAAAAGGAAAATGAGTGTTTCAAATTAAAACCATTAGTATGATATATCTCTTTCGACACAAATGATTTGTGTTATTCATTTGATCAAACAGTTGATTTGTGTGATATAGCACCTGTGGCTTTTCATAAAGAGTCTTAGGTTCAAGGTCAAGATGTGTTTGAATCTACAAATTTTGTCATTTCTGATGATAAAAAACACAGACGGTTTGAAAATTATGAACAAAATGGGCTATGATGGAAAAGCCTTGGGAAAGCATTGAAAAAGAACTAGAGAATCCATTCAACTAACTATGAGGCAAAAGAGGATTTGGAGAAGTTGAAGGACAGTCTCACCTTCTGAATGCTTTTGATTTGGTAGAATTCCATTGTGTTTTGTGAAAGTTATTGCATCTTTTGTCTTGACAGGTCTAAACCCTGCCTAGGGTTTCCAAGGAGCATAAACATGAAATCTGGTGAAAAGCTCTCTCCCATGCTTATCTACCTTCCTACAAGAGGACAATACCTAATTTGCATGTGTAAAGGAGTTGTGGAAGATTGTGTATACAAAATGGCAAGGAGACATTTCTAAAACCCTAGGTTTATTGTTGCTTTGACAAATCTATGCACTGTTTGCTAGTGCTAGGATAGAGTATCATTGTGGCATGTTGCACAAGGCCAGTATAGACCAGGGGTTCATATGGCAAGTTCTTTTTTCTTTTGTTTGATGTCATTGCCTAGAATGCATTAAGAAGCAACAAGTCCATATTTGCAGGAATCATTGTAGTGAACAATTGTTTAGGCTATGAATGTTTGGGAACCCATAGAATGTGTTGAAACCATTGTAACGAGACTCGCCTAGACTCACCAGGAATCGGCGAGTCCCGAGTCGAGTCACCCTGGCCGAGTCTTGGGCACTCGGACTTGGACTCGGCCGAGTCCTACCGAGTCCTGGCTGGACTCGCCGAGTCCTGGCGAGTGCCGTCAGCGGGACTCGACAATAGGCAGGTTTGAAAAGTGTAAAAAAATACATGAAATTTGAAATTAATTTAATTAGTTTTACTTATTGTGAATGCAAAATGATGTACGCCATGGAGGTTTGTATGGTTTTCGAGGTCTTGATTTGGGCTTGGTGGCGGGGGCACTACCCCTCGACCCCGCCCAATATCGCGACAGGGAGCGCGCCCAGGGCGCTGCCCCGAGACCCCGCGAGGGGCGCTGCCCCCAGACCACCGCAAGCAACGCTGCCCCTTGACCCCATTGGGGGAACTGCCCCCAACCCCCGCGAGGGGCGTTGACCCTTGACCCCACTAGAGGCACTGCTCCTAAACCCCCACAAAGGGCACTACCTCTCAACCCCATTAGGGCAATTTCCCTGATACTTGAGATTATGGCTACTACATCATCCAGGACCTATCTTAGACACATTCATAGGAAAGATGCGGGCTCTTTTGAGCCATAGACTTCTAGTTATTGTTTTGAATCTTTTGAGATGTCATATTTGTTTGGAACATTTGATGTCATGGATTTCATATTCCATGAGTTTTTTATACATTTGAGTCTTTCACTATATATCTAAGTGTGTTATTTTCTTGAGCAACTCAGCTACAATTCGTGTTTATAGTTATACTTACATGATCGATGTATACTTGTGCTAGTGATGAGGACCTTGATTGGGTTGACTGGGTAGATAGAGAGGTTGAGGCTATAGCCATGGCAGAGGAGGAGGCTAAAGCATGAGCAAACACATCCAAAACTAATGTTGGTGAGGGTGGCATGGAGTCACAATCCGAGACTATGGCTGCAATTGCTACATCATCTAGGACCCACCTTAGATGCCTTCGTAGGAAGGATGCAAGCTCCTTGGAGCCATAGACTTGTAGTTATTGTTTTGATATTTCATATTTGTTTGGAACATTTGATGTCATGGACTCATATTTTGTACCACGCACTACTCCTGGTTCCCAACCGTTGCTTGAGAGCATGGGTTGGAACAAGGACGCACATGATGCAGCAAAAAAGACAATTCCAAACTTTTGGTACTACTGCACCATTCCCTTCCATGTAGCCAGGTAATTCTTTTTCGTTTAATTGTTTTAAAATTTATATTTAAATTTTATTATTTTAGAATCTAGATGTATCTCATTATCGAATTCAAATTTAAAGTTAAAAACTTAAAACTTTTCATTTTACAATACTTATGTAAGTAACTTTTCATCATCCAAGACCCTTAGACGCCTTCGTAGGAAGGATGCTGGCTCCACTATGCCATAGAGTCATAGACTTATAGCTAATGTTTTGATATTTCATATTTGTATGGAACATTTGATGTTATGGATTTCATATTCCATGAGTTTTGTATACATTTGATTAATTTTATATATCTAAGTATGTTATTTCCTTCAGCAGCGCAACTACAATTTGTGTACTTTATACTTATGTGATCGTTGCATACTTGTGTATGTGATCAAATTTGCTTTTATTTGTGTTGTATTCAATAAAGGGTGCTTGAAACAAGTTTCAAATCTTTAAAAATCTCTAAATTTCTAGGGTTTTTTCAACTTTTTTTCATTTTGCCAAGTCTGCGCCGAGTCCGAGTCCCGAGTCCCGAGTCGAGTCACCCTAGCCGAGTCCGAGACAAGTCCGAGTCTTGTTACTATGGAACTTGAAACAGGTCTGAAAAAAACCAAGACATCCATGTTCCATGTTGTCTTCATTGTTGAATGACATTAGGTTGTTGTTTCCATCTTTCAATGAGCACGAGGAAGCATTTAGTCATTGTTTGAGATGAACAATTGTATGAAGGGTGTCAAAGGAGTCAAGTTGTGTTAGGTTAAGTCCTTCCTCTGCATCACATAGTGAGTTCCCAGGATTTAATTTGTCGGAAACGGTTATGTCCCCATTGAGAATGATTGAATGGTATACAAACGAAGACTCATATAGTTTGGATCAAATGTCGGAAAAAGTGAATCTGGAAGATTTAGATATAGTCGAGCCAAGGAAAACTATAGCCAACTGCGAAATCTGTCTCGATTCCAAAACAAGGAATAAATTCAAACAAGCATAAAAGAGAAGAAGAAGCCCCGAAAGGCAACCAACCTTCAATTAGATCTTACATGACGAGATCCAAGGGAGCACAGGCCTCCCTTAAAGGAAGATGAAGATCCTCTCATGGAATGTTAGGGGCATAAATGCCCCTAAAAAGAGTCCACTAGTTAAATGCTAGTTGGAGTTTCAAGATTTAGAACTCATTCCACTTCAAGAAATAAAGTTTGAAGGGTAGAAAATCGTTGCATTCATCAGATTTTGTAAAGGTTGGTAAGGAAGATTCATAGATGCAACTTGAGCATCTGGCGACCTTGGTGTTCTCTGGCACCAAAGAAGACTCAAAGTAGCAGTCACAAACTCTAATCATCACTGGATGAAACTCGAAGTAACATTCCTTAAAACAAATTCAATTTTTGAAACAAATAATATATATGGTCTAATAAAAACAGAGGAGAAATAACTATTATGAGATGTAGTTTTGCATGCCATAGGCAACATGAAAGTAATTATAGGAGGAGATTTCAATGCCGTTATGGATTTGAAATAAAAACTGGAGGGGTCTCAAAAAAAAATTCAAGCACAAAAAGATTTCGTAAAATTCATTGAAGAAAACAATTTTATTGATATAAAGACCTCAAATGGAATTTGCACATGGAATAATAGAAGCAAGTATTTCACTAACACATCCGAAAGGCTAGATAGATTCCTTGTGTTTGAAGATTGGTTGCAGGGGAATCTTTTACCAAAATCTTCCATCTGGCCAATAGCAATATCTGAGCATTATCCAATTGACCTGCTACTCAATGAAGATTCCAAACCAACAATAGGGCAATATCGTCTTCAGGAAATGTGGATGAGAGCAACAGAGTTACCTAATCTTCTAAGGAAATGGTGGTTGGAGCCCCTCAAGATCAATGATTCAAAAATATCCTTCAAATATATATTTGAAGAGAAGGAGTGTATCGAAGAGCAACTGGCTACACTTGGGGAAGTTATCCTAAAATAACGCAAGACAAACACAAAAATTATAAAACAAAAGGCGTTTATGGTGGAGTATAATGAGCTATTATCCAAAGAACAATGTTATTGGAGATCAAATTCTAGAGATACATGGCTCAAAGAAGGCTAGCAGAACACAAGATTTTTGCATTATTCAACTAAAGTCAAGTGTAGTTGGATAAATATAGCCCAAATCATTGCTACTAAGGGCGAGTATATAACAAGCGAGAAGAATATTCAAAAGAACAAGGTAGAATTATTTTACCTTCTGGATGGCGGTGATGAGGCATATTTAATCGATCTGTATATAATCAATAATATCGAACCAGTTCTTAAGGCCGAGGATAACGTATTCCTATACGACAAAATCTCCAAAGAGGAGGTAAAATCAGCCCTCTTTAGAATGCAACCAAACAAGGCACTCAGCCCTGACGGTTTCAATGCCTTTTTTACCAGTCATGTTGGGATTTCATCGAGCAAGAGATTTTTGAGGTTGTGGAAGAATCAAGGAAAAAAACACATTTTTGAAAGGCCTGAACAATACGAAACTTGTTATTATCCCCAAAAAAGAAAATTGTGAGTCCTTTGTTGATTACAGACCTATAGCACTTTACAATTCAATTTAAAAAATTATATCCAAAGTCATGGCCAACAAATTGAAGCAAGTACTCCCTCGTTTAATTTCTCAAGAGGAGAGTGGTTTCATCCCAAGAAGGAACATCTAAAAAGTTCAAAAAGCAATCGAATGGTGGCAAAATTGGATATGAGTAAGGCCTACGATAAGGTGCGTTGGCGCTTCCTAGTGGAAGTCCTAAAGAAATTCAGGTTTAGAGAGGAGTAGGTAAGGTGGGTTATAAAATCTACATCCTCACTGAGATACTCGATGGTGATAAATGGGTCTCCTTGTGGTTTTTTCTGCGATACAAAAGGGCTACGCCAAGGCGATCTCATTTCACCTTTCCTTTACGTCCTTATGGCGGAGGCACTAAGCACTAAGAAAACAATTTTCAAAATTAAAGCACCTTATAACCTGGAAAGGCATTGAAGTATCAAATAATATCCTAAGCATCTCTCATCTAGTAATTGTTGATCATACAATATTGTACGGTCGACCATCAATGGAGGAAGCAAAGGCTATGAAAGCTACAGTAGGGTAAAATTGCACACAAGCGGGTCAGTAGGTCAATGCCAACAAATCAAATGCTTATTTCATCAAACATCCCTAAGGCCTTCGGCGTAGGATACTAAATGTCTTCGGCTTTAACAATGGCCTACTCCCAACCAAATATTTGAGAATTCCTCTCTTCGTGGGGCCAATGAATTTTAATTTGTGGGAAAGCACGATTAACAAATATAGTTCAAGGGTCGAAACCATACATATGTGGATTTAACACATACCCCTTTTTTCAATTAATTTCACCTTGCTCAATACATCCTTAGATATTTACTTGCATATATTTGAAATATTTAAATTTTTGATAAAACTTAATTAAACTACATTTCACATTATCCTAATGATAGAATAGGATTCTTCAAAGCTCTTTTGCTTTTCAATTACAAAGAATAGTTCTTTCTCTATCTCAAAGATTATCCTTTCCTCCTTAATGTTTCCATTTACGTTTGAGTAATTTTTCTACTACTCCTATTATATATAAAGGTCTATGTATTTTCATTTTATTAGTACATCATTTCCACATTCTTAGTTCTTGACTTAATTCAATCATCCAACTTTAATGTACATCACCTACTATTACTATCTTTTCAATAAAAGTTTTAGGAGCTACATTAACACTATTACTAACGAGATATTTTAACAATTATTAAATAGACATCTAAAATTAAAACATATTGAACACACTACAGAAATACATGAGATTTAGTATGGAATCCAACAGAAGTATGTCCTATCAAACATTAAAGGGTATTAGAACATTGGATACCTAGATCCAAGGAACCATATAAATTTTAACTTATCAGAATGTTATAAATCTTCTAATTGTCCAATTAGAAAATTAATTAAACCTACTAGCTACCACATTAGCGAAACCATCTCTTTAACAAAACTACTCTACACATGATTGTGCTTGTTACATATGTTGGAAAAGGTGTTTTCCACACTCTATATGCGCATACCACATTATTCAAGTATTCTTGGGGACACCTATATCTTCTATCGAACATTGGTAGAATTGTTTAATGTGAGTATCATATTGCAAAATATTTGAAATTGGAGTCACTTAGGGAGAACCATCTAATATTACATTCATTCCTTAGCTACTTTGTGGTTTTCATTCACATATTTAATATAATACCCCTTGCCTAGGGAGCTGAAGTATCTAATAATCTCTTGACAATTAAATTTCCTATCACCAATATTTCCTGATACTTGTGGTTTATTGGTTTATGTGGCCATAGCCCAGATTACCAATGCCTCCTATCTGATATTAAACCAAATCGAAAATATGCCTGCTCAGCTTGTTTATCGATGGTAAAGGCTTCTTCACCTCATTTTCCTAATATGTCTAGGGCTATAGAAGAGGCAATAGAATGGAAACTATAACAAAGAAAAATAATTAAGTGGTAGAGCACCCAATGTGTCATGGGAGGTTCTAGGTTAGAGTCTCAACATGTCCATTTTGTTAGAGTCACTAAAGGATTCAAGCTCCCACAATCACCTAAAAACACAAATATCCTTCTACACATGAGAAAAGTAAAACACTAAATTTTCCAATAATAGATGCAAAATGATATTAGATCAAAAGTGATCTATTAATGTGCAAAATACGCAAATGATGCCTTGCTGATATAGGCAAGGTTGAGAGATAGGCCAAACTAGGATGATGACAAGCGTCTTAATCCTACGTCATGTGACAACTACAGGATCAAATCACATTGTTGGCAATAGGTGTTGTCATTGATGTCTAATGTGTATGACAAATCTATATATATCCTGGAGATAGTGCAGAGATATACTCAGAAATACAATTAGATGTATGGATGGTGATCTGACTGGTGTCTGTGAGTGATGTGGTGGTTGGTACACTTGTTCAAATCTATTCCTTGCATGTGTACCATAATATCATTCTTGATTGGTGTATCGCACATTGAATTAAGTTGTGAAAGATTGGCAAAGGTATTAACAGTATAGTCAATATAAGAAAGTCGCGACTTTTTGGTTTGCATCCTTCCACAAGGTAAGTTCTTGTCTTACGGTTACACCTTCTGTAAAAGGAGGTAGGGCTAACAAAGTTTCGGTCTGTGCTTGATATAATGTCAAAGGCTTGGTGGAAAGTTCTGCATTCCTTCGCCGAGATAAATGTGCACATGCGAACTTCGGAATATGTTAACAAATGGGTATGATTTATTCCTTGCAAGTCTTAAGTGTATTGGTGGTCCGCAAGATCAGTTTCCAAATAACAGTTTTCTCCAACTTGTCTGGAATGCTCTATTTATGTACCTTCAATGGGATTCTTCTATTGCGCCTACGTTTTATGATCAAATACTTAAGGAAAAGGTTGAATAAGTATTATGCATAATCTACAGTGACTACATTTCAGTCTGCATGATGATTTTGGTACCTCCCCAACTGTGTGAACTCAAACAATGAGAGTGTTGATGACATTAATACTATTTGGGTTGACATGACTTGTGTCATTCTCTGCGACTGATCCTGATGGATTAATCTTGTCTTGAAGAATGTGTTGTGATGTATTTGGGCCCTGACATAGCGTATGATGATCGGCAACTAAATCTCTTTGCTTTTTAATGGATTTTGGAATCAACCAATACAATATCATTCATTTCATCCAACAATAATCTTGCAGACAACTTAATTGGTGTTTTGTGTTATTGCAAAGAATAAATATAAAAGATCAAATTATTTTGTGAAGGTGATAATTAATAGTGATTTGAGATAGATAAGACTAAAAAAGATGGTGTCCGAAATTAGTGTGAACGGCAAATTGTGCAAAACAATTACTCCAACTTCAACATGCATTAGACGCTTCTTCAAAGCAATTCATAATCATATTTCTCATTCTAATTTTCATGCATCCTAAGGCAGTTAGGCTTAATTATTTTAATTCTTGTTAGCAGTGAGCTACATATATTGTGTGTTGATCCTCACCATGGCTTTTCCCTCATTGGGTTTTCCACGTAAAACTCTTGGTGTCTTCATGTGATGCACGTGTTCTTTTCTGTTCTTTTCAATTATCTGATGAGTTGTTAATCTGCAAATGGAAATGGCTATGTTATAATATATGTTGATTCACCCCCCTCTCAGCACATCATTATGTTCGACACACATCTCATCAATAAGCTTCTGGAAAGATTCCTAACTCCTTGAAGTAAACTTACCATGTCAACATGTGTGAAAAAGTCCTATTTAATAACTAGTTACATCATACCTTGTTCACACTACAAAGGGCAAACCGGATACAAAAAACCCTTGCTCACACTACAAGGGGCAAACCGGATACAAAAAACCCTTGTTCACACAAACAACCCCCATTACGTGCAACTTAGGGAGAGTGATGAATAAATTTAAGTGATGTAAACATGGGTTCCAACTACTATGCCGAATTAGGTACCCGTGTGCAAATTCAATCTCTCACAAACGAAGAAACATTAAAACCTAGTAGGACAAAACTACTACCCATACAAGAGAAAAGACAAGAAAAATACTCTCTATAAACCATTTCTTACTCTATTGTTAGGAATCACTATTCTAGCCAAATATATTGCTACATTAGTAGAAAAAATTATAATAATGCTTGCAAAAGAATCATTCAGAAGATCAGCTCATTGGAGATAAGAGAAAAGGTGTGCTAACAAGAAGAAAAGCTACTATGACAGAAGAACACGTAAATTTTTGTTTACTTACTGAAGTGGAACCTAAAAATAGCGACTGAGGCATGCAAAGATGAAAATTGGGTCAAAGCAACGAAAAAAGAGTTAGACTAGATAGAGAATAATCTGACTTGTGAATTAGTCCCAAGACCAAGACCGGCAATTAAGAATGTGATTGGTACTAAATTTTAATCCGTTTGCAAGAATGGAAGCTATCAAGATGTTTTTAACTTTTGCAGCACACAAAGATTTTAAAGTATATCAAATAGATGCGAAGTCTGCATTCTCGAATGGTGAATTGGAAGAATAGGTATACATTGAACAACTAGAAGGTTTTCAATTGTCAAAAGCTGCAAATATGGTCTGCAAGTTAAAGAAAGCATCATATGGACTGAAGCAAGCCCCCAGAGCTTTGTATGTAAGCTTAGACAAGTATTTGTTGCAGCAAGGATTCAGAAAAGGTACTGCAAATAGCAATGTGTATTTAAAAGTTGAAGGAGAAAAAATCTTGATTGTGGTGGTAAATGTTGATGACATAATCTATACAGGAAATGAAGATATGTCCAAGAAGTATGCAGAGAAATGCAGAAAGAATTTAAGCTGTCAATGTGTGGAGAGATGATTTCTTCCTTGGTTTGCAGATCAGTCAATCAAAGAAAGGTATACTCATATCACAACCTTAGTATGCTAAGGAATTGTTGAAGAAGTTTGGAATCAATGACTCTAAACCAGTGTGTACTCCCATGGTCACTGGTTGTAAATTAAGCAAGGATGATGAATCCCCTAAGAAAGATCGAAGCAAGTATAGTTCAATGATTGGTGGATTGATTTATCTTACTAGTACTAGACCAGACATCATGCATTCAGTTTGTGTTATGGCTAGATCTCAAGGAGATCCCAATGAATCTCATGTTACAACGGTGAAGAAGATATTCAGATATTTGAAGAGCACTCCAGATTATGTTTTCTGGTATCCTAAGGATACTGACTTCTCCCTGAGTGCATATATAGATGCAAATTGGGTTGGATGTGTAGACAACAAAAAAAGTACAAGTGGCAAGGCATTCTTTCTTGGAAGTAGGTTGCTTTCATGGCTAAGCAAAAAGCAGGATTAAGTATCATATATATTATAGAGGCAGAATATATTGGCACAGCATCATGTTGCACACAGCTGTTATGTATCAAGCAAACATTGAGAGGTATTAGAGTATCATATAATGAACCTATTCCTATCTCGTGTGACAATACAAGTGCAATCAATATTTTAAAGAATCTTGAAATGTATTCAAGAACAAAACATATTTCAATCCGGTGTCACTTCTTGAGAGAGAAAGTTGCATAGAATGAGGTGGCGTTCGAGTATGTGCCTACTAAGAATGAGCTGCTGACATTTTCACAGAGGCTCTTTCAAAAGATATATCTCTTGGTCCTGGACTAATATTAAAGGCTACCTCTTAGAGGGAGTAGGTAGTACTGATTTATGGTTGGTGCAGTCCGTCGGAGCATATTGTGCCCCTAAGGAGGAGTGTGCAAGAAGAGAATGCAGTTCGTGTCTCTTACATGTGCTGCCTTTGGGGGAGAGTAGGTATAGATAAGTAATGACAGAGGAGGAGTAAAAGAAAAGAAACTATGCATTGTCCTTTGCCACTGATGTCAAAGGGAAAGAGAAAAAGTTGAAGTGGTTCAAAAACCATAGTGCAAAAATGGATATGGTCTGAAGACCATAGGGGGAGAATGTTACCTTAACATAAATGTTTGTGTAAAGAGGGAGAATTGCGAGGCCTAGAAATAGAAGCGTTTGAGATGGAGGGAAGAGATAAGAGGGTCAATTCAAATTCAAAAAAGAATTTAATGCATCATTTAATACACCTATTTAAGTCCAAAATTAATTACCAAATATGAAGGCCTAGTGAGTTGAGACAGTGTTGAACTTCAGTATCCCTGGAGAAGCCAAATATTACACTAGTTAAGGGAGTACTCCAATAAAAAATAAGAACAACAAGATTGTGATGAATTTTATAGTAAGACTCTTTCAAACCACCTTCCTTAGGAGGGAACAAGGACCTCCTATGTTGAAGGACTAGAATTAGATTATAGATTATATAATAACTTGCTACAACGAATACAGATCCTTTGGATTAGAGGTTCAAGTAGAAATATCCCTCAAATTTTTATGTCATTTCAACATGAGAAATAGGTAAAGAAATGAATAAAGGCCTATGGAACATAATTATAGCATCAATTTACAATATACATTAATAAAGATATCTCTTCTTACTTTTGATGGATTCAATAGCTATACATGTTATGCTCAGGCTTAGAAGCTAAACACACACATATCACTTAAACTCATATTTAAAGAAGATGCACTTAAGTTTGCCACCCTTCATGTCAAAGGCATAGCTCATGAATGGTGGTACTATATATTTGTCACTTAAGGTCATAAGCTCATGAACAACTATCATCAGTTTAGAAGAAGACTAATCGATCTATCTCACAAAAAAGACCCTAAGAGCCATTTCAAGGAGTTTGTGACGCTCAAACAATACAACTTTGTGGTAGAATTAATTAAATTCTCAATGATGGTTCTTGAAGAGTAGCTAAAAATTGAAAAGAAACAAGTAATTTCAAGGGGTACTTTCACCATATTTTCATCTATTCCTATGTAGAACACCTTTCGAGTTAGAGGAGTTTGTCACCAACACCAAGTCATTGTGTCTAGTTTATTCAAAGCATGCTCTATTAAGCCATGAGTTGAGGGTTCTAAGAATGCCCGTACCTATAAATTTTACTATCACAATTGGTAATTTGAATAATTATTACATATATAAGACATTATAGTTTTTGAAATTTTCCTTGTACAAATTGTAAAGTTTCCACTAAAGACAAGATTCCTCTAAATATTCTATAATTATGTTCTTTCCATACAATACCAAATTAATAAATATAGATTTATTTTCCAAAAAAATACATAGATGGACTCTATATATAAATTGAGATAACGAATAAATATTTGTAATAATAAATTTAAGAACGCAACTTCCTAGTTAAGTTTATTACACAGCCATTTCAAATACTTATTTTAAAAATTAGAATTAAATGTAGCATATATTTTCAATATTTCTAATTTTTTTCTTGCAAGTATTTTATTACGTAGACCTAACTAGGATCAAACACCCTTACTTTTGGAAGATACGCAGTATACAAACTAATGATGTCCAAATCACTCATTTTGAATGAAGGGAATCTTCAAAGGAAAATAGAAATTTTGAGACAGCTAGACTTTGGGGATTTAATTGAAAAAGGCATCCCTAAGTTTATGACAGAAAACTAGGTTGTTTTGTGTAAAATATGAATTCGAGGGTGGGTGTGCGAGCAACTAGTTAACCCTATTAAGAAACTACCTTAGTATCTTAGTTGTTGTATTTATGTTAGAGCATACACTAGCTGAATTTGGGAGTTTGTAATTCCTTAGTGTCAGTATTTTGTGACATGTAAAAAGATTGCAACTTCCAAAAACCCTTTTAATAAAGATATCACTAAGGTGGTCTCTAATAGTGGAGAGCTCGAATTAATGAAGTTAGAGAACACAATAATTCTCTAGGGTGTTAGAAGATGAGAGTAAAGAGAGGATTGGTCTACAACTATGAATATGAAAGAGGGAAATTTAAAGCATTGGGTTTGTCTAGATTTACAGAGGAAACTCGAGTGACAAAGGGTATCCCGGAGGATACGAAGGTAGAAGTTAGAAGTTGTATAAAGAAGGGTATCAAAAACTGTAAAAAACTATATAAAAAACTATAGAAGATGTCCTTTGGATCAAGTGGTAAAATTAAATCATAGTTTTGGAAATGAGGCACAAATATAATGTGAAATCACTTGCTTAAAGAGTGAAAGTAGAATCAATGCTTATTGTTACCATCTCAAACTTACAAGAAGGTTTTATAGAATATACCCAACGTAGTAGACATTAGAAAATATGAAAATGAGATAAATCAAGAGTTTCATAATCTATCATGAGGAAAAATGAACATATTTAAGCAAATTATGTAATTAAGATCTGTCCATTCAATGTTAGTTTTGTTCGTAATTGATTGGAGTTTTGGTAAAGTTTGAGATGAATTGAATGAATGTTGGTTTGTCATTTATCAAACGAGCGCCTATGGGCTATAACATATGTTAATTTCGAAATGTTGTAATTTCTCGCAAGCTTTTTTGGTTGTGTATGGAAGCATCGATCACTCTGGCACCAAGAGAATAAAAGACATACTTTTAAATAAAGAAAAATGTTAGATCAAATACAAAATTATAGTAACACTACTAAATGGATGCTACATGTGTCAAGAAGAATTTGAGTAGGAAACCAATGTTTGCAACTAAGAAGCTCTTGGGATTCTAGCATGTTGTGCAAACATTACTTGTGGATAATATTCATAATAGGGACAAGTATTAGCTGTAATTAGACCACCATGAAGGACTCGAAGGAAAATGTGAGTAGGAAGAAATCTAAATTCAAGATGAGGAGTATGACATCGAATCTCATATCAGTCATATAACATTTGATCATGAAATAGAGGTTGAACTTTGTTGCAATATGATTGAATGTGGGATGGGTTGCTATAAGGATAACTTGTGAATGGGATGCTACAAAGATCTTAGTAGAGTATTTCATGGAAAACATGTGTATAGTTGTAATCACATAAATCCCATGTATAAGAATTGTTTGAAATTAAAAGGCATCAAGGAGAATGACCTTGAGGTGCAATGCCAAAAAACATTTACCTTATTAGACTTGATCAAATATGTACGTTTATTATATATCTTGAGAATCAAGGTAAAATATACAAAAACAATGTTGGCTGTCTCAAATGATCAAAAGAAAGACATGTCATATGTGAGTGAATAATGCAAAGTGCAAAGTGAACATGTGTGTTACAATAGAAGAAACGAAGTGAATAATCAATTTGTGACTAGAATGTATGTTGCAAAAGATTCAAATGAAGATAGTCTGGTGCAGGGGCACCATCACCTTGGCATGAAAGGGTAATGAGTCTTAGAGGTTCAACAAGTGAATTGAAGGTCTTTTAATCAGTATGCAACGAGGAAGTTGCAAAATATGCCAGAATAGGATGTGATGCAATAAATTGTCCATTTATGTCGAAAGATGACAATGAGGTCTAGATAGTAGAATAGTTTGGTTTTCATGTTTTCCTTATGAATAAGGTCTCGATGACCATTTGAAATGTATTGGAAGGCATAGTAGGTCAGTTAGGAGGGATTTACAAAGCAAAATTGTAAAGGGTTGGTAATTAGGAACAATATTGGCTAATTGCCATTTTAGAGTCAAACAAAAGGTGGTTCAGGTGGTTGGTCGGTTCTAAGTGGTAGTTTGATATTGAAACTATTACAAATCAATGTTATTCCTCGTGGAAAGGATGATGGTTCAGTTTTAAACAAGAATTCAACATTTGTAAAAAGCTGATCTCTGCATTTTATTGGTTTTTCCTGAACTTTTCCTTTAGGCACAAGCCCGTACAGAACTTTCATGACTTGAGGCTGTGGACACTTGGTTGTGTATGTGTCTACTCTTCCCTACATCTGTTTTGGAGGTCTAAAATCACCGTTTGAGAGAGGGACAATCAAAACTTCAGAGACTGCTCTGTTTTCCTGAGTTAAGGTTTTGAGAGGAGTCAAAATGGCAATCTAAGCCTTCCACCCACTGTGAAGACCTGTAACTCGGTGGACAGGCTTAGATAGGTCCAATAAACATGTTTACGCTTTTGCTTGTGTAGGGCAGGTGATTGTCATGACTTTGGGGGTGTTTGTAGGGCTGATCCCATTCGAAAAATGCATGATTTGATGGGTACAGACTTGAGTCTGATGGTGGGGAGTTAAGAGTGGTCATTTTATGAACTTTTAAGCTTCTGGGGGTAAAACCAAGAGTGTTTGATTAAGTGGCGAGGCCTGGTAGCGACTGGAAGTGTCCTTTTCAATAAACCCTCACTAAAAGTGCCTAAATAAGGGGTTCTTGGGTTTGCTATGATGGAAGCCGTACAAGTGGAATATAATGGTGGATTTTGAGGTTTGTCAACCTGTTTAGTACTGCCCTAGAGTTTCAGAATGATAGCATAAGTCAAAGAGGGGGTTCCTTTGTAAAAGCAGGTTAATTTACTAGCCCGGGACAGGGGTAGGTTAATGGTTCATCACATTGGTCCAAAAGAGTGACTCCTGATTCTCATGTATGTTGTGTAACCCTGAAAAGGGTATCTTAATCCACCTTTTGATTCTCAGGTGTTTTGCAAAGTTTTGGACAAAAGGCTGAAAAAACGGGTTTCTCAATACTACAAGAAAGGCTAATGTTAAGAGGTGAGTTTTGAAGATTTTGTTGAATCTGACTTTGAGATTGAATTTGAATGGCTCAATTGTCATCATGTGCATGTTGAGGAACTTTGTCAGGGTCTTGGTGGAGGTTTATAGTTGTTTTGCAAACTTGAAGGGTTGAGACCCTTGAGGGTGAGTTGATGTCTACAAAAGTGGTGGCATAGTGAAGAAGGGTTCTTAATTTTAGAGTTGAAGTTTCCATTATTGTGAGTGATCTCCACCTTGGCTCTGCATCATAGTCTAAATACAAGGTATGGTGAAGAAGCTATGATATAAACAGATTTAGTTTATGGTGTTCTTGCAAATCAAGGGATACATGTGTGCAGGTGCTCAGTATGATGATTCCGTTGATATGCTTGGCGATTATTTTGACAAGAACAATACAGTGGATTTACAGGAACAATTCAAGAGAGACATGCACACACATAATTTAAAGAGCTTGAATATATATTTATGAATGATGGGATTGCTTCAATTGTTAACCATAATGACAGTAAATCTAGTGGGATATCTACTAGTTATGATTGCTATTGCAAACATAAATTAAAGATACTATGAAATAGCAAAAAAGAAAAAAAAAGATTTTTCCTCTATCTATGCTTCTAGGGGGCATCATTAAAATTGATCTATAATAAAGCTTTTGCCTCTATCTATCCTCCTAGGCAGTTCATCTTTAAATTTCATGTTAACCCTTAATGTTTGTTGATCTAGTCCTGACCAATTCTTCACAAGGATCTTCTACCCAAAACTACCAAAGCACATATTGTATGCTATGCAATTGATACAAAGTTATTTTTTTTATCATAGCAGCCACCCAAATATTAAGAGTACTTTGGTAGTGGAGCACTCACGTTGATGTATAGTCACCATGGAGCTCTATCCTAGGGCAACGTTGCACTTGTTCATCAAGTGGTTATCTGTTGGTTTTGCACTATCCCTAAGATATGATTTCATGATCATATCCTTGTAGCATTGATGGAGAGGTGGGATGTACATGGTTTTACTTGGACACAAACTAGGAAAGTACAATTGTTGATATTACAATACAATGTTCCATAGACTCTACTCACTAATTCATTTGATTCTTAATAACGAATGTATGGGCCATATTTTAAGTTAACCTAATGGTTATAAATTTCTTCTACAATGTTGTCATCAAGGCAAGGATAATTTTACTATTTATAATTATTTACAACCTGCATATCGACCTCATACTTGAAAATGACAATCTACTCAATGTTTTATGCTCTACTCAACCTATTGTTGACAATGTTCTTCTACTCACTTTTCCCTAAGTTTGTATTGCTTGTTCTTCATCTCTCAATCTCTACCTAAGGCATATAGGTTTCCCCAAATTTCTACATCTCTTTAATATAAATATATAATTTCCCTGAACAAACTGTGTTTGTTGCCCAATGTATTTGCTATTTTCTCTACTGGACTTTTCATTTCTATCTTAATTCAACCGAATAACGTCGTACATATTTCAGCCATTTTACATATTTGGTATTAATTGGCCATTAATATCACAATGCTTGATAGTAAGTATACAAAAGAAAATCGACATTTGTGAAATATAAGCTTACATGGACATAATGAAGAACCACATTTTATTCAATGATGTTGTAAGGTCACTCTTCTCCCGCATGTTCATACCTTGCCTCAAAAGACTAGGTAACATGGAAATATTTGTAAAAAGTGTTGATCCTGTTTTGATTCTATTTTTCCAATGTCTATGGATTATTTATAAGTTGCTTATACATATTGAGCTAGAGCATATCTGGATGATATTTTCTTATCGGTTGATTAAATTTCGTTGTTTTTCTTTCTATGTGATTCACATGAGTGGTTCAAGTGATCAGTCGATATTTCATGATGCATAAAGACACGGTTACATGTTAATGAATGATTCTAATACTATGCTTATAAATTATGTTCTTAGTGAATTTCAATATTGTCAAACGTGATGATGAATTATGTGATGAATATGCTTCAATAGTCATGGTCCATATGCATAGGTTGATTCATATTTTCATATTCTAGAAAATGTTTATTCGGAAAATCAAATCTTTCTATGACAATCAATGTGATGATAGATATGAAATGTGTAATTAGTTTTTCATTAAATATCAATGTATTATAATATTCTATTAGAAATGTATCTAGGGATATTGCCAAAATAGTGTGTCTCACTTTTAGGACATGCTGATTTTTTCCTAAAATCATTTTTTGAGAAAAACTAATGATATTTTTAGCCTTGAGAGGTTCCATCTAAAGGTTTTTAATTGAAGATGGATAGAAAAGACCCCCTTAGATCAAACTCCCTTGGATGGGACCCCTCCAATATTAAACCATACCCACAATGGAGTATGTGCCTACTAAGAATGAGGTTTCCGACATTTTCACAAAGGCTCTTCCAGAAGATATATCCTTCGTCCTAGACTGTTGTTAAAGGCTACCTCTTAGGGGGAGTAGGTAGTACTGATTTATGGTTGGTGCAGTCTGTCGAAGCATATTGTGCCCCTAAGGGGGAGTGTGCAGTAAGAGAGTGCAGTTGTTGTCTCTTACAGGTGTTGCTTTGGGGGACAGTAGGTATAGATAAGAATTGACAAAGGAGGAGTAAAAGAAAGGAAACTATGCATTGTCATTTGCCACTGATGTCAAAGGGGAAGAAAAGAAGTTGAAGTAGTTGAAAAACCATAGTGCAAAAATGGATATGGTTTGAAGACCATAGGGGGAGAAAGGAAACTATGCATTGTCATTTGCCACTGATGTCAAAGGGGAAGAAAAGAAGTTGAAGTAGTTGAAAAACCATAGTGCAAAAATGGATATGGTTTGAAGACCATAGGGGGAGAATGTTAGCTTAACACAAATGTTTGTATAAAGGGGGAGCAGTATCAGGTCTAGAAATAGAAGCGTTCGAGGTGGAGGGAAGAGATAAGAGGGTCAATTCAAATTCAAAAAAGGATAATGCATGATTTACTACACTTATTCAAGTCCAAAATTAATTACCAAATATGAAGGCCTCGTGGGTTGATACAGTGCTAAACTTGAGTATCCCTAGAGAAGCCCAAAATTTTACTAGTTAAGGGAGTACTTCAATAAAAAATAAACAACAACAACAAGATTGTGATGAATTTTATAGTAAGACTCTTTCAAACCACTTTCCTTCAGAGGGGAGAAGGACCTCCTACGTTAAGGACAAGAATTAGATTATAGATAATATAATAACTTGCTACAACGAATATAGATCCTTTGCACCAGAGGTTCAAGTAGAAATATACCTCAAATTTTTATGTCATTTAAACATGAGAAATAGATAAAGAAATGAATAAAGGCCTATAGAACATAATTATAGCATCAATTTACAATATAGTAGTGAATATAGATTAATAAAGATAGCTCTTCTTAGTTTTGATGGATTAAATAACTATACATGTTATGCTCAGGTTTAGAAGCTAAACACACACATATAACTTAAACTCATAATTAAAGAAGATGCACTAATTGATCTATCTCGCAAAAAAGACCCTAGAAAAGCCATTTCAAGGAGTTTGTGAAGCTCAAACAATACAACTTTGTGGTAGAATTCACTAAATTATCAATAATGGTTCTTGAGGAGGAGCCAAAAATTGAAAACAAAGAAGTAATTTCAGGGGGTACTTTCACCACACTTTCATATATTCCTATCTATAACACATTTAAAGTTAGAGGAGTTTCACACCAGCACTGAGTCATATTGTCTAGTTTATTCAAAACATGTTTTATCAAGCCATGAGTTGAGGATTTTAAGAATGACCATTCCTAAAAAATTTACTATCAAAATTGGTAATTTGAATCATAATTATGTAAAGATGACATTATAGTTTTTGAAATTTCTCTGATACAAATTGTAAAGTTTCCACTAAAGATGAGATTCCTCTAAATATTCAATAATTATGTTCTTTCCATACAATACCAAATTAATCAATATAGATTTATTTTCCAAAAAATAGCATAGATGGACTCTACATATAAATTGAGATAACTAATAAATAATTGTAATAATAAATTTAAGAACGCAACTTCCTAGTCAAGTTTATTACACAACCATTTCGAATGCTTATTGTAAAACTTACAATTAACAAGGAGGCTAATTTCCTTATCTTATTTTTCACATACGATGCACTTAAATATAGCATATATGTTCAATATTTCTAATTTTTTTCTTGCTAAGTATTTTATTACGTAGACCTAACTAAGATCAAACACCCTTACGTTTGGAAGATACGCACTATACCAACTTACTAATGATGTCCAAATCACTCATTTCAAATGAGGGGAATCTTCAAAGGAAAATAGAAATTTTGAGACAGCAAGACTTTGGGGATTTAATTGAAAAAGGTATCCTTAATTTTATCAAGGAAAACTAGGTTGTTTTGTGTAAAATATGAATTTGAGTTTGGGTTCGCGGGCAACTCGTTAACCCTATTAAGAAACTACCTTATATCTTAGTTGACGTATTTACGTTAGAACATGTACGCTAGCTGAGTTTCGGAGTTTGTAATCCCTTAGTGTCAGTATTTTGTGGCGTGTAAAAAGATTACAACTTCCGAAAAACCTTTTAATAATTATATCGCTAAGGCGATGGCTGATAGTGGAGAGCTCGGTTTAATGAAGTTAGAGATCACTATAAATCTCTAGGGTGTCAGAAGATGAGAGTAAAGAGAGGATTAGTCTACAACTATGAATCTGAAAGAGGGAAATTTAGAGTGTTAGGTTTGTCTACATTTAGAGAGGAAGCCCGAGTGAGAAAGGGTATCCCAAAAGAAAGGAAAGTACAAGTTAGAAGTTGTAGAAAGTAGAGTATCAAAAACTGTATGAACTATAGAAGATGTGCTTTGGATCGAGTAGTAAATTTAAAACATAGTTTTGGAAATGAAGCACAAATATAATGTGAAATCGCTTGTCTAAAGAGTGCAAGTAGAATCAATGCTTGTTGTGACCTCTCAAACTTACAAGGAGGTTTTATAGAATATACCCAACGTAGTATACATTAGGAAATATGAAAATGAGATAAATCACGAGTTTCATAATCTATCATAAGGAAAAATGAACCAATTTAAGCACATTATGTAATTAAGTTTTGTCCATTCAATGTTAGTTTTGTTTGTAATTGATTGGAGTTTTGGTCAAGGTTGAGATGAATTGAATCAATGTTGGTTTGTGATTTATCAAACGAACGCCTAAGGGCTAATACATATATTAATTTGGAAACATTGTAATTTCTCGCAGGCTATTTTGGTTGTGTGTGAAAGCATCGTTCACTACAGTACCAAGAGAATAAAAGGCATATTTTTTAAATAAAGAAAAATGTTAGATCAAATACAAAATTATAGTTACACTAGTAAGTGGGTGCTACAACATGTGTCAAGAAGAATTTGAGTAGGAAACCAATGTTTGCAACTAAGAAACTCTTGAGATTCTAGCATGTTATGCAAACATTTGTGTATCACCTTCACGCAAGGAAATTCTAGAGAATTTGACATGTGTTGCGACAACAAGAATAAAAGTGATTTCTTATCCAAATTCTACGCAACCCTTGGTGTAAGGGAAATAGGACAAGGTTTGTGTTGAAAGTTATTTGTACATGGTTCAAGAACATTAGTTTAAGTAGGTTCAAAATAAAACTTGAAATTCTAAGGGTACATAATTGTTTTGTTACTTTTTGCCTCAACTTTAGCAAGTTGATGACACTAGGCCGTAGGCTATGCTTTAAGTACATAAATGAAATGTTCATAGTGAATAGAATTAAAACGATATCTAGCAAGATACATTAGAGGACATATAAATTATTTAGGTGGAGGAGTGATGCCCCTAGATCGAGAACTTGCAAAACCATAGCATTAGTTACCATAATCCTACAAATCATCGTGTTTGGAAATCACATAATCCAACAAGATAAGATGTACCCTAATTCAAATATTAGAGTAGTGATTATAGGATTTTTTAGCTAGAGAGAACAATGATATAAAGAGAAAATTGGCTAGCAAGAAATAAGGGTGAATGTTTTTCCACACATATGTTTGGGTGATTTATAGGAGACAAAAATAGAAAGGTTAATTCACGATTGTGCGATTGAAATAAAAGTTGTGGAAATACTCTCCAAAAGATTATTTCAAAAAATAATGTGGTAATGGAAATATATCATCGTAAAGAGAATGGAGCGAGTATGGACACAAAGAAAATGACACATAAAATTAAGTAGACATGATGAAGTTATGAATGCTTTGGTTCAATAGATGGATTAGGAATTTGTAAAAAGTTACTACAAGTAGTAAGTTTATGAAAATAATAATTTATATGGTGACAAAATATTTAAATATACTATTCATTTTTGTAAAATTCATATTTTGAAATTTTAGGCACCTAGAATGTTCAAAGATCCTCACTACGGAAAGACCTTTAATAGGTTAAATAGTACTAAGATTGTATGGAAACTAAATATGTGTATGGTAATTTGGCAAGAGGTAATGCACCAATTGGCAAGGACGTAGTGAGATTGGATACTACATGGGTGCCTCGATGATATAATGGTCTTACTATTTTATAGTTGTTTTGTCTACACATATGCTATGGCAAGAGATATTGAAAATAATCTAAAATTTTCCTTAATGAAAGGTGGTGTCTCTGCAGGTGTTGATAATAGTAAAACATTGCTTGTAGATAAATATTCAAGAATGGGAAATGAAGATAATATTCATAATAGGGACAAGTATTAGCAACAATTAGACCACCATGGAGGTACTCAAGTACTAAAGGACTCAAAGGAAAATGTGAGAAGGAAGATATCTAAATTGAAGATTAGGAGTATGACATGGAATCTCATATCAGTCATATATCTTTTGAACATGAAATAGAGGTTGTCCTTTGTTGCAATATGATTGAATGTAGGATGGGTTGCTATAAGCATAACTTGTGAATGGGAAGCTACAAAGATCTTGGTAGAGTATTTGATGAAAAATATGCGTATAGTTGTAATCACATAAATCTCATGTATAAGAATTGTTTGAAATTAAAAGGCATCAAGGAGAATGACCTTTCGGTGTTTGGGTGTTTGCATGATATTTATGACTGCTTTATTTAAAATCACTATGCTTTATAGAACCAAGATTTTAGTATGCACTAATTTATTTTGTTTATTTTGGGAATTGTGTTTGAGGTGCAATGCCAGAAAACATTTACCTTATTAGACTTAATCAAGTATGTAAATTTATTATATATCTTGAGAGTCAACGTAAAATACATAAAAACAACGTTGATCGTCTCAAATGATCAAAAGAAAGACATGTCATATGTGAGTGAATAATGCAAAGTGCAAAGTGAACATGTGTGTTACAAGAGAAGAAACGGAGTGAATAATCAATTTGTGACTAGAACGTATGTTGCAGAAGATTCAAATGAAGATAGTCTAAATACAAGGTATGGTGCAGAAGCTATGATATAAAAAGATTTAGTTTATGGTGTTCTTCCAAATCAAGGGATACATGTGTGCAGGTGCTCGATATGATGATTCCGTCGATATGCTTGGTGATTATTTTGATAAGAACAATACAGTGGATACTAAACTGTGCTTCCTTACAAGAACAATTCAAGAGAGATATGCACACACATAATTTAAAGAACTTGAATATATATTTATGCATGATGGGATTGCTTCAATTGTTACTATAATGACGATAAATCTAGTGGGATATCTACTAGTTATGATTGCTATTGTATAGATAAATTAGAGATACTATAAAATTGCAACAAAAAAAAAGATTTTTCCTCTATCTATGCTTCTAGGTGACATTATTAAAATTGATCTATAATAAAGCTTTTGCCTCTATCTATCCTTCTAGGTAACATCTTTAAATTTCATGTTAACTCTTATATTTATTGATCTACTCATGACCAATTATTCACAAGGATCTTCTACCCAAAACTACCAAAGCACATATTGTATGCTATGAAATCGATACAAAGTTATTTTTTTTATCGTAGCAGCCATCCAAATATTAAGAGTACTTCGATAGTGGAGTACTCACGTTGATGTATAGTCACCATGGAGCTCTATCCTAGGGCAACGTTGCACTTGTTCATCAAGTCGTTGTCTGTTCGTTTCACACTATCCCTAAGATATGATCTCATGATCATATCCTTGTGGCATTGATGGATAGGTGGTATTTAGATGGCTTTACTTCGACACGAACTAGGAAAGTACAATTGTTGATATTACAATACAATGTTCCATAGACTCTACTCACCAATTCATTTGATTCTTAATAGCGAATGTATGGGCCATATTTTAAATTTCCATAAAGGTTAAAAATTTCTTTTACAATATTGCCATCAAGGAAAGGATAACTTTACTATTTATATTTACAACCTACATATGGACCTTGTACTCCAAAATGACAATCGACTCAATGTTTGATGATCTACTCAACCAATTCTCGACAATGTTCTTCTACCCACTTCTCCCTAAGTTTGTATTCCTTGCTCGTCATCTCTCAATCTCTATCTTAATACAACCAAATAACATTGTACATATGTAAGCCATTTTAAATTGTTGGTATTGATTGGCCATTAATATCACAATGCTTCATAGTAAGTATACAAAAGAAAATCGATATTTGTGAAATATAAGTTTACATGGACATCATGAAGAACCATATTTTATTCAATGATGTTGTCAGGTCACTCTTCTCTTGCATGTTCATACTGTTAGTGTTTTCGAGCAGATTTAACAAAAAGCAGAAAAGTAAACATAGAACAATGAACGCAAAATTTTATTATGGGAAATCCCACCCACTCGAGGGAGAAAAACCCCGCAATTTATTCACTTATAACTCAGGAATAGAAGTGCAGAAATAGCACTCAGAATCAGGCCCTGGAGAGTTCAAATATTTTACAATAGATCAGCACTTAAAGATAGTGCAAATTATACAAAATAACAACTCTTCTCCTTGAAGCGAATCTGCTCCTCTTGATTGCGAATCTGCTGCTGAAGGAAATCGAAATTGGAATGGAATGATTCATTGCTTAATGTGGAGACTCTATCTCCATTATATATCAAACTAGGCAAGCTCTCCTCTTGAGACGACCTAGAAAACATATTATTTGATTTACAATAGAAAGGTCGACTTGCCTTGAAGCTTCATTCTCAAGGAAAATACTTCACGCAGCTACAAAAACACTAACACATACCTTGTCTCAAAAGACTAGGTAATATGGAAATATTTGTAAAACGTGTTGATCCTGTGTTGATTCTATTTTTCCAATGTCTATGGATTATTTATATGTTGGTTGTACATATTGATCTAGAGCATGTCTGGATGATATTTTCTTATTGGTTGATTAAATTTGGTTGTTTTACTTTCTATGAGATTCACATGACTGGTTCAAGTGATCCATCGATATTTAATGATGCATTAAGACACGTTACAAGTTAATGAATGATTCTAATACTATGCTTATAAATTATGTTCTTACTGAATTTCAATATTGTTCAATGTGATTAAGAATTATGTGATGAATATGCTTCAATAGTCATGGTCCATTTAGAATGGAGTGTCGTTGTGTGGTCCAGGAGATGTTTCTGAACATTGAGAGGTGTGTTTGGTGTCACTTGTTAGTGTTATTGCAGGTTTGGCAAACCTAGCGTGTTAGCGCTAATTGCGGAGGATAATTATTGATTGAGGAAGAGTTGACAAGCGTGTTTATGTAGATTTGGGTCACAATTAAGTAATGGTATGGTTTGGATTCACTTCTTTATATTGTGGAAGTGTTTGGTGTCGACCTATTTGGTGTTACACAGTAGAGGGGTATATATTTCATTAAGGCCGGCATAATTGAGATTATTTTAGGTCACGAAGGGTATAAATGCAAGGTGAATTGTTGTATGGATGAAGTGTAAAAGAGTGTATAATGCAAAATATGTGAAAGTGAACAAGTGCGTTGAGATGAGTGCGAGGCTTAATGCCTATAACTTCCTAATGTAGTGAGCAGAAGTTGTCTACATTTCAGTCTGTTTGATGTCTTGTTTGTGCTTCAGTGGAATTGTACCTTCAACATATGAAAGATGCATTGTTAGCAGCTCAAATTGGTAGTGAGCCATCCCTTCTTTCTTCTTTCTTTTGGACAGTGCGTCCTTTGGCAATGAGTCACTAGCAACGAGATTTCCATGCAGTGAGGCCTTTTACAATAAGCCCTTGGCAGTTGCCCTTATTGTATTTGGTGTTGTAATTTATATATTAGTCATCTAATCCTCAAGGTGGTTTTTTCCTTCTTAGGTTTTCCCTGTAAATTTGGTGTTCTTAGGTGTTTAATGTGATTGCATTACTGCATTTACATGTTTACATTTTGTTAATGCAAGTTAAGGGTTAATGGTGAGTAACCGTTTAAGAATTCATGCAAATCTAGGAGTTAACGACGATTTCTGATGTTTTAAAAGTATACAACTGATTCACTCCCCCCCTCTCAGTTGTCTTGTGCATTCTAACAATTGGTATCAGAGTTGTGGTTCCCAAAAAGAAGCTTAAGCACTTGAGGTAGATCCAGATGGCACACAGGGAAGGTGTCAAAGCTCCTTTGTTCAATGGAACAAATTATACCTCCTAGATAGCTAGGATGGTGTCTTTCTTACTCTCCCTTGGATTTGGTGTTTTGCAATCTATTGAAAGAGGTTACACTATGCCTCCAAATGGACCATCAATTGATGATGAGATCAAGGCATATGAGAATAATGCCAAAGCAAGGAATGCAATCTTGAGTGGTCGAACTGGTTTAGAACTTATGAAGGTTATAAGCTACAAGTCTACTTAAGATGTTTGAGCAAAGCTAGAAGGAATCTATGAAGGAGATGACAAGGTCAAACAAGCGAAGATGTAGATCTACTAAGGCAAATTTGAAACCGTAAGGATGTCTGAAGATTAAGATATTTCTACCTACCTGCTTAGATTTGACGATGTTGTCAATGTTATCAATGATCTTGGTTGAAATCTGATTAAAAACAAAGTTGTGAAAAAGGTATTAAGAACTCTGCCCAAAGCTTACTGTCATAATGTTTCTTCTATTGAGCAAGCTCAAAATTTGGATCATTATTCTAGAGATCAGATGTTTGGTGCTTTAACATCTTTTAAAATGAGAGAATTTTGTCAAGATACTACAAGCACAGAAACTGCTTTTAAAGTCTGCAAAGTGGAAAAGGATAATGGATCAGATCCAAATGATCTTACCGAGGTGGAAGCAAACTTTGTGATGAGATTGAAAAAGGGTACTGGAAAGTACAGAGGTAAACTAGCTTTCAAATGTTTTAATTGTGGAAAGACACGCCAGTATGCATCTAAGTGTCCAATCAAAGTTACTAATGACAAACAAAGCGATCAAAAGGGTAAATTTGTCAAGAAGAGTTATTGCGTTGAAAAAGGCGTCATCAGATTATTAGAATAAACACAATGATGAATGCTTGCTCATGGATTTAAATGCTAGAACTAATTATACTAATCTTGAAATATGTGTGAAGGAACGTGCTTTGGAAACAAGTAATAACATTGAAGAATCCATGTTGACTGTTTTTCATGCTAGAGAGGAGAAGAATTATTGGATCACTAGCGATGGATGCTCAAATCATATGATAGGTGACAAGAGTTACTTTGTTAAGTTTGAAAAGTATGATGGTGGTCTTGTTAAGTTTGGTGATTATACATCCGCTAAGATATGTGGAAAAGGTTCAATTAGTTTTGATGGAAAGCATAATATAGATGATGTTGTTTATGTCAAGTGTCTCCGACATAATCTTCTAAGTGTGGAACAAATGTGTAGAAAATGATATAACCTTGTTTTTTAGAATGATGGTTGTGAAATCAGGAAAGGAAACTCCTATATTCTGGTCACTACTAGAACAAGGACAGGAGGTAATGTCTATCAATTTGAAGTTAATGGTTCAATATACTTTATATTTCAAACTAATAAAAGTTAGCTATGGCATAGAACAATCGGTCACATCAATTTTGATGGCCTAGCAAGGATAACCTCTATTGATGTTGTGAGACATCTACCAAATATTACAAACCCTATCAATGGAATCTGCAAAGAATGTCAAGTTGGAAAGCCAAAAAAGGCAAGATTCAAGACAAAAGAGTATTCTACCACAAGTCCCTTGGAGTTAGTGCATACAAATCTGTGTGGACCTACCACAATTAGAAG
Organism: Sequoiadendron giganteum; assembly: GCA_007115665.2. Lineage (NCBI taxonomy): Eukaryota > Viridiplantae > Streptophyta > Pinopsida > Cupressales > Cupressaceae > Sequoiadendron > Sequoiadendron giganteum. The sequence continues at coordinate 648,606,888 of CM021100.1, forward strand.
CTCCTTTGGTGACAGGTAATATTTCATGCAATTAATTCATGATTATTCTAGAATGGCTTGGGTTACATTTCTCAAATAAAATTAGAAGCTCTAGACAAGTTTAAAGCATTTAAGGCTATTGTTGAGAATGAAATCAATTTATAAATAAAATGTTTAAGGTTCGATAGAGGTGGTGAGTTTGCTTCAAATGAGTTCAACAGTTTTTGTGAAGATCATCGAATAAATAGTAAGACTCTTTCAATAAAAAATAAAAACAACAAGATTGTGATCAATTTTATATTAAGACTCTTTCAAACCACTTTCCTTCAGAGGGAAGAAGGACCTCCTATGTTGAAGGACTAGAATTAGATTATAGATAATATAATAACTTGCTACAACGAATATAGATCCTTTGCATTAGAGGTTCAAGTAGAAATATCCCTCAAATTTTTATGTCATTTAAACATGAGAAATAGGTGAAGAAATGAATAAAGGCCTATGGAACATAATTATAGCATCAATTTACAATATACATTAATAAAGATAACTCTTCTTACTTTTGATGGATTAAATAACTATACATGTTATGCTCAGGCTTAGAAGCTAAACACACACATATCACTTAAACTCATATTTAAAGAAGATGCACTTATGTTTTCCACCCTTCATGTCAAAGGCATAGCTCATGAATGGTGGTACTATGTATTTGTCACTTAAGGTCATAAGCTCATGAACAGCTACCATGAGTTTAGAAGAAGACTAGTTGATCTGTCTCACAAAAAAGACCCTAAGAGCCATTTCAAGGAGTTTGCAATGCTCAAACAATACAACTTTGTGGTAGAATTAATTAAATTCTCAATGATGGTTCTTGAAGAGGAGCCAAAAATTGAAAAGAAATAAGTAATTTCAGGGGGTACTTTCACCACGCTTTCATCCATACCTATGTAGAACACCTTTCGAGTTAGAGGAGTTTGACACCAGCACCGAGTCATTGTGTCTAGTTTATTCAAAACATGCTTTATTAAGCCATGAGTTGAGGGTTTTACCGTTTTAAGAATGACCATTCCTATAAATTTTACTATCAAAATTGGTAATTTGAATAATTATTACATATATAAGACATTAGAGTTTTTGAAATTTCTCTTATACAAATTGTAAAGTTTCCACTAAAGACAAGATTCCTCTAAATATTCTGTAATTATGTTCTTTCCATACAATACCAAATTAATAAATATAGATTTATTTTCCAAAAAAATACATAGATGGACTCTATATATAAATTGAGATAACGAATAAATAATTGTAATAATAAATTTAAGAACACACCTTCCTAGTTAAGTTTATTACACAACCATTTCAAATACTTATTTTAAAACTTATAATTAACAAGAAGGTGGTTAATTTCTTTATCTTATTTTTCACATACGATGCACTTAAATATAGCATATATTTTTAATATTTCTAATTTTTTTCTTGCAAGTATTTTATTACGTAGACCTAACTAAGATCAAACACCCTTACTTTTGGAAGATACGCAATATACAAACTTACTAATAATGTCCAAATCACTCATTTTGAATGAAGGGAATCTTCAAAGGAAAATAGAATTTTTGAGACAGCCAAACTTTGGGGATTTTATGAAAGAAAACTAGGTTGTTTTGTGCAAAATATGAATTCGAGGGTGGGTGTGCGGTCAACTAGTTAACCCTATTAAGAAACTACCTTAGTATCTTAGTTGTTGTATTTATGTTAGAACCAGTGTTCCACGAGGTTTTGGGGATGGGGATGGGGACGGGGGGACGGCAAGGGACGTGTTTAGACGGGGATGGGCCTAAGTTTGGGAACGGCGGGGGGGGGGGGACGGCGGCAAGGGGGAAATAGGGTGTTGAAATACATATAGTACTTCCAAAAAAAGTTATAAAAAGATGTATAAGAATTATGCATCTTGGAGACAACTAGGAGTCCCCTAGATGTCTTGAGGACACCCCAACGTCCCCAAAGTCCTATCAGCGTCTTGGAGATAGCGACACTAGTGGTGGGATGGTGGCGTTGGTGGTGGCCTGGTGGGGGGACGTCTCCCCCAAGTCCCCAAGTCTCTGAGACGTCCCCCTCTAGGAAACGCGGGATTTTTTGGGGGGGACGCATCCTCGTGGAACAATGGTTAGAACATACACTAGCTGAATTTGGGAGTTTGTAATCCCTTAGTGTCAGTATTTTTTGGCGTGTAAAAAGATTGCAACTTCCAAAAACCCTTTTAACAAAGATATCACTAAGGCGGTGTCTAATAGTGGAGAGCTCGAATTAATGAAGTTAGAGATCACTATAATTCTCTAGGGTGTTAGAAGATGAGAGTAAAGAGAGGATTGGTCTACAACTATGAATATGAAAGAGGGAAATTTAAAGCGTTAGGTTTGTCTAGATTTACAGAGGAAACCCGAGTGAGAAAGGGTATCTCGGAGGATAGGAAGGTAGAGTTATAAGTTGTATAAAGTAGGGTATCGGAAACTGTTTAAACTATAGAAGATGTGCTTTGGATCAAGTGGTAAATTTAAAACATAGTTTTGGAAATGATGCACAAATATAATGTGAAATCGCTTGCTTAAAGAGTGAAAGTAGAATCAATGCTTGTTGCAACCTCTCAAAATTACAAGAAGGTTTTATAGAATATACCCAACGTAGTATACATTAGAAAATATGAAAATGACATAAATCACGAGTTTCATAATCTATCATAAGGAAAAATGAGCATATTTTAGCACCCTATGTAATATAGTTTTGTCCATTCAATGTTAGTTTTGTTCGTAATTGATTGGAGTTTTGGTAAAGTTTGAGATGAATTGAATCAAGTTTGATAACTTGTAAATGGCAAGCTACATATGTTAGTTTGGAAATGTTGTAATTTCTCGCAGGATATTTTGGTTGTGTATGGAAGCATCGACCACTATAGTACCAAGAGAATAAAAGGCATAATTTTAAAAAGAAAAATGTTAGATCAAATACAAAATTATAGTAGCACTACTAAATGGATGCTACATGTGTCAAGAAGAAATTGAGTAGGAAACCAATGTTTGCAACTTCGAAGCTCTTGGGATTCTGGCATGTTGTGCAAACATTACTTGTAGATAAATAGTCAAGAATGGGAAATGAAGATAATATTCATAATAGGGACAAGTATTAGCTACAATTAGACCACCATGGAGGTATTCAATTACTAAAGGACTCGAAGGAAAATGTGAGAAGTTAGAAATCTAAATTGAAGATGAGGAGTATCACATGGAATCTCATATCAGTCATATAACATTTGAACATGAAATAGAGGTTGAACTTTGCTGCAATATGATTGAATGTGGGATGGGATGCTACAAGGATAACTTGTAAATGGCAAGCTACAAAGATCTTAGTAGATTGTTTGATGGAAAACATGCGTATAGTTGTAATCACATAAATCTCATGTATAAGAATTGTTTGAAATTAAAAGGCATCAAGGAGAATGACCTTTCGGTGTTTGCATGATATTTATGACTGCTTTATTTAAAATCGCTATGCTTTATAGAACCAAGATTTTAGTATGAACTAATTTATTTTGTTTATTTTGGGAATTGTGTTTGAGGTGCAATGCCAAAAAAAAATTTACCTTATTAGACTTGATCAAATATGTACGTTTATTATATATCTTGAGAATCAAGGTAAAATATACAAAAACAATGTTGGTTGTCTCAAATGATCAAAAGAAAGACATGTCATATGTGAGTGAATAATGCAAAGTGAACATGTGTAATAACATAGAAGAAACGAAGTGAATAATCAATTTGTGACTAGAATGTATGTTGCACAAGATTCAAATGAAGATAGTCGAAATACAAGGTATGGTGCAAAAGCTATGATATAAAAAGATTTAGTTTATGGTGTTCTTGCAAACCAAGGGATGCATGTGTGCAAGTGCTTAGTATGATGATTCAGTTGATATGCTTGGAGATTATTTTGATAAGAACAATGCATTGGATACTAAATTGTGCTTCCTTAAAGGAACTATACTAGAGAGATATGCACACACATAATTTAAAGAACCTGAATATATATTTATGCATGATGGGATTGCTTCTATTGTTTAACTATAATGACAATAAATCTAGTGGGATATCTACTAGTTATGATTGCTATTGCAAACATAAATTAAAGATAGTACCAAATAGCAAAAAAGAAAAAAATATTTTTCCTCGATCTATGCTTCTAGGGGACATCATTAAAATTGATCTATAATAAAGCTTTTGCCTCTATCTATCCTCCTAGGCAACATCTTTAAATTTCATGTTAACCCTTAATGCTTGTTAATCTACTCCTGACCAATTCTTCACGAGGATCTTCTACCCAAAACTACCAAAGCACATATTGTATGCTATGCAATTGATACAAAGTTATTTTTTCTCGTAGCAGCCACCCAAATATTAAGAGTACTTCGATAGTGGACTACTCACGTTGATGTATAGTCACCATGGAGCTCTATCCTAGGGCGACGTTGCACTTGTTCATCAACTGGTTATCTGTTGGTTTTGCACTATCCCTAAGACATGATTTCATGATCATATCCTTGTGGCATTGATGGAGAGGTGGGATGTACATGGTTTTACTTGGACACAAACTAGGAAAGTACAATTGTTGATATTACAATACAATGTTCCATAGACTCTACTCGCTAATTCATTTGATTCTTAATAACGAATGTATGGGCCATATTCTAGGTTTTCGTAACGGTTATAAATTTCTTTTACAATGTTGTCATCAAGGCAAGGATAATTTTACTATTTATAATTATTTACAACCTGCATATGGACCACATACTCCAAAATGACAATCTACTCAATGTTTTATGCTCTACTCAACCAATTCTTGGCATTGTTCTTCTAACCACTTTTCCCTAAGTTTGTATTGCTTGTTCTTCATCTCTCAATCTCTATCTAAGGCATTTAGGTTTCCCCGAATTTCTATATCTCTGTAATATAAATATATAATTTCCGTGAACAAACTATGTTTGTTGCTCAGACTATTTGCTATATTCTTTATTGGAGTTTTCATTTCTATCTTAATTCAACCAAATAACATTGTACATATCTAAGCCATTTTACATTTTTGGTATTAATTGGCCATTAATATCACAATGCTTGATAGTAAGTATGCAAAAGAAAATCGACATGTGAGAAATATAAGTCTAGATGGACATAATGAAGAACCACATTTTATGAAATGATGTTGTAAGGTCACTCTTCCCCTACATGTTTATAACTTGCCTCAAAAGACTAGGTAACATGGAGATATTTGTAAAAAGTGTTGATCCTGTGTTGATTCTATTTTTCCAATGTCCATGGATTATTTATAAGTTGCTTATACATGTTGATCTAGAGCATATCTGGATGATATTTTCTTATCCGTTGATTAAATTTCATTGTTTTACTTTCTATGTGATTCACATGAGCGGTTCAAGTGATCAATCGATATTTCATGATGCATTAAGACACTTTACAAGTTAATGAATGATTCTAATACTATGCTTATAAATTATGTTCTTAGTGAATTTCAAATGTGATGATGAATATGCTTCAATAGTCATGGTCCATATGCATAAGTTGATTCGTATTTTCATATTCTAGAAAATGTTTATTCGAAAAATCAAATCTTTCTATGACAATCAATGTGATGATAGATAAGAAATGTGTAATTAGTTTTTTAGTAAATATCAATGTATTATAATATTCTATTAGAAATGTATCTCTAAGTTGATATACGTAAAATTTGTTTTTTACTCATTGATGCTTTGGTTATGATAATTGCATATAACGAACTAATATCTATGTTTAAGTGTGCTAGTGAAGTACCAATCAGAATCGAGGTCACATGGTACACCCAAATTTGTGTCCTACAAATTAAGCTAATCTTAGTTCGATTGGATGAGCTAACGACATGTGTAGTATGTGCAATATTGTGATGTGAATATGTTTGTAATTTAAATTTCATATGCTTTATGGTGTGAATTTATTTGGTTATGAGAAAAAATGTATAGAAGTTTAGTCTTTTGAAAGTTGATTTTATGATAAACCTTTTTTAGTGAGTTTAAAACGGTATTTGACTAGGTAAATTAAGCCTTCTTTAATTAATTTAAGTCCTTAAGTATTCAAAATGTTAGGTTGTTTTATTACGAACTTTTAAATGGGTTTGATTGAGTATTTTATTCATTTTGGTTAATTTTTAAGTGTAGGAAGTTCTCATTTAATAAGTTTTTAACCTCCTAAACCACCATTTAAAAAATGATGAAATTTGGTGGTAGTTTGAAAGTGGTTGGAAGAGCCGGCATCATCTCATCCCTTCCTCAAGATTGGTTTTCGGGGCGGTTATAAAAGAAGTTAAGATCTATTCTAGAGATGGGACTTGTCAGAAGATGAAAATATTCCCTTTCACATTTACGCATTTCTCTTGAAGATGGGAAACATTTTATTTGGGGCTTCATTTTTAGTAATCATTTTTTAAAGATGAGAGAAGGGAGAAGATAATTGAGGAAAAGGCTTAGGAGGAGAGGAAAAAAGGTTTCATCGAGAGTTTTTGAAAATATTTCTCAAGGCATGGGTTAATCCCTTGTATTAGTTTTGCATTTTAAAATAAAATTTGTATGTGTGTAGGAGTATTATTGTTAAATTTTGTTATGACTGTTGAATTTTCCAAGGAGAATGTAGGAAAAATATTTCCTTATTTAATATCTCATCAAGATTTTCAAGTACCAAAATCCCTCCTAGGAAGGGAGGTGTCATCCAAAAAATAACTATCATCTCTCAATCTCTATCTAGGGCATTTGGGTTTCCCCAAATTTCTACATCTCTTTAATATAAATATATAATTTCCTTGAACAAACTATGTTTGTTGCTCAGACTATTTGCTAAGTTCTTTATTGGAGTTTTCATTTCTATCTTAATTCAACCGGATAACATTGTACATATCTAAGCCATTTTACATTTTTGGTATTAATTGGCCATTAATATCACAATGCTTGATAGTAAGTATACAAAAGAAAATCGACATGTGAGAAATATAAGTTTGCATGGACATAATGAAGAACCACATTTTATGAAATGATGTTGTAAGGTCACTCTTCTCCCGCATGTTTACACCGCCTCAAAAGACTAGGTAACATGGAGATATTTGTAAAAAGTGTTGATCCTGTGTTGATTCTATTTTTCCAATGCCTATGGATTATTTATAAGTTGCTTATACATGTTGATCTAGAGAATAAATGGATGATGTTTTCTTATTGATTCATTAAATTTCATTGTTTTACTTTCTATGTGATTCACATGGGTGGTTCAAGTGATCAATCAATATTGCATGATGCATTAAGACACGTTACAAGTTAATGAATGATTCTAATTTACTGTGCTTATAAATTATATTCTTAGTGAATTTCAAATGTGATGATGAATTATGTGATGAATATGCTTCAATAGTCATGGTCCATATGCATAAGTTGATTCATATTTTCATATTCTAGAAAAATGTTTATTCGAAAAATCAAATCTTTCTATGACAATCAATGTGATGATAGATAAGAAATGTGTAATTAGTTTTTTAGTAAATATCAATGTATTATAATATTCTATTAGAAATGTATCTCTAAGTTGATATACGTAAAATTTGTTTTTTACTTATTGATGCTTTGGTTATGATAATTGTATATAACGAACTAATATCTATGTTTAAGTGTGCAGGTGAAGTACCAATCAGAATCGATGTCACATGGTACACCCAAATTTGTGTCCTACAAATTAAGCTAATCTTAGTTCGATTGGATGAGCTCACGACATGTGTAGTATGTGCAATATTGTGATGTGAATATGTTTGTAATTTAAATTTCATATGCTTTATGGTGTGAATTTATTTGGTTATGAGAAAAAATGTATAGAAGTTTAGTCTTTTGAAAGTTGATTTTATGATAATCCTTTTTTAGTGAGTTTAAAACGGTATTTGACTAGTTAGGTAAATTAAGCCTTCTTTAATTAATTTAAGTCCTTAAGTATTCAAAATGTTAGGTTGTTTCATTACGAACTTTTAAATGGGTTTGATTGAGTATTTTATTCATTTTGGTTAATTTTTAAGTGTAGGAAGTTCTCATTTAATAAGTTTTTAACCTCCTAAACCACCATTTAAAAAATGATGAAATTTGGTGGTAGTTTGAAAGTGGATGGAAGAGCCGGCATCATCTCATCCCTTCCTCAAGATTGGTTTTCGGGGCGGTTATAAAAGAAGTTAAGATCTATTATGGAGATGGGAATTGTCATAAGATGAAAATATTCCCTTTCACATTTACGCATTTCTCTTGAAGATGGGAAACATTTTTTTTGGGGCTTCATTTTTAGTAATCATTTTTTAAAGATGAGAGAAGGGAGAAGATCATTGAGAAAAAGGCTTAGGAGGAGAGGAAAAAAGGTTTCATCGAGAGTTTTTGAAAATATTTCTCAAGGCATGGGTTAATCCCTTGTATTAGTTTTGCATTTTACAATAAAATTTGTATGTGTGTGTAGTAGTATTACTGTTAAATTTTGTTATGACTGTTGAATTTTCCAAGGAGAATGTAGGAAAAATATTTCCTTATTTAATATCTCATCAAGATTTTCAAGTACCAAAATCCCTCCTAGGAAGGGAGGTGTCATCCAAAAAATATCTAAAGAATTTTTAATAAGAAAAACAAAAAACAAAAATACGTTTAGTTTAGTAGGTATTTGTTAGTAATGTAGACTGTATTAGGAACATACAAACAATGTGGCTAAGAAAATGATAGTTGAGTGTTAACTAAAGTCATGACCACGACTCGGGTATACTAATGTTTATGGTTTTATTAACACCAAAACTTAGAATTTGAGCACTTGCATTATTTGAAAATCTAGTCACTATTCATTTTTAACTAATTCTAAAGAAAATTTAAAACTAGGATTCTATAAGAATATTTGGTCCATCAATATTTGTGGATGTTTGGAATTATTGTATTTTCTATTAAATAAGTAGAATTAGAAGGTAAGATTGTCACTTGACATAGTAATATGTTTACAAAGAAAGAAAGTAGGGTAGAAAGATAAATTTCCACTACTAAAACTAGACTTTTCTCCACATTCCAAGATTACGAAATAAAATCAACCTGTTTTGAGTTTATTTCCGTGTTTGATTATATCGAATTATAGGAATAAACCAATAGCAATAGAGTAGAGGACAATTAATTACTCGATGTTAATTATAGGAATAAACCAATAGCAATAGAGTAAGGGCAAATTATATTTCCAATGTTACCTATATTTGCCTGGACTTTAATATTGAGGGGTTCTTCACTTCAAAGTTATATAGTTTCTTAATATGAGTGAAGAGAAAACCTCCAAGCAGACACTTGACTGTTGATTAATTGGAATGTCAGTGTCCTTTTCGCGTAATTATGACTAGCCGTAGTCACAAACAAGGAGACACTTGACTTTTCCCAGATCAAATGGGGAGAACTCACCCCTAAACTTAAAAAAGGAGCCTCATTTTGTTTTCAATTATGTGGCAGTAGTTGGAAGATCACATAAGTACATCACAATTGCCTTGAGAAACAAAATTGATTGGTTTCCTCTCACTTTGATTTTTGTAGCATTAGGTTGAGGGAGTGAACAGCACAAGGTGTCTAAAAAATGTTTGAATATCGCTGCTCGACCAATAATCTAGAAGCCCTACAATTTTTTGCATTCTCTATTATAACTTGCACAACATTCTGAGGGCCCATCACTCTTTTAACAACATAAGTTATTTCATTCCAAAGCAATTAGGATCATAAGTTATTTCATTGCAAAGCAATTAGGATAATATCAAATATTTTAATTGATTTCTAATTTCCAAAGTAGAGTTTATAGATCGAGAAGTCTTGAAGTCCTTAGTTGAGTGGTTGGTTATTATCTATTAGTTTGCATAATATTGATTCATGATTTACAAATGGACGTTATAGTGTCATAGTGGAATTTTTGTTGAATGTTGGATTTTTGGTACTTGCTATGACCTAAATTGAGTATATTTGGTAGTTAGAGATATATGATCTTTTCTAAGGATACAACTCATGGTTATAATTTGGAGGTAGTCATCTAGTGTAGAGTATGGTGATGTTTTTGTAACGAGGAGATCTTGGATATTATGGTCTTGTAGTTACAATTTAATTGGCATGGGATAATTGATTAGGTACTTAATGCTAGACAAATTGTTGTGAAGCGAGATAACCGAACACTTTTTCAAATCTGCAACTCTATGTGGAAATCCAATATTCATGTCATAACTAACAAATTAGGAGCATGCTATATAAGTCACAATTTGACCTTTTCTTTTTATATCTCTATTGCATACCTTCTTACACAATATCCTAACTATCCAAAGTATAAATAATAAAAAATAATGTCCGCCCCCTCACGTGGCCAACAAATTTTGTTCACTCCTTCATGTTTGGAGATAATATGTACATTATTTGTCATCTACAAAAGTAAATATAATTTACAAGATAATATCTCCAAGGTGAATGGACACCTGTTCTTAACAACCAATAGAGGACATATTTTCATAAGACTCGCAACTCACATGTAATTAAAAACCACGAGCAAGTGCAAGTATATCAACAAAATTTTAATATTTGTCCATTACGAGTAGAAAGCATAATGCAAGTGGTTTTCTCAAACCATAAAATTAAATAACCTCCCTCGTACCCCACAAAAATAGGTGGGACTCATCCCTCTATGAGGAAGGACATAGTGGATAATTTCGTAACGAGAAACGTTAAGGAATATAGTCTATACAATCTAAACAATTCAATTCTCTAGTATTCACTATAGGATAACAATCATACATTGCCTAAGGTTTGAGACACAATATAATCTTATCATATTTTCAAAAGTCAAGTTAACATAGAATGACTATAGTCACCTAACCATTATGTTTGCATAAGTCTCTTACAAGTACACTACAATTCTACTTTAACACAATAAAACCATACAAGAATAAAGGCACAATATCACCATGTACCTAGATATATCAAAGTGTTGATTGATTTGTCATTGATGTCAATTGATCACAAAGGTTGTAAAAGGAGCAGGTGCAATGTCAAAGGTGTTTGGTGATTGATTTGTCATTTGCCATTGGTATTGATGCAACATGCAAAGGTACTTGTTCATGCTCGTTTTTTCCATTGTGTTGATGCAAACCTTCATTTCAAAGTAGTGATGCAAAAGAGTGTCAAAGGTTAGTGGTGATGCAAAACGTGTATTTGTCCATTGTTGACATCTTTATGATAGAGTTGCTTCATTTCAAAAGTGATTTCAATGTAGATCATTCAAAGGTATATAAGATGGTGAGTTGATAGGGCTCTTGTTCATTCATCTCATGGTATTGATTATATCATTGTGTTGATGCATTTTTTGGTGTTGATCCTTGATGGTTTTCAAAGGTACTCTGTTCATTCATTACATCTTCGTGCCAAAGTGATTGTTGATCTTCATGACAAAGACAAAGTGGTGGTTGATCTTCATGACAAAGTAATTGTATGCTTCATTCCAGAGTACTTGTTCATACAAGGGTCTATTTAGATGGTATTTAGTGAAAGGGTTTTGCACAAAAGCATGATCGATAAAGTCAGAGGCATGGTCAGTGATCAGTGATATGGGCAAAGACCTTCTCTTAGTGTTCTTATGAGGATCAAGGTTATTAGTATTTATTACCTTTCAAAAAGGTTGGCTTTGTTTTCATCTGTTTCAAAGGCTTTATAGAGGACTATGGTGTAATATTATTTCAAGGTTTGTTGAAATCTTTATACTTTATAACCTAATCTTCTTAGCATATCAAAACCCTAAGACCATACTATACTCTAGACCGAGGTTTTATGAAGGTCGTCAATGCAAATTCACTTTTTGTTATGTTTGTTTGTTGAATGGCTATATAAGGTGGAAGGTCACTTAAGTGACCACTTAAGGGGGTCATTCTCGTTGGACAACTGACCCCCTGATGAGCCAGACAGGTTAATGTTTCATATGTTACCACGCCATACGAGATCGATGGCTATCATTCAATTGATTGATTAGCAGGTGATAAAGATCAAAGGCCTGCATTTAAAGTTGGTAAACTATTACTTTACAAGGTCTTCCCTTTGACGGACATTTGACTGTCGTCGCCATTGATTCTGTTACACACAGTTTTAAAACTGTATTGAAACGGTGATGGTATAAGTATCTCTTCCAGTGCATTTAGCGGGTTTGAACTGTCGTTTGAGCATTGTGAGAGTGTCTTGAAGTCAATGACACCATGTTTTTGCAAAGACAATACATAAAGAGGGAGTTTTGATTAACATAGTACAAAAGAGTTTCATGGTTATTATGTATGACAATGTTCCTGAAATGTATTCTTCACTACACAAATTTGTATGATCTAAGTGTGATCACAGGTTAATTGGTTTTGAGTTGAAGGGCAGCGTGTGTATGTTTGGGATGTGAAGATGTCCATATGATTGAAGTCTATCATTGTCTATGTATGTTCAGGATGTGAAGATGTCCATATAATTGAAGTTTATCATTGTCTATGGTTGATTATCATAACAGAAAGTCTTTTTGTGTCATCTATGTTCATTCAAAGAAGATTACAATCAAGGTGTGAGGAGAGGTCAAGAGTTCTTTGTTCTTATATATATCAGATCAAATCTTGTTTGTAAGAAGAGTCTTGTAAAGAAATTGTCATTCATGTATGCAAGAAGGATTAAGAGTTGATTGCCTATATGTAAACAAGGGAAGTTGATAATCTGGAGGATATTGTAAACAGAGTAGTGCTCTGTATTTTTGTCCTTCATTTTTCGTTGGAGTTGATGCTTTCGTAGTTCGTTGGAGTTGGTGCTCCTGTAATTCATTGGAATTGTTGCTTTTTGTATTCAATGAGCAGCAAGTTCCCTATAGAAGTTTAATCAACTTGGGTTGATCCTAATAGTGGAATACGGGAAGTTGATAATCTGGAGCATATTGTAAACAGAGTAGTGCTCTGTATTTTTGTCCTTCATTTTTCGTTGGAGTTGATGCTTTTGTAGTTCATTGGAGTTGGTGCTCCTATAATTCATTGGAATTGTTGCTTTTTGTACTTCAATGAGCAGCAAGTTCCCTATAGAAGTTTAATCAACTTGGGTTGATCCTAATAGTGGAATACGGGAAGTTGATAATCTGGAGCATAGTTTACATACTCGGAATCGAAGAGTACTCGGCAAGCCCAAAAATTTTGACTCGGGGAAAACTCGGCAAATGTGTGTGGATATTTATGTATGTGTATACTAAAGATTGCACTGTGCACACATACATATCTATAAACATACACAAGATGCCAAGTTAGCATGCATATACACACACAAACTTGCCAAGTTTGTGGGTTTTTTGCGAGCTACTGGCAATTACTTGATAATTTGACGAGAGAAAATCCATCTGCATACTGCCCGAGAGTAAAAGCAGAAATTAGTCGGCATGCAAATTTTTGGAGATTACTCGGCTACTCGGAGAGTAATCGGAGAGTATGTAACCTATGATCTGGAGCATATTGTAAATAGAGTAGTGCTCTGTATTTTTGTCCTTCATTTTTCGTTGGAGTTGATGCTTATGTAGTTCATTGGAGTTGGTGCTCCTGTAATTCATCGGAATTGTTGCTTTTTGTATTCAATGAGCAGCAAGTTCCCTATAGAAGTTTAATCAACTTGGGTTGATCCTAATAGTGGAATACTATGACTATTCGGGAAGGATCTTCTACCTCAAAAGCACATTTGTTTGATGGCACTAATTTTGCTTTTTGGAGTTTTAAGATGGAATCTTACTTATCTTCTTTGGGATTTGATGTTCGGGACAAGTTAGTCAGTATTTATCAAGGTGATGTCAAAATCAAGGTGATTGATATAACTGCGAGTAGTTCTGAAAGTACTAGTATGAAGTAGAAGAAAATCTATTCATGGCTGATGCTGTGTGTTCAAATCAAAAACACAAAGATAAATATGATAATATTTCTGATAAGCACCAGCAAGTTGAAGAAGGTGAAATAGACTTTGAAGAAGAACTGATTTGTGCTCTAGGAGAGATTAAAAGAATGGAAAAGGAGGCTACTACGCAAAGAAATCAGACCTTAAAAGAGACTGAAAAAATGATCAGCAAGACTAAAGAATCTGATCAATTGATTACAGACCTAAAAGTGCAACTTGAGGAAAGTAAATGGGTTGAAGAAGTGACCAAAATTGGGTTAAAAGTGAAGATAAAGGACTACCAAAGATTGGAGGCAGAAAAATTGTGTCCTTGAGAAGGAAGTTAGATAAGTTTGATGGCACAAACAGATTAGAAAACCTCTTGAAAAAGCAAAAGAGTTATAACGATAGGTCTGGTCTTGGCTATGAGATAGGTCAAAGTTCAAAGGGTGGTAATGATAAAATGAAAGAAGTTAAAATAGTGCTCTCAAAATCCTTCAAAAGATGGTGACAATAACCTAATCCAAGATGCTGATACAGATGACTTTATAAAAGTCAGAAATAAGAAGAAGTTCATCAAACCATTTATTGCAAGAAGGAACACACCATTCAGGTACAATCTATATTTTGATGGTTATTGTTTTTGTTGTAATCAATATGGCCGTAAAGCTAGTGATTGTAAAGCTGCTTGAAGAAGCGGATCAAACTTTGTTAGTAGAAACCCATTTGATGTCTTAAGAAGTTTGAGGTATTATAATTGTGATAATTTTGATCATAAACCTAAATACTGTAGACCTAACTCTAAGGTGCAGCAAAAGAGTACTAGTGTTTATTCCAAAATAAATATAAAACCTACTACTGCTGATAAGAACAAGAACAAGTCAAAATCAGTTTGGAAACAAAGGGGTAATGATCATTCCATGAAGAAGATGAATTTTACAAATCTTGTTAAGAAGGAGAATAAACCAAAATCAGCTTGGAGGCAAAAAGAAAAGGGCACTAAAACCGAAAAATCAATGTTTGTGCAAGCTGCCCTGCTAAGAAGAAGGATTTGCAGATCATAAATAGTGGCTGCTCAAGCCACATGACTGGTGACAAGAGCAAATTCACCAAGTTTGGAGACAATACTACTGTCCAAATCAGGGGTAAAGGTACACTCCTTTTAGATGGAAAAACACCTATTGATGATGTCTACTTTGTTGAAAGTCCTAAACACAATTTGTTGAGTGTAAGTCAGACTTGCGATAGTGGGTACAACATTCTATTTGATGATCAAGGCTGTGAAATAAGAAGAAAGTCAGAAAAAACAGTGGCAGCAGCGATGAGAACTAAAGGTAATATTTACAGTCTTAAAAGGGACTGAAAACAGAGATAAACTTGGAAAAACTTGCTTTATGGGACAGGTAGAGGAGAGTCGGTAATGGCATAGAAGGCTTGCGCATCTAAACTTTAACAATCTCGTCAAGGTTAGCAAATATCAGGGTGTAAGAGACATGCCATCTATCTCTTGATTCAAGAGATCTAGTTTAGTTTCAGGGGGAGTTCATACATTGTCTTTTATCCCTGAAATTAGGTCACAACAGTTCTAGCACTATATGTACCATATACCATCAGATGGTTCGCAGGACTGTTAATTCATGTTTGCCTTGTTCTTGTCTTTTAAGTGTCGCATGTAGTGTTTCAGTTTGATGTCATTGCAAGAACAGTGTGACAGTCCCTATTTGTCCATGGGGGAGTGGTTACTATGTCATCTTCTTTTATGATTGTTGTCCAAAATGGGTCTTCGTCCATATGCTGTATTGTCTTCTTTCTATGGTAGTGACAGGTGTTAGTTATGCCAATGGTAAAAGGGTTTAAATGATAATTCATGGTTAATAGTGTATCAATAAATACAATGAACAAAAGAGCAATAGCCAAATGACACTCTTAGTATCAAGGTATCAAATGCTAATACAATCAGAACAAGGACACCATGATAGATATGGACAGTCATATGAATAAATGACTGTGTAATAGAGGATAGTCGGATAGTCAACAGTCAAGAATTAATGACCAGATAAGGAATAAAAGGGCAGAAGTATGATGGGACAGTCTTTTATAAAGATACAGCTTCGAAAGCACAGTCAAAGAAGGTGAACAAAGACAACCATAATAAAGTTTATGACTTGAGAGTTGATGTTTGTGATTGCTGTCGAAGGTTTTGTTGATGCTTGTCACAGATGTCGGAGTATGGTAAAGGGTTGCTTCATGACAATGTGTTTAACGTATGACTATGAGGCATATGTGGTAGTCCCAAGGTAAAGAGGCTAACACAATCAAAATCAATAAGGGTCCTACCTATGAAAAGAGCATTTTGCATGGGCCATAATGAAGTTTAAGGATAACACTTACCATCAAAAGGTACTAAGGGAAGTTTAAGGTTGAGGACAGTCATAGGTATGGAGTACAAGGTGTTAGTGTGCACACAATGACATGATACAGTGACAGTGCCTCTGAGATTTGTATGTGCTTTGTAACACTGTGAAATGCTCTGAAAGTGACAGTAGACAATGATATGATGATTTGACACTTTTTACTCCTCTCAGTCCAATGTCTTGTTTGCTGATGAACAGTCTTTCATGATTTAAAGTTGTGGCTTTGACAGATCGCGGTGCTTTCCACTGAGTGTTTGATATTTGCAGGGACAGTGATACGGTTGCTTAGACAGTGTCACAGTTTGCAGGGGTTTGGTGACAGTCCCTGTGAAATGACACATGACCACATTGACAGTGATATACATCAGCCATATTAATGTGACAGTATGGTTTTCCAAGCTATCATACTTTAGTCTTGACAGTAATATACATTCACTTGCCTTGAGAGTATGGTGACAGTGTGGCAGTGACATGTTTTTGATCAATCTGCTCTCTGTTTTGTCCAGATATGTTCAGACATATTGTTATAACAGTGTATACAATTTCCAGTGTGTAGTCTAGATGACAGTCCCTGGCTTTACAATGGATATACTTATTTTTTGCAGGGAGAGTATCCATTCCTTTGTCATTCGATGTCAAAGCGGTAGTGATTGATTTGGTAGTCTGTGGAATTGCCATCAATGACAAAGGGAGAGTTTGTTGATTGATTTGTCATTGATGTCAATTGATGTCAAAGGTTGTCAAAGGTGCAGGTGCAATGTCAAAGGTGTTTGGTGATTGATTTGTCATTGGTGCCAAAGTTCATTTGTCATTTGTCATTGGTATTGATGCAACATGCAAAGGTACTTGTTCCTGTTCCTTCCTTTCATTGTGTTGATGCAAACCTTCATTTCACAGTAGTGATGCAAAAGAGTGTCAAAGGTCAGTGGTGATGCAAAAGGTGTATCTGTCCTTTGTTGACATCTTTATGACAGAGTTGCTTCATTTCAAAAGTGATGTCATTGTAGATCATTCAGAGGTATATAAGATGGTGAGTTGATAGGGTTCTTTCGTCTCAGGCTATTGATCATCTCGTTGTGCTAATGCATTTCTTGGTGTTGATCCTTGATGCCTTTCAAAGGTACTGTTCATTCGTTTCATCTTCATGCCAAAGTGATTGTTGACCTTCATGACAAAGACAAAGTGGTGGTTGATCTTCATGACAAAGTAATTGTATGCTTTAATGCCAAAGTACTTGTTGTTCATACAGAGGTCTATTTAGATGGTATTCAAGGGAAGGGTTTTGCACAAAAGCATGATTGATAAAGTCAGAGGCATGGGCAGTGATCAGTGATATGGGCAGAGACCTTCTCTTAGTGTTCTTATGAGGATCAAGGTTATTAGTATTTATTACCTTTCAAAAAGGTTGGCTTTGTTTTCATCTGTTTCAGAGGCTTATAGAGGACTATGGTGTAATCTTATTTCAGGGTTTGTTGAAGTCTTTATACTTCGTGGCCTAAACTTCTTAGCAAATCAAAACCTTAAGACTATACTATACTCTAGACCTAGGGCTTATGAAGGCCGTCAATGCAAATTCACTTTTTGCTATGTTTGTTTGTTGACCGGCTATATAAGGTGGAAGGTCACTTAGTGACCAATTAAGGGGGTCACTCTCGTTGGACAACCGGCCCCTTAACCGGGCAGACAGGTTAAGGTTTCATATGTTACCGCCCAATATGAGATCAATGGCTACCATTCAATTGATTGATTGGCGGGTGATAAAGATCATAGGTCTGCATTTAATGTTGGTAAACGGTTACTTTACGAGGTCTTCCCTTTGACGGGCATTTGAGTGTCATCGCCATTGATTCAGTTACACACAGTTTCATAACTGTATTGAAAAAGTGATGGTATAAGTATCTTTGCCAGTGCATTTAGCGGGTTTGAACTGTGGATTGGGCATCGTGAGAGTGTGTTGAAGTCAATGACACCATGTCTTTCCAAAGACAATACACAGAGAGGGAGTTTTGATTAACAGAGTACAAAAGAGTTTCATGGTTATTCTATATGATAGTGTTCTTGAGATGTATTCTTCACTGCACAGATTTGTATGATTTGAGTGTGATCACAGGTGAATTGGTTTTGAGTTGAAGTAAGGACAGCGTGTAGATGTTCTGGAAGTGAAGCTGTCCATATGATTGAAGTCTATCATTGTCTATGTATGTTCAGGATGTGAAGATGTCCATATGATTGAAGTCTATCATTGTCTATGTATGTTCAGGATGTGAAGATGTCCATATGATTGAAGTTTATCATTGCCTATGGTTGATTATCATAACAGAAAGTCTTTTTGTGTCATCTATGTTCATTCAAAGAAGATTACAGTCAAGGGGTGAGGAGAGGTCAAGAGTTCTTTGTTCTTTTATACCATATTTTCAAAAACAAAAACATCACCTAAGGGACTAAGGCAACTTCCTAATAGCATCGACCAATTTCCCCCTAACCCCCAACCCTCAAATTTATATATTACACAAAATAGTCTAGTTTTCTTTAAATTAGGGATACCCTTTTTATGGAATCCCCAAAGTCTTCTTGTTTAAAAAGTTTTCTTTCATTTCAAGATTTCATTCTCTCATATTTTTCAAGAAACTATGAATGCTTATTTCACAATTCTCAACTTGAAATACCTTTTCTACAATAAGAAAAGGCGATTTTCTATAAGAAATGTAAAAGTATGTACTTTAATAAGTTTGAGAGCTTGAATATCTCCACAACCCCTTATATTTAAGGGGTCCAATTTCTGCAAGTTTTATCTTTCCATCTCTCTTTGGAATCCAAAAATGTTAAACTCCAAAAGATATAATTTCTGTGCATATGATTTTATTCCCTAGACCTGAAATTATAATTCAGTCAATTTATGACTCGCTCAAACTTGCTACCATAAAACATGTGAAATGAATATTCAGAATCCAATGTCTAGTGTCTTAGAGGCAGCTAGTGGATTAGATATTTGTTTACTATGATTCAATTCTCTATATCACATTTGGATTCTTCTCAAATGAAAACCCAGAGTCTGGATATTTTTCCTAGAGTTAATCAAGTGATGGCACACATCCTTTTTGAAGTTATCATATTATCACTATGTCTACACATTAAATACCCATCATATTTTAGCTTTGTAACTCCATCAAATACAACACCTAATTAAATTTGATTTGGTGTCATTTTGGCTCTAGATTACAAAGAATGTGCCAATAATGGTAACCTTGTCAAACTACAGTAAACTTGCAATAATTGTAACCCCATGAAATGACTTAGCGAAAAGATGCCACCGACAAAATATTGCCTTAAACCAAAAACACCAATAGCATGGCTAAATATGATACAGCTTGAACTCAATTACTTGACAGTTGACACCATGTATAACTCTAAACCTTGGCAACATAAAATATCCCTAAGAAGTTATTTCTAAACAAAACATATTATACTCATAATGTCAAATAATTACTTTAATCTCAATTATTCTAAACCACGTTAGTTTTACATATATGAAAAACCCAAAGTTTGGATATTTTTCCGAGAGTTAATCAATTGATGGCACACATCCTTCTTGAAGTTATCATATTATCACTATGTCTACACATAAAATACCCATCATATTTTAGCTTTGTAACTCCATCAAATACAACACCTAATTAAAATTGATTCGGTGTCATTTTGGCTCTAGATTACAAAGAATGTGCCAATGATGATAACCTTGTCAAACTACAGAAAAATTGCAATAATTGTAACCCCAGGAAATGACTTGGCCAAAAGATGCCACCTACAAAATATTGCCTTAAACCAAAAACATCAATAACATGGCTAAATATGATACAGCTTTAACTCAATTACTTGACACCATGTATAACTCTAAACCTTGGCAACATAAAATATCCCTAAGAAGTTATTTCTAAATAAAACATCTTATACTCATAATGTCAAATAATTAATTTAATCTCAATTATTCTAAACCATATTAGTTTTACATATATGAAAAAAAAAAAAGTAGTTTGTGTTCATAACTAGTCAATTGAAAACTCAATATGTCTCATCAACACTAGATGATTTACCAACTCCTAAAAAGTACCTAAAAAAATCCACATTTCCTTATTAATTCAAAACATTCAAATAAATCAAGTCACCACATTCGAATAAATCAAGGCCTTACCTTAATTCTTTGTATATGTGATAGCATTACATTCACCGGATCAATAGGATCAGTGTTATAATACGTTATGATCTCAAAGTGAATCAAATCCATCTATAAAGCAATCTTCATTGTATGTATTGTACTATGAATAAAAACAAATCTATTCAAATCCATTATGTAGCCAAAATGTTTAGCTTCCTGAGTAACATAATATCTAAAGACTATCATCGTGCCTTTTGTGGTGTCATTGCTTTAGCTCTCACATGCCGCTATCTTATGAGAATTACTTCAATATCCTATTGGCACATGAGAATACCGTTTTTTCTTAATTTCCTTTTAGAGATATTTTATTGTATTACATGTACTAGAATTGTTACAATTACCATACATTTTTGTACCTATAGGAAGAAATTTATGCTTATCAACTAATAACAAATGGATGAAACCGATAATAAGATTATTACTTTATTTAACGAAAATAATGATTAGATTAGACATAATATTATAACTAGATGAATTGATAAGTAAGGTTATTTAAAATATAAATAAAATGATACCAAATAATATTATTTCTCAAAATATGATTCAAGCAATCATTCAAACTATGACAATTGTTACAAGTTGTTCAAATAGAAACGTCATTTAACATCAAAAAATTTAACATAAATAAAACGATTTCATTATTTGAAACAATACGATTTATAATATAATATAATAACATATATCTAAAATAATATGATTTAAGGTATAATCTAATAACCTGAAGATTACATCATGGAAAATATCAAGCAAAGTATGAAGCAAACGTGAAAGGGCAGAGTAAAACCTGAATCCTTCCAACATCCTACCTCCCCGTGTGCATATCTCAGCAGAGCTTTGAATGTGGGTATGGACATAGAGGAATACCTCGTCACTAACCTGATGTGGGAACATATACCAGGCATGAGAACTGATTGGCATTATGTTTTCAAGAAAAACCAATAAATGCAGGATAAAAAAATAATGTCACGAACATGGGTATTATGATAGATTCCTACCTGCGATGCATGAGCATGGGTCACATAAAGATGACAAAAGCCTGCCCTGCCCTCTTTCAACGTCGAGGTCTCTCAAAAAAACCAGGTAGCAAAAGAAAACCCTCTTCTTCTTTTCCACAGGCCTCTTCTGAGAATATAGTGGCTTTCCTCCGCCCTCTGTCTGAGGAGATGTATTCCTGAAAAAGAGGGCCTCTGTTTTGCAGAAAATACTTTCTTCTCAGAAGCACCTCTCCTTTTCTTCACTACCCAAAATATGGCCCCTGCAATCACTGGTCCTCCTACCAAGGAGGAAAAGATTCCTGCTTTACACAGTAGCAATATTCATGAGCCACTGTAGAAAAGTTTTAGAGTCTACTGTAGATAGCTGGTGATTATCCACTACCAATTCATCCCCCAGTCAGGAGCATCTTTTCCTTGGTTTTACACCAGAAGCCTTGTCCGTTGGGATCGAGCTGCAATATTTTACCCATTTGGAAGCCCTATATAAGAGGCCCGTGGAAAAGAAAACTAAACTCAAAGGTTTCACTCTGTAATGGTCGGTAACAGAAAGGACAAAAACTGAACTTTCGAGTCTATGATGGGCGATGTCAAAACTAAACTTTTTGCAATACCGATGAGAATGAACGGGCAGGACGACAAGATTTTTGCAGATTTCTTTTCAGGCGTCAGTGGATTTTACAACTCGACGGCGTACGTTAGAGACTATCAGATATAATTACATTGCAGTGAAGGTACGGCCATCAGATTGCCGGTATGGACATATTTACGTTCCCTCTATGAACGAGGCGACTGTAAAAGCGTATCGACGGCTATCTTGCGTCCGTATCAATTAAAGCGTTTAAACGAATCTCAGCCGTTCATCATTTTCGCCATTTTTCGATCTGTTTTTCGCCGTGTTTTTATGCTTTCCCGTCGCTATTGGTTTCCGCTCCTCCAAACTCTTCCTCACTGGTATTGAACTTTCACTTCTCCGATTTCCGAGCACATTTAAGTTTTAACGCTATAGCATTCATTACCTTAAGTATATATTAGCATAATTAAATAAAATATTATGTATAATTTTAATAAAAAATAAATTAGCAATCGCATCTTGGGGTGTAATGGGTACGTCGAAGACATTAAACTTAATTTTCTATTAAATGTATTTTTTAATAAATAGTAAAAGTGATTTATAATAAAATGGGAAAAGTGATTTAGAACGGTAAATTACAAGGCAGGGTTTTGTTGTAGTTAATTTTTTAAAGATTTGAACTTGTATGAGTTGATTTCAGCAACAAAAACAGAAAGATGAGGCAAGAAGGATTGTGGCTTCAACAACTCAGATGGTAGGATTGCTCCTTGAAGGGTTCTTTGGAACTCTATAGGTTGAAGGCACCTCATTAGCGTTTTAGAACTTCACTGCTATATTCGATCTAATCTTTAATAACGAAACACTAATTTAAAATAGATTTTGAAAGAGGGCTGGAAAATGGCAACGGTTGTGTCCGTGTTGTGATCTAAACATTGTTTAAAATTCAATTGCAAAATTCAAAAATCACGATCATGTGGATGTCAACAAAAGGAATCTTTAAAAAACTTCCCTCTTTTGTAGCTGGCAGAAATGTTTTTTAAATAATAACACAACACATCGGTAATCCCCCATTTTAATTTTAAAAAAAAATTGTTAGGAGACTATTTTCTAGTTATTTCTTCAGCTTAAGCTCTTTGTTATCTACTGTGTTTAAATAATTATCTGAATCGAGTGTCTTTGAAAGTATCATTTTGGCTCATTCCCGTTTATCTTTCATTTCTCTATGCTACATGAAATACAAATCTTGGTCAACCACTGTGGTTAATGCAATACTCCATTTCAAATTTTAAATATCTAAAAAAAATATGTCCAATCAGCAGTTCCTTACATCTATATAGTGCAAAGCAGTAAATCTTGTAGAGTCCTTTTATCCTCTTAGCTTTGCAAATATTGAACAGTTCTTCTATCCTTTTTATCCTTCTTTATTTTTGTGAATATTTTAGCCGATAGGCTATATTTAGTGTGAGCTTTAAGCCAGGAAGTTGTCTCACACCGCGAAACCTGTCTATTGTTCAGAAAACTTCACCAAAAAATAGGACTTATGTTCGGAAAACTTCGCAAGCAAACAGGACTTTGATGCAGGGAATATCTACAATAAATGAATTCATATCAAATGAAATCAGATCTCCAAATGAAATGTCATTGTTGTCAGAATGAATTGTTATTACTGCCCACTAACATGGAATTGGGCATTTTTCTAGATTTTGAGCCCATGCAAAATAATAAAATTAGCTTACGAGCATCATTTTTTAAAATGATAGATCACATTCATGTTATACTTTCGTTGATGTTCATTTTCAAGAAGTTGTGGCAATATCAAATTTACTAACTCTTTTATGGAAGTTCATATACTTTAAAAGGTTTTTAGTGTTTGAATCTTGCACTGGGTCTGTGAAATATTTTCAAGTGGTTTGGGCGTTGCTAATGAATATTTGAACAAAATGAGGAAATCTATGTTTAGAGGAATTGAGACAATCCTCATAGGTTTTATTTAGAATAATAATCATTCGGTCAATTTAACTATTAAATTTACCCTACATTTAACTTGAAGTTCAAATTCGAGTTATACTGTTAAGTTAGTCACCAATATTTTTTATGAATGGCGAGCTTGATACCAAGGACCAAATGACTATAAAATATTAGAAATAAAATTATTTGACTGGCAGAAAACAACATTATGTTTGATTTGCTTCAGCTTTTATGAACATAATTTGATGCTTTTCCCTAAATGGTTATCAGCTCGTACATTGACTGGATGGAAAATTGAAACAAAACAAGGGGATGGCACGGGAGAGCTATTAAAAAACAGGGAAAATTTTAAATTATAGGAAATTTCAAATATTTCCACAATGAGCTATGATGCTATGAATACCGAACATCTTGAGAATGAGGGCAAGGTGATTGTCATCTTGGATGAGAAGATTAAGGAAGACAGTATCCATCTTTGCATTGTGGCCACTACTTAAGATACGAAGAGCAACAATGATAGTGTAACGTATAAGGGTAAGCTATCGTACAATGTTCATTATGCATTTACTCCCATATCTAACAAGTTCAGTTCCTTGGTTATGCAGCCCTTAAGGGGTTTTAACACCGCTGATCTGATAACCATATTAGTTGCTTCCACTTTTTTCCATCCTCAACCAATGAAGGTTGACTCTCATTTGAAGCCCTATGACCTGCCATTACATAATGAGTGCCCTTTTCCCACTCTTCGCTAAGAACCAACTCCAGCAAACCTTGACAATCAACAAGCCAATTAAACTTCCCTTCACAAACCATTATACATTTGGCAAAGCCAACATTAATAATACCCAAAATGTGTTTATATGTGTTATTGAACTTCAACATAAGCATCGTGATCTTAATTAAGAAAACCATAAGTTGCTAATGCAAAAATCCACAAGGGATAAAATATAATCAATGGGGCTTTAATTGTTTAAATAAACAAGAGGAACGGTTAGCAATCCTCAGACAATGCAACCAATTTTTTTTGAATGGGGTTGATACTATTGAACAAAATCTGAATGCCGATGATGTGAGAACATAAAGCAATTCCTATATCAGCAACACGAATAGTTTAATACAGCAAAATGAGCTAGTAATCAATGAACACTTTTGCTAAATGAATTTGATGCTCCATTTGAGCATTGGAATGTGCACTTAGTCAACAAAGGAGATGTTTAAATAGGTTGGGTTTGGAACCTAGAGGTTTTTGTCTTCGAGATGCTTCCTAAAATCTCTACAAATTGGCTATAGTTGGGGGACATTCTTGATCTCTCCCTGCCTCTCCAAAACATACCCAATAGAGTATGGGTCTAAAAACGTATGGGACATGTCCTTGGGGTACATAGGTTATGTATGAGATCCAAAGGTGTTGGCTTAGTTTGAGGATTTGGTTACTAAAGGGTTGCTTAGTTAGTCTATTGTAATCTAGGATTTAGATATTTGGTTAGGTTTATAGGAGAGGTAACCTGCACATATAGGTTTGGACTACATGAAATGAGGAATTGGTAATCAACTTGACAAATTTGATGTGTAGGCACATGTAATTTGAAATGTAGATTTATCCTCGGAGGTCAATTAATTGGTTATTTATGAGGTCCAAATATGATAGCTATTTTGCTTGAGGCTTTGGGTACTAACGATGCAATGCCTCAACCTTTTGCCCAAGACATTAGTAGTTAACAAATGGACAAACATAATTTTTTGTAGTATCCTTGATGGATTTCACCCAAAATTTTCACCTTTTCCAACTGAGATAATTTGTCAAACAGTTTACTTGCAAGAAGATTATGTTTTCAGATTCATTCTTTAATGATGTTGTATTTTACTATAATATGGCATTGGCATTCATAATAGAAGAAGAACACAAGATATGCAACTAAAGCGATAATGAACACAATAAGCTCAACATTTGCAAGTAATCACAAACCTTTATTGCTGCAACATTAAGTTTGATATTAATCTGAAATACATTACAGAAATTATAATAATATAATCTGACCTTTGTTGCAAGTTTCCAACTGTATGATGTTGATCACTCAGCTCATTTGTCACCAAATTCCATCAAGTATATCATGTAGAGACTCCTTACATCCATGGCACGTTGTAGGAAAGGCATCATATCAACCAGCCCATAAGGACAGGCTCATAACATCGCTAAAAAGTTTGTAAATTTGTAACTGTGTAATACTACTATAGCTGGAAGTTATGACAGCCAGTCATAAGTCAACAAACATAAAAGGTTTGACCTCCCACGGGTCAAGAACAACTCATAACAGTTACAACTATTCCTCAAGCCTTCAGAGAACCCTCACAGCCTTCCAAACACAAGGAAACACCATTTTTTGCAGACCTCACTACCAAGTAAACTATCATTAATACAAAAGCTAAAATCCCCTATTTGTCATCTGCAGTTGATGTACAAAGTCCAACACAAGAAATGTAAAAGTCAAATTATCTTTAAGATCTATTTAAGAAGAACTGAACATGGGCAATGAAAGCTGAGAATTAATGGGTTATCTTTATACTTCGCTCAATGCAGCAAAAACAAGGTGGGGAATGCGTTTTTCAAAAACAAAATGGAAAAGTGAAGAGAGGAGATTACCTAGTATGAAATTGCTCCAAACACTAAACATCACAGGCCTACCCCTCAACTACTTCAAAACCTCAACATTTGGCAGCGCACTTTATTTTGAAAAAATAGAAAGACAAATAAAATCTTAAACAGCAACGGTTACAAGCAAAAATTGAAAATGCCAGCAATTCTCCTCTGCATTTAAGATCCGTTTTTGGTTTGTTAAAGATTTAGAAATACAATCCAACTGGAGCCAAAATGAATTCCCATCACATGTTTAGAAAATGGCTAAACTATAGATGAGAAAGTAGGTAAGCAATAACTACAGCCGGATAGATGCTCTGTGTCCACTGAAAATAGGAAATAGGTGAGCAACAAATTTCAAAATAGAGAAAATGGATGTTGTTTATTGAGAGGCAGAGAGAGAATCTTAATGCTGATTTGTGAGTGTGAACAGTGCTGCTACGCTTTTGAGCTCATGCTCTGCCAAATGCTTCACATATTGGCCTTCTTTCAGTGAAGACTCTGCATGACCACACCAGCTCAAAATACACACAACAAATCAACTATAGTGATTATGGGTAAACATGCAAATGGAATATGTTGTGTACATAATAAAGTTTTTGGTAGTACTTACACAGTTGCTAAGTTGTTTATCATTTAAGTACTTAAGATATCACATAAGAATATGCGATGTTTATTTTGGGGTAAAGATATGAAAAAATCTATGGAGAACATTTATGTTGTTGTAGAAGTTTAGAAAGAGAGTATGGAGATAAATATCGAACCTTAAACCTAGGAATTTCACAATTACAATGGCCTTTCTCAAACCTTGAGAGCATGATAGAATATAAATGTTGGGGAGGGGCACTGGTGGTTTACCATTAGAAAGGAAAATTACTGAGTAGAAAAACTAGAAATTATTAGCTAGATTCATAAGCTTCATTGGAGTCGCTGTAAGCTTGTCTTTGCTCGTATTCAATCAATTTAGTAAGATTAGAGTCATAACATTCTTGTTGTTGTTGATGTTGTCGATAAAGGGCGTGAGCATCGTAAGGGGTTATAAAGCATGCAAGAATACATCCAGTTGGCGGGCAACGCTGCATGTGAGCTAACTAAATTTTCCATTTGCGGTTGTTGTTGTTGCTGTAATAATTATGTCGAGAGGCATTCCTACAGTGGCATCACATTTTTGCATATCCATGCAAACAAAAAGAAATGGTAATTACAAAGTCTAGCGAAATTCAAACGCATGGTGGAATTCAAACACACGTATGGAAGTGGAAGAGGCTTTGTTACAAATGCATAACGGTGGAATTCAAGAACAACAAGCACTAGTTTGTACCACGCTTCAAGCATTTTACACCATTGATTTTTAGAAAGAGTTGGAGCAGAGTGCAAATAGTGAATGCAATTCGTGCATGGATGATATAATTTATTCATTACCAGTCTTCTGAATTTTGGAAGTTAGGCATTCATCTCTAGATTTTATTCCGATCTTCAACTAATTTATTTATGCACAATATTGTTTTTGTGGTGGTGGTGCCTCAAGCTCTGTAGTGGGCGGATATTGATTTTTTTTCTTTCCTATGTGATTTTGAAAAGTACTTAGCGGGCTTGTGGGCTACTGTTAGAGAAGCTATTTGTGGAGGTTTGGAGTAGAGATGGAGGTGTTGGTTGCAGAGAGCCTCCTAGGAAGCGTAAGTAGCATACATAGATAATTTATTTTTTTGGCCATTCTCTAAGTGGTTTGAGGTTCCATTCCCTACGCTCGTAGTTCTAGATCAGAGGTTTATAGGACTTGGGTGTGGTTTGATTGATTTTGTTTGGAAGAGAATACAGAACAACGTTAAGAATCTTTTGCTTTGTGATATCAAATTGGGTTTTTTTCCATTTACTTTTGTCAAAAATCTGTTTCATATGGCTTGATTTGGAAGCTAGATTTACGCATGTAAAACCCCCTCTCTCAGATTCGGCCATCTTCCCTCCACTTTTCTCTGCATTTTATTCATCATTGGAATATTTGTGATTTTTTATTTTATCTTTTGTGCAAGCAAATACTAGCAATCTTTTCTAAAATTGTTTAAGGGGGGGACCAAATTTTTGGCCCGTTCTTTTGTAACGGACGATTCAAATTGCATTTGGATGAATCTGCATGCTACATGCCTGCAAATATGTCAATCCTTTCAAGACTAAATGAATCTTGTTGGCCTAGGAAAAGGAAATGTAATATGATAAAATAGAAATTGTAAAGCCTGTTTACAGTTTATAAAGTGAGTAAAGTCATTTATAATATTAGTTTATTTATTTTTCAAAAAAAAAATATTAAACATTTTGGATTTATTTTTATTAGATATTTAGTTTAAATAGAATTAAGTTTATCAAAGATTTTATATATATATATTATACATAAGTCTTCAAATAATAAGTATGTTAATAGTGTTTATTGTTGCAACATGTAAATTAAAAGTCATTTAATAATCATCAAAATGTATCATATTTATAATATTAAAAATGTATCATATTTGTAATATTAAAAATGTATCATATTTGTAATATTAGTGATATACATAAGAAATTCTTAGATTCAAATCTATTTTTTGAGAATGATAGACATAATATAATATATGTAAATATGTTTTTGAAACATTAAATAAGAAATAAAAACACAAATTTAAATCCTAATTTCAAATTGAATCATAAACCTTAGAATTTTTAAAATTTAAAATATTAAGTATAAAAGAAATATTCTAAAATTTACTATAAAGCAAGTTTCTATCTTTTTAAAATAAGATATCTCTAGGTAATTTTTATATAGATTTATATTTTAGTAATCTTCTCCAATCAAAAATAATAATTATTTATAAATATAAGATATTAAAAAATAAGTTAAATTACTTAGTATGAAAAACTTTCCTAAATTTACAAGTTTCTAAATTGATATACATTTTTAAAAATATTGAAAATCTTTAAAAAGAAAAAATATTTGTTTGATGTATAGTAATTTTTTCTTAATAATACAATAGAAATAAAATTATAAAAGAATGAAAAAAATTTGATTTAAAAAAAAATAAATTAATGTATTTAAAATTAGAGAATTAAATAAAAAGGAAATATCTTAAATTTATTATTACACACAGAAAAATATTATATGTTTTTAAAAAATTTAAAACATTTATAAAGGAAAAATCATTCATATTCCTTTATTCAAAATGAATAAAGGTCCTACAAAAGATTTTATTATTTAAAATTGTCTTATGGCTATGATAATGATTTAAATAGGGTTAGGGTTCAATTAGAATTCTAAGGTAAAGTTTGGAGTTAGGGTTAGAGTGACTAGGGTTAAATCAAGCTTATAATTAGGGTTAGGGTTCTTGATTAGGTTATAATTAGGGTTAGGGTTACGGAGCAATTATGATTATGGTTGAATTAGGGATGGGGTTATGGCTAGGGATCAATTAAGATTAGAGTTCAATTAGGGTTGGGGTTCAAAAGGGTTGAATAAGAGTTTAATTAGGGTTAAACCTATGTTAGGGTTATGATTCTTGATTAGGGTTTAATTGGGATTAGGATTAGGGAAGGGTTCAATTACAATTAGGGTTATATGATAAAACTTGGGGTAAAGGTTAGGGTTAGGGTTAGGACACAACCAAGGTTAGGGTTATGGTTCAATTAAGGTTAAGCACAATTATGGTTAATATTAGGTTAGGGTAAAGGTTCAACTAGGGTTAGGTTTTAATTAGGGTTGGGGTTATAATTCAATTAGTAGTAAAATTAGAATTAAGGTTACTGTTAGAATTAAAATTATAAATAGAGTTACAATTATGGTTATAGTTGAAATTAGAATTAGGGTTATAGTTAGGGTTAGGGTTAGGGTTAGGGTTAGAAAGAGGATAAGGATCTGGGTTAGAATTTAATAAGGGTCAGGGTTAGGTTTAATATTAGGACTAGAATTCAATTATGATAAGGGTTCAATTAGGGTTCTAGGATAAATCTTTGGGTTAACAGTAGGGTGAAGTTTTGGGTTAGAGTTAGGGTTAAATTAGGGTTATTATTTTAAACTAAAGCTTGGTGTTAGGGTTAGGGTTAGGATTCGATTTATGGTTTGGGTTCAATTAAGGTTAAATCTCAATAGGGTTATGGTTAGTGCACCAAGATAAATCTTGGGGTTAGGGAATTCACACCCAATTAGGGTTAGAGTTAGAGTTGGATTTTTGTTAGGATTAGGGTTAGGAGTTACAAATAGATATCAAGTTTAGGGCTAAAGTTATGGTTAGGGTCAGGGTTGAGGATTAATTAGTGTTAGGAAATTAGGGTTTGATTATGGTTAGTATTTAAGTAGGGTTAGGGTCAGGGTTGGGGATTAATTAGTGTTCAGAAATTAGGGTTTGATTATGGTTAGGGTTAGGGTTAGGATTCAATTGGTATTTGATTAGGGGTAGGGTTCTACGATAAAGCTTAGTGTTGGGGTTATGGTTAGGTTAGGGGTTAGCTTTCAGTTAGGATTATAACAGTAACACTAATTCTGACAATATCACTAATTTTAATATAATTTTAACATTAACATTAATTATAACTACAACACTTATTATAACATTAACACTAATCCTAATTTCAACACCAACACTAATCTTAGTTCTAAAACTAACACTTATTTTAACACTATCAGTAATTTTAACTCTAACCATATGAATCTATATAAAGTGCTAACATTAATATAATTTTAAAGTAAAATTAATTCTAATCAAGGATACAATTATGCTTAAGGATAGGGTTGGTGTTACATTTAGGGCTAAGGTTCAATTAGGATTATAATTTAATTAGGTTTAATATTAATTTAGGATTAGGGTTCAATTAGGTTTAGTTATATGGTTAACCTAGGGTTACCGTTAAGGTAAAAGTAGGGTTTGAGTTAGGGTTCAATTACAGTAATGGTTAAGGTTAGGGTGAGGGCCAAATTAGGATAAAGGTTGGTGTTTTAAGGTTTAATTAGGGATAGGATTGAATAAAAAATTAATTAGGGTTAAATTTAGGTTATAGTTAGGGTATATTCAGGGTTAGGATACATTAGCATTCGATTAGGGTTAGACATCAATTAGAACTATGGTTAGGATTAGAGTTCAATTAAGTTTAGAGTTAGGGTTAATATTATGGATCAATAAGGGTTGGGGTTAGTATTAGGGTTGAATTAGGGTTAGGGATAGAGTATAATAAGGGTAAGTGTTTAATTAGGATTAGAGTTAGGGTTCAATTAGGGTTAAGGTTCTCTGATAAAGATTGGGGTTAGGGTTATGGTTGGGGTTGGGGTTCAAATAAGGTTAGCATCAAGACTCGTGTTAGAGTTTAATTAGGGTTATGATTCAATAAGGGTTCAATTAGGGTTAGGGTTAAGGTTATGATTCAATTTCGGTTAGGGTTTAATTAGAGTTACGATTCATTAATGGTTAGGGTTAGGGTCAGGGTTAAGGTATGGATTCAATTAGGATTAGGATTAGGGTTACGATTCCAATTAAGTTTTAACTGTAATTCTAATTCAATTAGATTAAAATTAATATTTTATAATATTAATTTTATAATATTTATTAAATATTATATCAAAATATAATTTAATATTATATTATAATAATTAACATTATTATAATATTATATTATTATATTAATATCTCACATGATGTGCTCCGACTGCTACTAGCATGCATATATTAAATATTAATATATGTAAAATACGTCGAGAGTTATCCCTCTCGAGGCACCTTTTTTCATCATTTTTTATCAATGCAATAGGTGCCTCGATAATGATAACTCTTAGCTTATTTTATATATATATATATATATTAATATTTAATTTATGTATGCTAGTTAAATTTTATTTAAAACCATAACAGTATGGCGGTAATACTATAGAATTTGTTCTATTTTAAAGAAATTAAGATTTACATTGTCGAAGGATAGAAGGGCAACACATAAATTTTAATTTAAAAATTTGTTAAGTTTTATTTATTTTTTATTTTTAAAACCTGTAATAGAATTATGGGGTCCGACCCTCCCATAGTCGCAGCTCTCATGGTTGTGACGCTCTTGCAGCCATGGGGCTCAACCCCCATAATAACAAAGAAAAAAACTTTCCCTTCCTTTTTATTTATTTATTATATAAAAAAATGATTTCTATTTTGTTGTTTTATTTATAAAACATTATTTATATAAGTATATATATACATTATTGTTTGTTAAACTTTATTTTATTTTAGTTTTTTTTTTTTAAATAATTCAATCGATATGAATACACAAATATATTTATAGATATTTTCATTAACAATATGTTTTTTGGTTAATTATATATAAAAAAATTCCTTGAAAGTTTTGCTTTGAATTGTCAAAATATAAATATATATACTGATCTTGATAAAATAATTTAATTCAGATGTCAAGTAATTTTAAAGTAATAATTTTATAGTTTGTAATTAATGATTTTAATTCAACAAGATACCTATTTTTTTGAAAAACCATCACTTTTGCTGACTAACTTCCAAAGGTGACAATATAGTTCTCATATAATTTTCCAATTAAATATTTTCACACTTGCATAAATTTTGATTTGTGTCTTATACATATAATAACAAAATTGGACAACTAACTTATTTCTTTCACTAAACCAGCTTTCATACGACAAGGCCACAATGTATTTTATTGAAACATTCTTATGATTTCTTTTCTTTCAAGTATGTCTTTTACTATTAATCAATTTGTTTTACACAAAAGCCAAATTTATACAACTATACGTATATATATTCACAAAAACACTCAACTAAACTTAATCTTTCCGAGGTAATTTAATATTATAGAAGAAAAAACTAACACATTATATCTTTTTCCAATTTACAAATGGAAACTCCAAAGACATCATAATTTCTCAACACCTTATTTATCTCACAAAAGCAAACTTGTTCCCTTCTATAAAATTGGTGATTACAAGATAATCTGTATCTTTTCGTATGGACCTGAAATATAGAACAACAAGGTCAAGGAAAAAAATTACAAGGCCAATGGCTCTCCAACCAACCGCGGGATTGAAATTCAATCCACCCCTGAGCTAGGGTCACATATCTAACCCCATGCACATACAACCACTATTCTCGTGGGTTCCTCAACAAATTACCACCATATCCTTTGCACATTACTCAATTTACACTCACATACTTTATTTATCCATCTTAAACACATAAATAGTTATTCACATAAAGATAAACCTATACAAGGTGGAAACTCAAATTCAAGACACAACCCAACACACAACACACAATAATGTCATAAAGGATTTCAATATTCCATCTCGCACAATTTTCATAAATAAGGATCAACATGCAAAACGTTCCTTAACACATCCACAAGGTTCTAACAAAAGGGTGTAGAAATTACCAAAATATTTGCTATCTAGTGGTGGAAGACTCTCTCCAAGCCCTTCCTTCCTCTTCACAATCGTCCTTCATTTCCTCACCCAAGATCTACCAAAGGAAAATGGGACCTCCTCACCCAAATGGGAAAAATATCCAAGAGAGAAGAATAAACAAACAGGAAAAATCCCCTTCTCCATTCAAGGAGAATGAATATATAGAAGTAGAAAAAGAACTACCTTTCCTTAACCAGTAAAACTACCCAACTAACTCCAATTTTCGCCACTTTTCAAATGTGGATCTATAGAGTGGGTTTTAAACTTTATTTAAGGGGTTTTATAAGATAAAATGACCCCTAAGCTATAAGTCTATCACCTAGGGGACTATTTATACAATAAACATAATCTAGAATCGTATAAAAACCCTATAAATCATAAAATAAATAATCATATTAAAAGAAAACCCAAACGAGAAAAATAAACTCTCACATATACACACAACCCCCCATGTGATGACGGTGGTTCCCTCCTTACCAATAAAGAGATTGAGTCAAGTGTTCTTGGTCTTCAATATTTATGGGTAGGAATTAATATATTTAAACATGGTTTTGAGGATTTATCACTTGTTGAAGAGAAATATATTAAAGAAACATTTCTAAACTCATTAAATGAGCATTATGGAATTAAAATTATTTGTTCTTGTATGATTCTTAATACTTTGAGTTTGTACTTCTTCCTTCATCATACTTCAAATAATAATGTTTTCCTCCCTTCTTGGTTCACTCCCTTCCATTTTTCTCAAATTCATTTATCTTTTGTGGCTATTTAAACATTTTTGTTGTAAAATTCTTTCCCTCGATGACCAAGTTCCTTATGCTTACGTTTCATCTACTATATTTTATTTTTATTTTGAGCTTGAGCCTTCAGGGATACATCTAATTAGGTATCATGTAAGCTGTGATCTTGAATGTTAGACCTTAACATCTTTATTTTATCCTCAAGCCCTCAATTTTTTTTCCTACTATTATGTTTTGGTATGAGATATTAGTATCCTTTATTCATATTTCATTTGTTAGTTTCTGGACTTCTTTGTATCCTCTTCCCATAAGGAGTTGACTACTTGGTATTCCTAAAACTTGAACCTTTCCATCATTTGTATGATTTCCTTGAGATTTTAGGATTTTTTTCCCCTTGCTATTTATTTTCCTCTATTAGTGGGAATCTATTTTTCTCAGTCCCTGCTTCCCTCCACTTTTCCCTTTGTATGAGCGTGAATTTGCACCCCTAACGCAAATTCCCCTTTCACCCCTTTACACTTTATAAAACCAAAAGCGGAGGTTTAATTCCACTTAAGCCTGTTGCTTGCATTCCACTTGGTGCCCTGTTTGTGTGTCGATGGGGGCGTTTCTGTCAAGGACGCCTGTGCGACACGCTTACGTCCCTGGCAGATTCCTACGGCTGGAGACTACAAAGACGTTACACTTTCGATTGGAAGTCGAAGTGTAACTCCCCTCTTCGGCTGGCCGACCCGAATATGGTCATTTTTCATCTTCTCCTTCATATTCTCACTCCATTCTTCCATTCTCAAGTTTTGAACAAGTTGGCACACTCTCTCCATGCTTTGAGCATCCATTTTCAAGCTTTGTAGCAGCACTTTTCACTCCATTGTAGCAATCCACTACTCCATTACTCTGATAGTGCGAGCGCAGGACAAACACCACGGCAATAGAGGCTTGAGTTCCTCTCATTCAATCCTCCACAAGCCTTGAGCGCTTTGGATAGAGGTGGTAAGCTCCTCTCATCTCCTCTATCGTATTCGGTTGATTAAGCACATAATGTTTTGTAGTGTTTCTTGTATACGTAGCTTTTATTCTTTCTTTATCGTTATTTCTTTCATTGCAAACTTGGTTGTCCGTGGAGGTGGAAACACCAAAATGAGGGTTTGACTAAGGCAAGCCCCTAAACAGCCCCAACACTTTCCCTCTTTGTTGTGTGCAGGTGGGGAGATCTCGAAGCAAGTTGGCGAGAGGATTATTCTAAAAAATCTAATAGTTTAATTGATCTTTGAAGAGATTGGGAAAAAGAAAGGGAGATAGAGGGGGAGACAATTTTATATAGAGAGAGGTACATATAGTAGCACTTGCACTTAAAGGAGGTTCAAGGATTATGCCGATAGAGAACTATATGTATGTTAATATGTTAGAGAGTATGTGTTTTTGCATAGATGTGTTGTAAATTCTAGTCATGTGGCTAGATTAAACAATTAATAATAAGTGCTAAATAATGGAATAAAATAAATTTAGACAAATCTAGATTTTTTCTTTAAAGAAATTAAGTATAATTATCTGATTATCCAATATTTGAATACAGATTTAAAACATAAAGCAATGCAAATGAAAAAAAGAAGTTACCATCAAATTGATAAAAAATACTGCAAATGGAAATAAAATGTTCCCATCCAATTGTCCAATCAATATTTATCTAGTTTTTATGCGATAAGTGAGATTTTGGAGCTTTTACCAGATATTTTAGAGGATTTTACCATTAAACGTCAGTTGGTTTTCCATTAAATGGCAGTTGAAACTTGTTTTCCAATAAATCAATAGTGGTTTGCAGGTGTGAGACTTGTTTCAAGCTCAAATCTCACACTATATGTAGTCTATTGGCTAATAAAGAGAGAGAAACTCAAAAGATAGAGAATGAGGGAAAGAGACAAATTCAGACAGATAAATATCGAGAGAGACAATGAGACAAAGAGATGCAGACAGAGGTTGAAAGAGACGAATAGACAAAGAGAGATAGAGCATGAGAGAGAAATAAAAGATATACAAAGGAAATGAGAGAAAAGAGAAACTAACTTTTCATTGGTTGTTTTATGTCAATAATCCAAGGATGGCTTGTGTCTTTGGGGAGTTATGCTCAACGTAGCATGTCATTTTATTAAGGATATGATAACTCACCTTTAAGACCTCTTCAATGTACTCATTGCACACTTAAGGAGACAAACGTATAGTGAGAGAAAGAGATAAAGATAAAAGAAGTGAAAAGGGAGAGGGAGATAGAGATACGATATAGTTAGGTGGAGAGAGAGAAAAAAGAGAGGGAGCAAAATGATACAAAGGAGGACAAAGAGACGAAGATAGATAAAGAGAGAGGAACAAATATATAAATAAAGGGATAAAAAGAGGGATAGGGTGGAAAAAGGAGAGAAGAGAGAGAAACAAAGCCAAAGATAGAGATAGAGAGAGAAAGTGAGATAAATAGAAATGGAGAGAAAAAGAGGGAGACAAAGAGATATAGAGAGATAGGTAGAGATGTAGAGGAATAAAGAGGAACAGAGAAAGAGGTGGAGATATTGAGGGAGATTGAGAAAAATAGATAAAGGAAAAGAGAAAGAGAGAAGATGAGAGAGACATAGATAGAGATAAACTCACATAAAGAGATAGGGAGATAAAGATAAATAGAGCGAAGAAAATATATATAGAGAGGGAGATAATGAGAAATATCAAAATAGAGAGGGAGACAAACAGATAGCGAGAGGTAGAGAGATAGAGAAATAAAGATGAACAGATACAGATATAAGGAGTGTGATTGATATATCTATCCCTATCACTCTTTGTCTCTCTATATCTCCCACTATTTCTGACACTCCCTCTCCCCCTCTCTATCTATTGAGCTATATCTCCCTCTCTCCCCCATCTTCTTCTCTCTCCCTCTCCCTCTATACATATTACTCTCCCTCTCTCCCCCCTCTTCTTTCTCTCCCTCTCTCCCTCTCTCCCCCCTCTTCTTTCTCTCACTCTCCCCCTCTCTCCTTTCTCTCCCTATTCAACCTATCTCTCTCCCTCTCTCCCCCTCTTCTCTATCTCTCCTCCTCTACCTATCTCTCTCTCCCTTTCTCTCCCTCCCTCTCTCTTTATCTCCTACCTCTCTCTATCTCTCCCCATCTCTCCCTCCCTATCCCCCTATATATATATCTATCTCCACCTCTCTCTCCCTTTCTCTTCTCACATATCTCTATCTCTCTCTTTCTCTTCCCATATATCTCTATCTCCCCCTGGTTCTTTCTCCCTTTCTTTATCTCCCCCTAGATCTCTATTTACCTATCTCTAATTCTCTCTTTTTTTAATCTATCTCTTTGTCTCTCTCTCCCTCACCTCATTTCTCTATATCTCTTTATATCTCTATCTCTCTGACACTCTATCTCACCATCTATATCTCTCTATCTCTCCCTCTCCCTCTTCCTCTATATCTCTCTTTGTATTTATCTTCTATCTATTTGTCTCCCTCTTCCTCTCTCATTCTATCTTCATGTATACCTCTATTTTCCTCTCTCTCCTTTTATCTCTAGACACGTCTCTCTCTCTATCCATCCATCCATCCATC
>CM021100.1:648645525-648679087 GCA_007115665.2 Sequoiadendron giganteum
AAGGGAGCCCTAAAATTACTTCCTGTGTAAGACCCCCTTTGAAGTAATTTTAGGGCTCCCTTCTAATAAATCTTTTAGAAAGAGATCTTAGGAAAAACGCTTAGCTTTTTAGAGAATCCATCGTAGGAATGAGTTAGATTTTTAGAACCCTTTCGGGAACTGACAAAGGTTTCAAAACATATTGTGAGTTTTGAAAGGAACTTGATTTCACTTAACTTTCCTCCCTTCCGTTGGCTTGTTCTAAGCTTATGAAAATCCCCTTAGGGCCCGACAACTTTTCAAAACTTGATAAAGGCCAACACAAAGACAACTTAGACTAAAACCTTTTAGGCTTTTGGGCGGGAAAAGGGTTATGAAAACTCAGTCACCACCCAACATAGCTTTTAAAAACCAAGGTTTAAATGCAAGAACTCTATATGGTTAGTTTTTCTTAAGGGGTGGAGGTGTTTTTGAAAGGGGGCTACCAAGAATATGGTAAAAACTTGTAAAAAAGTTAAAGGCACTTTAGATTTTAAACAAGGATCTCAATTTCATAAACCTCGGAGTTTTTTGGAGGCCGCAACACATACATTTCCCCATAAATACATTATTATCTGCTCTTTCATATCTTATACCATTGTATCATACAATACATAAGGTACACACTCTTGTCATTGGTTAATACCAATAATTCTAAAATGATGAGAATCTATTTGCATCCTCTAGGCACATTTCTCACAATGATGTACACCCTAACAATACTCCACCTCAAATATATAGGTCTAGCTCTACAATATATAATTTTGTTTACATCTATTATTCACTCTATAAATCATAAAATATCTTCCTGAAATGTGTTGATGCTCAAATTTTTAGGCTCTCCCCTTAAGCATCACAACACAAAGTGAGTTAAGTGGAACAAAGTATCTAAGATAGAAAGTGATACACCAATAAGGAGAGGATGGTTTTTTATTATTTCATTGTATTAAGGAAAATCCTTTTCTTCTTTAGGCTCTACAAAACTTAGGAGGAGTATTTTTTTAAGGTCTCAATGAGATAAAAAAGATGTGAAATATAGACCTTGATGATCTGAATCCCCTAATGTTAACCATGAGTATACCCAATAGACATCATCTAAGGAAAATTTAAGATTAGGTTACATTTCCACCAAGGATTTAGAATAAATAATACCACTCAAGTTGAATCCCTCTAAAATTTCATACCACATATGCACCTAGAAATTGTTAGGAATATTACATCATTAGGTTTGCTATAGTTTGTTAAATATTATGTATATGATAATATTTCAATGTACAAATATTTATTTGTATAAACAAAGAGTGGTTATAGGAGATAGAATAACTCTCCTATAATATCTAAGACGTGACAATCCTATATTTATGTAATTTGTATTGAACAAAAAATATACAAAATCACATATTATTTATGTATAATATTTTATAGCTTTTATAAACTCTTCACAAAATTTTGATTTGATATCAAAGCAATAATTTAATCTGAACTAAACATGAAAATAGAGTTTTCCATGATGAAAGCACTTCACATTTGAAGGTGTAGCATGAGCTTCATTCATTGTAGAAAAGAGGTCTAGGCCCACTAAAACTATAGAGGGAACATAGGGTGCATTTATGATCTTGTCTAAGGAATGAATATGGATATGGATATGCATCCTTTTATAGTACAAGGTACCAAATGATTTATTATTGGGTCCATAGATGACTTATAGTATATACAACTACCCCGTACTCCATGCAAGAAGCACCTAACTATGCTACAAACGGGGTGTACATACCCTACCCCCTTAGAAAAAACAAGTAACTCATCCTTCCTCTCCCAAGTAAACCTAAGGCCCCCAAAGTGGGGAGGTCATGAGGTCGAGTATGAGCATATATCTCATAGCCTTCATTCAACCCTACTATCCCTTTCATAAAAATATTAGGTGATGCAATTGCCTCCAATCCCAAAGAACCCCTGAATAAAAGTTGTTCAGATAAGAGGCTCCCGCTACTATACTTACTTGATATAATCTTGACATTGAAAAGGAGATACGGTGAAAGAATATTGATTTGAAATTTTTATAACAACTTAAGACATTTTGAAATTGGTGAGTATAAGAGGAGAGAGCATTATTGAACTTGGATTCTATAATTAATAAGTAGAAATCTAGAACACATGGTTGTCTGTCAAGACAAGCATGGTAATGGGGTTATTTTTTGTCTTGTTCAATTGTAAATAAATATGTAGGGAAACATGTAAAATCGGGCTTGATAGGAATGTCACAAAAATATGCAAAAAATTCTCTGTTAATTTTAAAATCATTCAGTATTCCCTTATTATCAATCATTGCACTATAATGTTTTGATTGATGTGGGAATAATTTGTAAAATATTATTCTTGGAAAAATATCTTGGAGATTTGGAGATGAAATTACATGTCATGTTAGAAGAAAACATGGTTTCATTGAATGAAGAGAGCTTCTTCACTAGTAAGGGTGCCCCATGCTTCCTAGGATTTTATTCGCCTCAAGGTCAATGCTATTGTTCTCAGATCTGTCATTTCTAAAATCCTTAACAAGCTAAAAAATGGTAGAAGGCTCGCCAACATAATCTATATTAGCATGTGCTAGAGTGGATAAGGTTAAACAACTTATAAGGGACAGGATCCATAGTTGATAGGTCCCCTTCTTATAACTAAGGTTTCATGGCCACACCATCAAATATGATGCAACATCAGCATGTATTTTGTTGAGGTGTCCAAAAAGGCCCAAAAAAAGTTTGACTACTTGTGCATTAAATCATGTTTTATTAGTTCACTAATGTGACTTCACATGATTTGTTGCTTTTTGGATATAAGGAATACATCTCATTCCTATTATGGGTGCTCATCATCAACACTAACAGCTTTAAATTCACAACTATTGGTGCAATATTGTTAAAAATACTGGACATTAAATCAACAAATGTTATAACAACTATTGGAACATGCTCAATTACTAGGTCCTTTCCTCTAGAAGCAACATTATAGACATTTAAGGATGTTACAAGTTTACAAAGTTGAGTGTAATTGTTGAAGCTATTTAATATTGTGACTTGTGTGAACTATACTATTAAGATCTATTATCGGTTGCAATTCAATATTGAAACATAAACAACTACTACCCTTTTTGTAGTAGCATAATATGTATAAATTCCACTTCCACCTAGCATAGGAATAGTATTTTGATACTTTGTCTAATTACAACTCATATTCTGGTTATTTTTTGGGGAATAATTTCTATGCGATTTAGCACTCAACATTTTAATAATGTAGATTATTTGTATTAGAATTATTTTGATTTAAAAGGAAAGAAATTGTTTAGAGTATATGATTGGTGGTCTTGACACTCCCATGGTTTGTAGAAGAGAAATTCATATTAAGGTGGGGCATTCTAAAATTGAGTTTCAAATTTATATCTTCTAAGTATAAAACATATTGGAGGATGGAGGCACAATGGGTTGGAGGATATTCAACAACCTCTCGCCATCACTAACAATGAGGATGTAAAATTGTGTTAGTGACAAAACTACTTGTGCCAAAATGAATAAAATCATTATCGGTTTCTAGGTGGTAATGGTAATTGTCTCATATCGTTTATGATTAAGGTGATAGTGATCTATAATGATGGTTGCATATGTAATAACAACTTAGTTTTAAATTTTTTATTTGTGATCGATTGTCATTGTCCCCCAGCACAATTGTTTATTGAGTGATGGGATGTGTTTGTTTCTAGTCACATTAGTTGAGTAATTATGATTGGAAGGAAGTGTTTGTCCCCAATAATAATTATTGTGAATAGATGTGTGTGTCCATGTTAATAACTTTCATATTGGATAGATGTATTTGTCCCTATCTTAACTTGTTATAATACCTTTGATAGATGTGTTAGTCCCTATCATTGGATAACATTTAAAAGCATAGTGAGGCTAGTTCCACTATTGCTTTTCATAAGTAGACGTGTATGTCCCTAGTCATATATTATATTTTTTGATGACCTATTAAATGCGTTCATCAAATATTATTGGTCATCAAGTATTATTACTCCATTTATCCCCATTTGGAGAATGTTGTAATATGGGGTCTTAGGAATATTACATCATTAGGGTTATTATAGTTTGCTAAATATCATGTGTAGGATTATATATTAAGGTTGTACGAATATTTTTCTATATTATTATTTATTTTAACAACTCATAAATATGGAGGACTAGTTATAAGAGGTAGAATTACCATGATATTTTTATCTTATGTGAATATTATATATATGTAATTGGTATTCAACAAAAAATATACAAAATCACATATTATCTATGTATAATCTATTACAACTTCTATAAACTCTCCACAAAATTATGATAGGAAGCACTCTCATATGATTCACACAAGATTTGACTAATTAATAGCTCACAACATAAATTTGAGTAATCATCATAGTCATTAAAGGGTATGGGATAACATATACTCTAAAACTAAAAAAGGGAGGTAGTTTATCAATGTAATAAGTATGATGGAGGTAGAAAATAAATAGTAGACTAGTCCCTTGATCACATTGGGTAACAATGTCCAATTTCAGGCTTCTCATATATGTTTCATATAAACATAAATGAAGCAAAAAATGAAACCTATGAGTACATTCATGAACCATAATCTAGGCTCAACATTTAGAAAAATGAATTTCTTGATATATTAATGAGAATCGTGATAGAATCTACTAAGTAATCTAGAGCTAAATAGGGTAAAACCCTATATTGTAATAGAAAGACTACACCAAATACACAATACATTTTACAATCCCTACATGAATCATCTAACTATTATAATAATAAACCATCGAGTGTGCTCTAATGAATAAATATGACATACCCATCCCCTAAATTGACCCTAATAATTATACAAAAACTTGGATCATAAAGAAACTCACTTTCAACACCTTTTTTGACTTGTAGCCTCCATGTGACACGATGATGTAGCATCTGAGTGGACAAGCGATCTTGCATCGCTCAAATTTTTTTATTTTATCTTTAGTTTTGGCTTGCTTTCATTAATCTAGGCATTTTGCAACATTAAGAAGCTTCTAGTCTAGAAAAAGTTGCAAAAGTGAATATTTTGTTTGAAGGTAGTTACTCGATTCAGTTAGTAGTTTCATCAAAATAATTACATCAAATTTTATAAAAGATGGATTCAAAATATTGTATGGGGAGCTTCGAGTGAAGATGTATCTATAGTTAAAATTTATACAAAAGCACTTTTTTGGCACCTAGTCTCACAAATTTAGTTTCGCCTTTCCCCGCCTATGAAGAATCATGTTTCCACATGAATGGAAACACATGAATAACTCAAAATTAAATACGAATTAGGATGTAGATATCCATCAAGGTATTGGGAAACATGTATTCCTTGACAAGATGAAAAAATATTTGACAATAAGCTTTAATGAGATGGTTGAATGGTTCACATAAAACAACATATATTTAAATAAAATGCTATTGGTAGTAATAAAACCAATTACAAATCCATTAAAAACATATGGATACATTAGTATATAAAATTACAATATAAAGCACAACAATTTTATGACTAAATACTAGAGGTCATGGTCAATAAGAGACCAAGATATGACAAAACAATTATTAGTGTAAAAGGCATTAGTTCTAGAGAAAAGACATGACAAATGAACAAATTGACAAGAGGAATAAGAAGTCACAAACTTCTGAATACATGGATAAGATCCATGAAGTGCTTGTCTAATTATCAAGAAGGGATGAGGAGACAAATCCCCAAACCCAAGGTAACCAGAAAGGGCATGACTATTGAATACCTCCAAATATGAAATATACATCAAAAGGTTGATTGAATCAAGAGTTGAATTGTTTGACATCATAAAGTGCTACATAGGAATACTAAATATTACAAAATTCATGAGATGTCCATATTTACACAAAGGTACATAAATTGTGACTTTTGTGTATACAAGTTATTCGGAAAAATATCTCAAAGAAAAGTAATAGCTCCAAGTCAATTGCATAGTTGTTGGGGAAATAATATGAGATTCGTGAATGGATTGAT
The DNA here is from genome assembly GCA_007115665.2 of Sequoiadendron giganteum. NCBI lineage: Eukaryota > Viridiplantae > Streptophyta > Pinopsida > Cupressales > Cupressaceae > Sequoiadendron > Sequoiadendron giganteum. The sequence continues at coordinate 648,651,628 of CM021100.1, forward strand.
ATTGTTGATCAAGTTAAGATATTTCTAAAACAAGCCATTGTTTATAAAATCATGTTAAGATCAAAGACTATATATTAAATTGGATACTTATTTAATTATAAGTTGGTTTGAATTAAGAAAAGGTGAATAAACGATAGCTTTGAGAAAATTTTGAATACAAAGAGTCATTATTTTTCATTTTTAAGGAGGGCAAGAATTTGAAAGAGGATATGAAGACCCTAAGAAAGTTGTGAGCTCTACACGATAGAAAAGGTGGGAAAGTTTCCAAAAAATAAGAAAGTTTCTCATGAGAGAAAGGAGAGAGGGTAGCGATAGAAAATTAGAAGATTGAGACCAAAGACTGAAGGGTGAATTTTTAAAAATTTAGAGTTGAAATGGAATTGTAATAGTGATCTCAATGTGAAACACTTAACAAAGAGACAAAATTTACGATTTTGACAGGGAATTGTTTATTTCTGAGGGAGACAGAGGGAGATTGAATTCCTCTTGGAATTATCCTACTGTTCACACCCTAGGCAGACCCACGCAACTGGAAAAGGAGGGAGTCACTGCCGAGTAGAGAAGCACGCGCAGAGAGGGGAGAACTCACACTCCATCTTTCCACGCAGCAGGAGAAGGACTCTCCAAACCCCGCGGCCCAAGGGACTAGTTTCCCTTTCACATGCTCACATCCCACACGCATGGGAAGGTAGGAAGAGGGTGCGGCCAGGGAGAAGGCATACGCAGCCTAGTATTCTTGTATTCCTCTTACCATGCACAACAACAACAGGAGTGAAGGTACGCATAAGGCAAGGATCTCCACTCACATCCCTTGCAACCACTAAGACTCTCCATACACACCCAGACAGCAAGAGGTCTGAGAAATACACAAAGATCTAAAAAGACAAGGGTGCCAGCACAGGGTAAAGGCACAGGAAAAATAAAAGAAGAGGAACAACAGTCTGGGAGAAGAATTCAAGAACAAAGGATAGGAGTTGAAGAAGGCACACATACAAAATTCATTTCCATAATTTTAAGAGGTAGGATCTTGGAATTTATAAAAACAAAAAAAAACATGAATAGAGAAAGACAAATGAAATAGATATGTTGCTATGTTGAATTTTAAACAAAACTATTTCTAATAGTTCGAATTCTTATATTTAGTTGAAATTTAAAAGAGAATCTTTGTTTAATTAATTTAGAAAAGAATGATCTACATATCTATTTGCAAATCTATTCCTTTACATTTTGTAGAAACTATCAAACGAATCAAACTGTAATTTTTCAAGAATAGTTTGAATTCATAAACAAAAGATTTTTAGGAAAATTTTGATTGAAATCACAAATAAAACAGTTGATTATATTTAAGGAGAATTGCAAAACCAAAAAACATCTTTTAAATTTAGACTCAAAAAGGATCTTGAACAGAAAACTTATTTACTTTTGTTTGACATAAAACTTTAGTTGAAATTGGTTGAAAATAATTCAAATTGAAAATAATTTGATAGAATAACTTCTAAATTTTAACATTATTTCGAAACAGAGGTATTTAAACAGTAAATTTTTGGCATTGAAACACAAAATAGTCAAAACAGAAATAAAAATGAACTATTTTAAATCTTTTTGAAAAGGAAATTATTTGTTTTCTGAAAAAAAGTAAAAGAGAAAATAAACCATTTAAATTTAAATACGATTTACTTAGAAGCAACAAAAACGAACTTGAACAGTATTAAATAGATGAGTACAATGACAAATGAACGTTTTCTCTTTTGTGACTGTTTTTATATGTATTTAATTTGCATACTGGAGATACACCTTCATTATTCTTGATTATTAAATTTACTCAATTTAAATATTAATTTTATGTCTTTTATGGATTTAAACAATGAAAAAGAAACAACTTTTTAAGTGTTTTCCCTTCAAACAAGTTTTCACTTTTGTTGTTTTTAAAAGATTGTATTTGACTGTTTAGACCATGCATGTTTGATAAATGACTGTGCATGTTATGTTTTTGGGAAAGTTACCTTTCGGGACAGGTGCCGAATATGGGTTTTTAGAGAGTGTAGTTTTCCTTTTCCAAAATTGCTTTATTTGTCGTGCATGACATTTTACTTGTTCAAGTAACTTAAAGACCATTAAAATAGATGGAATTATTGAACTCTCTACCATATCCTAGTATCGAACTTGCTTGTTTCTTAAATGATCTAGATAAATGAAAATGCTTGTGGTTTTACCAGTTATACTAGGCATGCACTAGATTCCATCTTTCTCGTAGACTGCTTTTTGCTAAGCGATTCATGCAGGGTCGGGTATTTCTTGAATGACCAAGGAATTGCGGGGAAGCGTGAGCTTCGAGGTTGGGTGAAAAAAGTGCCCGATCCTTGTTCTTGTCTTCATTATTGAAGATTACCTATTGGATTGAAGATCAACGGATGACATCTTCTTTTATGTTTTATTTATTCTAAAAATATGTAATGAATAGCTTAAGGCGACTGAATGCCTAAGTCTCGAATTGTAACTGATATTATTATCATCTATTGTATTTAAAGTCAAATTGTGTGATATGACACATGTATGTATTTAGACTGGAATTTTATATGAATTTATCTTATCGACTTTTATCTCGTTGTTTTGGAATTGGCTAGTTCTTTGATGTCTAAATGAATGAGATGATGAATTTATTTTGAATATAAATGATTTTATTTAAAGTATTGTCGTTGTTTGTTTTAAAGAGTTCCGCTCTTTACAGGAATAATTTTACACTTGGGGAATGAGGGCATTAAGAATGTAAAAAAAGGATAGGAGGGTGTAAGAGAGGGGGACCACCCACTGCAAGGCCCCACGTCACGAAAGGCCAAGAGCAGAAAGGTTGCCCTGACTTACCTCGGTTTAAAGGATGGTTTCATGGTTGAGTTGCAAGAAGAAGTCAAAGATGTCACAATCCTCCAAGGGAAGCAAGAGGATGAGTTCAAGATGGATGTCATATTATATGATGGTTAAAAATATCCTAGTGCCTTGGAGGTGCAGTTTGTTGATGACACTTGGATTATTTACATGAGAAACATTCTTTTTGGAGATGTCTTTATTTTTTTCTAAGAGGTCTTCTAATGAGGCACACAAGAATATCAAAGTTACACAACACAAGCATGGTGGAGTTGTTTCATTCCTTCAAATTCATGATAGAGGTCACCAAATTCATGGACGGTTATAATGACCCAAAAGATGCTCCATGACAAAATAATTCAAATTTTTCATTTTTGACTTTGTTGTTTGGTTGCAGATCAGCCACCTCATACTTTGGTTTGCTCATATTCGTGTAGGATAGGGAATTTTTTTAGTCAAGCAATGGAGGAACTATCAATTGAAGGTTGTTTGGGAGAATTTTTCAACCTATTTATTGTGCGTGCATGTGGGAGTGATTTGGTGAGGTTTTTTTAGTTTATATCTTGTTGTCTATACTGCAACAATAGTTTAGACCCGCACCAACCATCTATTTTCCAATCTTTGAGGTATTTTGTTAATTCTATGATGGGTGGTTAGTTCTTTGATGTTGTGATACATGTGGGGATGTTCTATCAATTTCTTTCATGACTATACTTGTACCAATAAATGCATATATGAAATTTATAAGTTTTTAAATGAGCCAACATAGTAACACTGAGTGGTAGTACCTCCAATGAACTGATCTTGGTATTTTGTTGTTATTCACTCCATCGAATAAGTGGTTTATTGGTTCTCACTTACCATTGAAAATTGGAATAGTTGCTCTACTTTATTTGATTCACTCACCACTGAAAATTAGGAGAGTTGCTCTTTCTTGTTGTATTTGCTCACCACTAAAAAGTGGAAGAGCTTGCTTGCATTTTCATTATTATATAAGCTTTCTCTTGAAAAGTGGAAATGTTGGCTAACCCCATTGAATAAGTGGATACTAATTTTAGCTTCTTATTTTCAAAATAATTTATAATCTCGTATATTGTATACTCTCACCTCACCGACATTGGGAACTTGGTGATCAAAAAGTGGAAAGGAAGTGCTGAGAATTTTATTTTGTTTTGAGCTAACAAGTTTCTCCAAAAAGAATAAGGGTGATTATTACAGTTACACACATGCTCTCTCTTTATGTACTGTATATTATTAACAATACATGATATCACAAATATAGCTTGTCTATGTGCAAGGATGTGTGCCTAAACACATAATTTTATTCATAAAATCAACCATTAGGATGTATTGAAAGGCCTCTCATACTATTGCAACACGCTTCTTGATACTTAGTTCAATGCATTTTTTTATTAACACAATTTACAACCTTGAGAATGGGGATTCATTTTTAAGACCGTGACGTTGAAATAGCGTAGTGCACGTTTTTGTGGTCCTTGTAGGTGATGTGGGAGGTAGTAGGCAAGGCATGATTATATGATCCATGCCCATGGCTTGCAAGAAGGAATGATTATATGATTATATGATAATACCCATGTTTTTCACATTACAAAACCTATAACGCATTAAATGCTAGATATTACAAGGTTGGTGTGGACATTATGAAGCGTAGATAGTTTAGCTAGCTACTTATTAGTGGTAGATGAGATGGGGAAGCACTATAATGCCAATTCTACTACTCAAGGGTTCTCATGTTTTTTAGTCTTTCTCCGTCAAATAAACCTTATATATTATAAAATTATCTAGAGGGAGTGCAAAAGCAAAAACTATGGTATGAGTTAACATAATGGAATAATTTTACCTTGAATGGTATTTAAGATCTTTGACATTATCGAGACCAAGGCCCAAACCCAAGCCCAAGTTGGTTTCCTTCTTGATTAATTTTATTGAACTATTTGAAATTAAATTATTATTTTTAGATCGTGTGTGCATGAAAAGTAAGGAAATAACACTATTTCTAGATTGTGTGTATGACAAACAATGAAGCAACATTTTTGTTACATTGTCGATGTTTTTAAAGAGAAAAATAAGTTGTATTAGAAAGGATGATATCTATTTATTTTTATAAAGGTGTAGGCACCTGAAATTATATTGATTAATATAATTGGTAACTACAAAATACATGCCCATAGATAATGGCCTGGGTTGTGGATATTTTATTGAAAGAAAAGAATGGAATTTATGGTAGCAATGATTCTATTATTCTAGAAATATTTTTAATGTACTTGAATAATTGTATAGGTAAATTATTTTAGGAATAAAATATTCATTGAAAGTTAAATATCATAGCAAGGAGAGGTTGTACCACATTTAATAGGTTCTTATACATGTATATAACCATGAACATGAGTCAAACATTAATGAGAGGGATAAAATACATATTGTTTGGAAGTTGGATACCATACAAAAGAGGTTGTACCACTTTCAGTAGGAATCTTATACATGTATATAACCTTGAACAAGAGTCAAATATTGATGAGAGAGATAATATATATTCATTGGAAGTTGACTATCATAGAAAGGAGAGGTTGTACCACATTCAATATGAATCTTATACATGTATATATAACATCAAACATGAGTCAAATATTGATGAGAAAATAGGAGTTTGAGTTGTTGAGCTTGTGGAATGGATATGATGGCTAGGTAAGCAATGCTTTTAGATTTGTAGCTATAACTCAATATATTTTTAAGTGATCTGAAGTAATATTTGTACTCATATCTAGGAGCAATGTATGTTTGTTAGAAATTAAACTTTCAAGGGGCAAAGTTTGAGGTGGTTGGAATACCTTTGGACCCTAGCATGATGGTAAGTCACAACATAGTTATATGATGTTGGCTAAGAAAATAATTATTGTGTGATATTTTTGTGTTATGGTTGGGATCACCAAATCATGAATTTTCTACAAATTGAAAAGTTTATGTTTTGCTTTTAAGAATTGTATTGAAATTAAAGAAATGGTGCTTTGATAGGCGGATCTATGAGTGAAAAAATTGAATTCTTAGATGACAAAGGATTTTCTCGTCGGGGTTCTTGAAAATGGTTGAATTGTTAGACGACTTGCATATTTTCTCACCAAGTACAACAACGCGAATAATTATTTCCAACCTCATATTTCATGAAAATGAAGGTAGGATATCTAAAGCATTTCTTTTTTTTTACATAAGAAATGTTTATAGTGTTATTGCGAAAATAAAAATTCATTCTTATCCTTACTTCATGACATATGCAAGTATATCAATTGTATTTGCTTAAAATTTTGTTTAACATTAACGATGAATTATTTTTTATTATATATTGAAATTATAAGTATTTATTGAAAATATAATGTCAATAAGTTAGTGATGAGTTGAACTTGTATGATATTTCCAATCTAGTTAAATGTCCATACCTCCAATCTGATGGTCGTACCTTCACTGCAATGTAACTAGTAATCGCACCTTATTGTGTGCAATGGGTACGCCGAAGATGTGTGGAATGTTAATTAGGATAAATTTTGATCTATTTTTTGCTTACATTTATGCAGTACATGAGGTCAATTGGTCGACCATTTAGCAAATGATGTTGTTTGTGAGAAAAATGTCTCAATAGAGAAGTGGGAGCTTCAAATCAACTGTGCATCCACTTACAGTGATCCAAACACGATTGAAATAAATCATCTGAATCAGGAAGATAATTAGGCTTTGTTACCAAAAATCTCATGTTATGTTTGCAATACAGAGAGGGAGATAGGGATGGGGATAGAAAGAGGGAGACAGGGTGGAAGAGCGAGAGATAGAGAATGATAAGGAGATAAAGATAGATGGGAAGATAGAGATGGAGATGAAGATATCAACAAACCTGCCACGAATATCAACCAACACCCAGTCATCATAGAACAATCCAACTATTGTAATGGGGGAGTTATCGATGTCACTCAGGCTTTCCACAACCGTTAGTGTGGAAAGTTGCCCGCCCAACCGCCCACTTAAAAGTGTATTAATTATTAATTATAATAATTTCATATTTATATTTAATAATATTTTTTATATAATATAATATATAATAATAATATAACCTATATATACCATTATATATAATAATAAATATATATATTATTAATTGTTTAATCTAATCACATGTAACTAGAATTTGCAACGCATCCATGCACAAATGTACATACTCTCTAACATATCAACATACAAATAGTTTTCTATCGGCATAATCCTTGAACCTCCTAAAATTATATTGATTAATATAATTGGTAATTACAAAATACAGGCCCATAGATAATGGTTGGGTTGTGGATATTTTATTGAAAGAAAAAAATGAAATTTATGGTAGAAATGATTCTATTATTCTAGCTATATTTTTAATGTACTTGAATAATTGTATAGGTAAATTATTTTAGGAATAAAATACATATTCATTGAAAGCTAAATATCATAGAAAGGAGAGGTTGTAGCACATTCAACAGGTTCTTATACTTGTATATAATCATGAACATGAGTCAAGCATTAATGAGAGGGATAAAATACATATTGATTGGAAGTTGGGTACCATACAAAATAGGTTGTACAACTTTCAGTAGGAGTCTTATACATGTATATAACCTTGAACAAGAGTCAAACATTGATGAGAGGGATAAAATATATATTCACAGGAAGTTGACTATGATGGAAAGGAGAGGTTGTATCATGTTCGGTATGAATCTTATACATATATATAACCTCAAACATGAGCCAAGAATTGATGAGAAAAGAGGAGTTGGAGTTCTTGATCTTGTGGAAGTGGATATGATGGCTAGGTAAGCAATGTTTTTAGATTTGTAGTTATAACTCATTACGTTTTCCAGTGATTTGAAGTAATATTTGTACTCGTATCTAGGAGAAATGTATGTTTGTTATAAATTAAGCTTTGAAGGGGAAAAGTTTGAGGTGGTTGGAATACCTTTGGACCCTAGCATGATGATAAGTCACAACTAACATAGTTATATGATGTTGGCTAAGAAAATAATTATTGTGTGATATTTTTGTGTTATGGTTAGGATTACGAAATCATGATTTTTCTACAAATTGAAAATGGTATATTTTGCTATTAAGAATTGTATCAAAATTAAATAAATGGTGATTTGATAGGTGGATCTACGACTGAAAAATTGAATGCTTAGATGACATAAAGAATTGTCTCGTCGGGGTTCTTGAAAATGATTGAATTGTTAGACGGCTTGCATATTTTCTCACCAAGTACAACAATGTGAATAATTATTTGTAGCCCCATATTTCATGAAAATGAAGGTAGGATATCTAAAGCATTGCTATTTATTTACATAAGAAATATTTATAGTGTTATCACGAAAATAAAAATTCATTCTTATCCTTACTTCATGACATATGCAAGTCTATCAATTGTATTTGCTTAAATTTTTATTTAACATTAACGATGAAATATTTTTTATTATATATTGAAATTATAAGTATTTATTGAAAATATAATGTCAATAAGTTAGTGATGAGTTGAACTTCTATGATATTTCCTCTCTAGCTAAATGTCCATACCCACAATCTAATGGTCATACCTTCACTGCAATATAATTAGTAATCGCACCTTACTGTGTGCAATGGGTATGCCGAAGATGCGTGGAATGTTAATTAGGATAAATTTTGGTCTATTTTTTGGGTACATTTATGCAGTACATGAAGTCAATTGGCAGGCCATTTAGCAAATGATGTTTTTTGTGCAACAAATGTCTCAATAGAGAAGTGAGAGCTTCAAATCAACTGTGCATCCACTTATAGGGATCCAAACACGATTGAAATAAATCCTATGAATCGGGAAGATAATCATGCTCTGTTACCAAAAAGCTCATGTTATGTTTGCAATATAGAGAGAGGGAGAGGGACAGAGGGAGAGATAGGGATAGAAAGAGGGATACAAGGTGGAAGAGAGAGAGTGATAAGGAGATAGAGATAAAGGGGAAGATAGAGATGGAGATGGAGATGGAGATGGAGAAGGAGAGGGATATGGAGAGAAGGAGAGAAAGAGGAGATATAAAGGAGAGAGGATAAAGGGGTAGATAGATACTCAAATGTGTCCTTTACAAGTGCCTTCCTTAAAATATGTGCAATCTGATCATTTCTAGGTACATACTCCAACTTGACTTCCTTGTTTGTAACATTCTCTCTCAAAAAGTGATACCTGATTTATATGTGCTTGGTTCTAGAATGCACCTCTGAATTATTTGAAATATTGATAGCACTTATGTTATCACATAGGATAGGAATAGTCTCATCATAGTTTATCTTTATATCCTTCAATTTTTGCTTTATCCACAACACTTGAGTACAACAAGATGCTACTACAATATACTATGCTTCTACTATTAACAAGCATACTGAATCTTGTTTTGTACTATGCCATGAAACCAATATGCTTCCTAAAAAGAAAGAACCACCACCGGTACTCCTATCATCAACACAACCAGCCCATTCAACATCAGTGTATGCACTCAGATCAAAGTCATTACCTTTGGATACCATAATCCATAATTTGGAGTACTCTTCAAATATATGAAGATTCACTTGACTACCTTCACATGAGTTTCTTTAGGACTAGCTTGAAATATTACAACCAAACATACCACATGCATGATATTAGGTCTCGAAGAGGTTAAATACAATAGGCTTTCAATCATAGATCTATATATAGTCTAATCGGACAGAGGAGACTCGTCATCTTTGCTGAAATGACAACTAATAACCATGGGAGTACTAACTGGTTTCCAATATTCCATACCAAACTTATTCAACATCTCCTTGACATATTATTCTTGAGAAATAAAGATAACATCATTTAGATGAGAAATCTGAAGACCAAGAAAGAAGGATAACTCACCTATCATAGATATTTCAAACTCCTTTTTTATTTCTTCTACAATCTTCTTGCACATCTCATCATTTCCACCAAAGATTATGTCATCAACATATACAACAACTATCAAAATTATTTCATCCTCAATATTGAAGTAGAGATTACTATCTATGGTACCTTTCTTGAATCCTTATCGAAGCAAGTACTTATCCAACGTTACATACCAAGCCCTAGGAGATTGTTTGATTCCATACAATATCTTTTTGAATTTGCACACCATGTTTGGTTCTTCTGATAATCAAAATCCATCAGGTTGCTCTATGTAGAATTCTTCTTCCAAATCTCCATTCAAAAAGTCGATTTGACATCCATTTGATACACTTTGAAGTCCTTATGGGTAGAAAAACAAGAAACATTCAGATTGCTTCCATTCTTGCTACCAAAGCAAAAGTCTCCTCAAAATCAATATCTTCTACCTATGAATAGCCTTTATAGACTAATCTTGCTTTATTTCTTACAACTTATCCATTTTCCTTCAACTTATTCCTGAAAACTCACTTAGATCTTACCAATTTTTGTCTGCAGGTCTTGGAACCCGTTCCCAAGTCTGGTTCTTCTCAATCTGGTCCAATTCTTCTTCCATTTCTTGTATACATCCCCCATCTTGACTAGAATCAACAATTTTTTTTGGTTCTACCTTTGATAACAAAAAAAAGTTTACTTGTTCATTTATCTTGGCAAGCCTTCTTCTGGTCAGCACTCCTTCATTCTTATCTTTAATAATCTGATCTTTAGAATGATTTCTTTGAACATTCTTGGTAGGATTCTTACTATTCTATTTTGAGCTAACAAGTTATACAAAAAAACTAAATAAGGGTGATTATTATAGTTACATTCTCTCTTTATGTACTATACAATACATGATATTGCCAAGATATATATGGAGACGAATATGAAGAAGGAGAAGGAGAAGGGGAAGGAGAGGGATATGGAGAGAAGGAGAGAGGGGTGAATAGATATGGAAGAGACAAATATATAAAGAGGGAGAGAGAGAGAGAGAGAGAGAGAGAGAGAGAGAGAGAGAGAGAGAGAGAGAGAGAGAGAGAGAGAGAGAGAGAGAGAGAGAGAGATGGATAGAGAGAGAGACGTGTCTAGAGATAAAAGGAGAGAGAGGAAAATAGAGGTATACATGAAGATAGAATGAGAGAGGAAGAGGGAGACAAATAGATAGAAGATAAATACAAAGAGAGATATAGAGGAAGAGGGAGAGGGAGAGATAGAGAGATATAGATGGTGAGATAGAGTGTCAGAGAGATAGAGATATAAAGAGATATAGAGAAATGAGGTGAGGGAGAGAGAGACAAAGAGATAGATTAAAAAAAGAGAGAATTAGAGATAGGTAAATAGAGATCTAGGGGGAGATAAAGAAAGGGAGAAAGAACCAGGGGGAGATAGAGATATATGGGAAGAGAAAGAGAGAGATAGAGATATGTGAGAAGAGAAAGGGAGAGAGAGGTGGAGATAGATATATATATAGGGGGATAGGGAGGGAGAGATGGGGAGAGATAGAGAGAGGTAGGAGATAAAGAGAGAGGGAGGGAGAGAAAGGGAGAGAGAGATAGGTAGAGGAGGAGAGATAGAGAAGAGGGGGAGAGAGGGAGAGAGATAGGTTGAATAGGGAGAGAAAGGAGAGAGGGGGAGAGTGAGAGAAAGAAGAGGGGGGAGAGAGGGAGAGAGGGAGAGAAAGAAGAGGGGGGAGAGAGGGAGAGTAATATGTATAGAGGGAGAGGGAGAGAGAAGAAGATGGGGGAGAGAGGGAGATATAGCTCAATAGATAGAGAGGGGGAGAGGGAGTGTCAGAAATAGTGGGAGATATAGAGAGACAAAGAGTGATAGGGATAGATATATCAATCACACTCCTTATATCTGTATCTGTTCATCTTTATTTCTCTATCTCTCTACCTCTCGCTATCTGTTTGTCTCCCTCTCTATTTTGATATTTCTCATTATCTCCCTCTCTATATATATTTTCTTCGCTCTATTTATCTTTATCTCCCTATCTCTTTATGTGAGTTTATCTCTATCTATGTCTCTCTCATCTTCTCTCTTTCTCTTTTCCTTTATCTATTTTTCTCAATCTCCCTCAATATCTCCACCTCTTTCTCTGTTCCTCTTTATTCCTCTACATCTCTACCTATCTCTCTATATCTCTTTGTCTCCCTCTTTTTCTCTCCATTTCTATTTATCTCACTTTCTCTCTCTATCTCTATCTTTGGCTTTGTTTCTCTCTCTTCTCTCCTTTTTCCACCCTATCCCTCTTTTTATCCCTTTATTTATATATTTGTTCCTCTCTCTTTATCTATCTTCGTCTCTTTGTCCTCCTTTGTATCATTTTGCTCCCTCTCTTTTTTCTCTCTCTCCACCTAACTATATCGTATCTCTATCTCCCTCTCCCTTTTCACTTCTTTTATCTTTATCTCTTTCTCTCACTATACGTTTGTCTCCTTAAGTGTGCAATGAGTACATTGAAGAGGTCTTAAAGGTGAGTTATCATATCCTTAATAAAATGACATGCTACGTTGAGCATAACTCCCCAAAGACACAAGCCATCCTTGGATTATTGACATAAAACAACCAATGAAAAGTTAGTTTCTCTTTTCTCTCATTTCCTTTGTATATCTTTTATTTCTCTCTCATGCTCTATCTCTCTTTGTCTATTCGTCTCTTTCAACCTCTGTCTGCATCTCTTTGTCTCATTGTCTCTCTCGATATTTATCTGTCTGAATTTGTCTCTTTCCCTCATTCTCTATCTTTTGAGTTTCTCTCTCTTTATTAGCCAATAGACTACATATAGTGTGAGATTTGAGCTTGAAACAAGTCTCACACCTGCAAACCACTATTGATTTATTGGAAAACAAGTTTCAACTGCCATTTAATGGAAAACCAACTGACGTTTAATGGTAAAATCCTCTAAAATATCTGGTAAAAGCTCCAAAATCTCACTTATCGCATAAAAACTAGATAAATATTGATTGGACAATTGGATGGGAACATTTTATTTCCATTTGCAGTATTTTTTATCAATTTGATGGTAACTTCTTTTTTTCATTTGCATTGCTTTATGTTTTAAATCTGTATTCAAATATTGGATAATCAGATAATTATACTTAATTTCTTTAAAGAAAAAATCTAGATTTGTCTAAATTTATTTTATTCCATTATTTAGCACTTATTATTAATTGTTTAATCTAGCCACATGACTAGAATTTACAACACATCTATGCAAAAACACATACTCTCTAACATATTAACATACATATAGTTCTCTATCGGCATAATCCTTGAACCTCCTTTAAGTGCAAGTGCTACTATATGTACCTCTCTCTATATAAAATTGTCTCCCCCTCTATCTCCCTTTCTTTTTCCCAATCTCTTCAAAGATCAATTAAACTATTAGATTTTTTAGAATAATCCTCTCGCCAACTTGCTTCGAGATCTCCCCACCTGCACACAACAAAGAGGGAAAGTGTTGGGGCTGTTTAGGGGCTTGCCTTAGTCAAACCCTCATTTTGGTGTTTCCACCTCCACGGACAACCAAGTTTGCAATGAAAGAAATAACGATAAAGAAAGAATAAAAGCTACGTATACAAGAAACACTACAAAACATTATGTGCTTAATCAACCGAATACGATAGAGGAGATGAGAGGAGCTTACCACCTCTATCCAAAGCGCTCAAGGCTTGTGGAGGATTGAATGAGAGGAACTCAAGCCTCTATTGCCGTGGTGTTTGTCCTGCGCTCGCACTATCAGAGTAATGGAGTAGTGGATTGCTACAATGGAGTGAAAAGTGCTGCTACAAAGCTTGAAAATGGATGCTCAAAGCATGGAGAGAGTGTGCCAACTTGTTCAAAACTTGAGAATGGAAGAATGGAGTGAGAATATGAAGGAGAAGATGAAAAATGACCATATTCGGGTCGGCCAGCCGAAGAGGGGAGTTACACTTCGACTTCCAATCGAAAGTGTAACGTCTTTGTAGTCTCCAGCCGTAGGAATCTGCCAGGGACGTAAGCGTGTCGCACAGGCGTCCTTGACAGAAACGCCCCCATCGACACACAAACAGGGCACCAAGTGGAATGCAAGCAACAGGCTTAAGTGGAATTAAACCTCCGCTTTTGGTTTTATAAAGTGTAAAGGGGTGAAAGGGGAATTTGCGTTAGGGGTGCAAATTCACGCTCATACAAAGGGAAAAGTGGAGGGAAGCAGGGACTGAGAAAAATAGATTCCCACTAATAGAGGAAAATAAATAGCAAGGGGAAAAAAATCCTAAAATCTCAAGGAAATCATACAAATGATGGAAAGGTTCAAGTTTTAGGAATACCAAGTAGTCAACTCCTTATGGGAAGAGGATACAAAGAAGTCCAGAAACTAACAAATGAAATATGAATAAAGGATACTAATATCTCATACCAAAACATAATAGTAGGAAAAAAAATTGAGGGCTTGAGGATAAAATAAAGATGTTAAGGTCTAACATTCAAGATCACAGCTTACATGATACCTAATTAGATGTATCCCTGAAGGCTCAAGCTCAAAATAAAAATAAAATATAGTAGATGAAACGTAAGCATAAGGAACTTGGTCATCGAGGGAAAGAATTTTACAACAAAAATGTTTAAATAGCCACAAAAGATAAATGAATTTGAGAAAAATGGAAGGGAGTGAACCAAGAAGGGAGGAAAACATTATTATTTGAAGTATGATGAAGGAAGAAGTACAAACTCAAAGTATTAAGAATCATACAAGAACAAATAATTTTAATTCCATAATGCTCATTTAATGAGTTTAGAAATGTTTCTTTAATATATTTCTCTTCAACAAGTGATAAATCCTCAAAACCATGTTTAAATATATTAATTCCTACCCATAAATATTGAAGACCAAGAACACTTGACTCAATCTCTTTATTGGTAAGGAGGGAACCACCGTCATCACATGGGGGGTTGTGTGTATATGTGAGAGTTTATTTTTCTCGTTTGGGTTTTCTTTTAATATGATTATTTATTTTATGATTTATAGGGTTTTTATACGATTCTAGATTATGTTTATTGTATAAATAGTCCCCTAGGTGATAGACTTATAGCTTAGGGGTCATTTTATCTTATAAAACCCCTTAAATAAAGTTTAAAACCCACTCTATAGATCCACATTTGAAAAGTGGCGAAAATTGGAGTTAGTTGGGTAGTTTTACTGGTTAAGGAAAGGTAGTTCTTTTTCTACTTCTATATATTCATTCTCCTTGAATGGAGAAGGGGATTTTTCCTGTTTGTTTATTCTTCTCTCTTGGATATTTTTCCCATTTGGGTGAGGAGGTCCCATTTTCCTTTGGTAGATCTTGGGTGAGGAAATGAAGGACGATTGTGAAGAGGAAGGAAGGGCTTGGAGAGAGTCTTCCACCACTAGATAGCAAATATTTTGGTAATTTCTACACCCTTTTGTTAGAACCTTGTGGATGTGTTAAGGAACGTTTTGCATGTTGATCCTTATTTATGAAAATTGTGCGAGATGGAATATTGAAATCCTTTATGACATTATTGTGTGTTGTGTGTTGGGTTGTGTCTTGAATTTGAGTTTCCACCTTGTATAGGTTTATCTTTATGTGAATAACTATTTATGTGTTTAAGATGGATAAATAAAGTATGTGAGTGTAAATTGAGTAATGTGCAAAGGATATGGTGGTAATTTGTTGAGGAACCCACGAGAATAGTGGTTGTATGTGCATGGGGTTAGATATGTGACCCTAGCTCAGGGGTGGATTGAATTTCAATCCCGCGGTTGGTTGGAGAGCCATTGGCCTTGTAATTTTTTTCCTTGACCTTGTTGTTCTATATTTCAGGTCCATACGAAAAGATACAGATTATCTTGTAATCACCAATTTTATAGAAGGGAACAAGTTTGCTTTTGTGAGATAAATAAGGTGTTGAGAAATTATGATGTCTTTGGAGTTTCCATTTGTAAATTGGAAAAAGATATAATGTGTTAGTTTTTTCTTCTATAATATTAAATTACCTCGGAAAGATTAAGTTTAGTTGAGTGTTTTTGTGAATATATATACGTATAGTTGTATAAATTTGGCTTTTGTGTAAAACAAATTGATTAATAGTAAAAGACATACTTGAAAGAAAAGAAATCATAAGAATGTTTCAATAAAATACATTGTGGCCTTGTCGTATGAAAGCTGGTTTAGTGAAAGAAATAAGTTAGTTGTCCAATTTTGTTATTATATGTATAAGACACAAATCAAAATTTATGCAAGTGTGAAAATATTTAATTGGAAAATTATATGAGAACTATATTGTCACCTTTGGAAGTTAGTCAGCAAAAGTGATGGTTTTTCAAAAAAATAGGTATCTTGTTGAATTAAAATCATTAATTACAAACTATAAAATTATTACTTTAAAATTACTTGACATCTGAATTAAATTATTTTATCAAGATCAGTATATATATTTATATTTTGACAATTCAAAGCAAAACTTTCAAGGAATTTTTTTATATATAATTAACCAAAAAACATATTGTTAATGAAAATATCTATAAATATATTTGTGTATTCATATCGATTGAATTATTTAAAAAAAAAAAACTAAAATAAAATAAAGTTTAACAAACAATAATGTATATATATACTTATATAAATAATGTTTTATAAATAAAACAACAAAATAGAAATCATTTTTTTATATAATAAATAAATAAAAAGGAAGGGAAAGTTTTTTTCTTTGTTATTATGGGGGTTGAGCCCCATGGCTGCAAGAGCGTCACAACCATGAGAGCTGCGACTATGGGAGGGTCGGACCCCATAATTCTATTACAGGTTTTAAAAATAAAAAATAAATAAAACTTAACAAATTTTTAAATTAAAATTTATGTGTTGCCCTTCTATCCTTCGACAATGTAAATCTTAATTTCTTTAAAATAGAACAAATTCTATAGTATTACCGCCATACTGTTATGGTTTTAAATAAAATTTAACTAGCATACATAAATTAAATATTAATATATATATATATATATAAAATAAGCTAAGAGTTATCATTATCGAGGCACCTATTGCATTGATAAAAAATGATGAAAAAAGGTGCCTCGAGAGGGATAACTCTCGACGTATTTTACATATATTAATATTTAATATATGCATGCTAGTAGCAGTCGGAGCACATCATGTGAGATATTAATATAATAATATAATATTATAATAATGTTAATTATTATAATATAATATTAAATTATATTTTGATATAATATTTAATAAATATTATAAAATTAATATTATAAAATATTAATTTTAATCTAATTGAATTAGAATTACAGTTAAAACTTAATTGGAATCGTAACCCTAATCCTAATCCTAATTGAATCCATACCTTAACCCTGACCCTAACCCTAACCATTAATGAATCGTAACTCTAATTAAACCCTAACCGAAATTGAATCATAACCTTAACCCTAACCCTAATTGAACCCTTATTGAATCATAACCCTAATTAAACTCTAACACGAGTCTTGATGCTAACCTTATTTGAACCCCAACCCCAACCATAACCCTAACCCCAATCTTTATCAGAGAACCTTAACCCTAATTGAACCCTAACTCTAATCCTAATTAAACACTTACCCTTATTATACTCTATCCCTAACCCTAATTCAACCCTAATACTAACCCCAACCCTTATTGATCCATAATATTAACCCTAACTCTAAACTTAATTGAACTCTAATCCTAACCATAGTTCTAATTGATGTCTAACCCTAATCGAATGCTAATGTATCCTAACCCTGAATATACCCTAACTATAACCTAAATTTAACCCTAATTAATTTTTTATTCAATCCTATCCCTAATTAAACCTTAAAACACCAACCTTTATCCTAATTTGGCCCTCACCCTAACCTTAACCATTACTGTAATTGAACCCTAACTCAAACCCTACTTTTACCTTAACGGTAACCCTAGGTTAACCATATAACTAAACCTAATTGAACCCTAATCCTAAATTAATATTAAACCTAATTAAATTATAATCCTAATTGAACCTTAGCCCTAAATGTAACACCAACCCTATCCTTAAGCATAATTGTATCCTTGATTAGAATTAATTTTACTTTAAAATTATATTAATGTTAGCACTTTATATAGATTCATATGGTTAGAGTTAAAATTACTGATAGTGTTAAAATAAGTGTTAGTTTTAGAACTAAGATTAGTGTTGGTGTTGAAATTAGGATTAGTGTTAATGTTATAATAAGTGTTGTAGTTATAATTAATGTTAATGTTAAAATTATATTAAAATTAGTGATATTGTCAGAATTAGTGTTACTGTTATAATCCTAACTGAAAGCTAACCCCTAACCTAACCATAACCCCAACACTAAGCTTTATCGTAGAACCCTACCCCTAATCAAATACCAATTGAATCCTAACCCTAACCCTAACCATAATCAAACCCTAATTTCTGAACACTAATTAATCCCCAACCCTGACCCTAACCCTACTTAAATACTAACCATAATCAAACCCTAATTTCCTAACACTAATTAATCCTCAACCCTGACCCTAACCATAACTTTAGCCCTAAACTTGATATCTATTTGTAACTCCTAACCCTAATCCTAACAAAAATCCAACTCTAACTCTAACCCTAATTGGGTGTGAATTCCCTAACCCCAAGATTTATCTTGGTGCACTAACCATAACCCTATTGAGATTTAACCTTAATTGAACCCAAACCATAAATCGAATCCTAACCCTAACCCTAACACCAAGCTTTAGTTTAAAATAATAACCCTAATTTAACCCTAACTCTAACCCAAAACTTCACCCTACTGTTAACCCAAAGATTTATCCTAGAACCCTAATTGAACCCTTATCATAATTGAATTCTAGTCCTAATATTAAACCTAACCCTGACCCTTATTAAATTCTAACCCAGATCCTTATCCTCTTTCTAACCCTAACCCTAACCCTAACCCTAACTATAACCCTAATTCTAATTTCAACTATAACCATAATTGTAACTCTATTTATAATTTTAATTCTAACAGTAACCTTAATTCTAATTTTACTACTAATTGAATTATAACCCCAACCCTAATTAAAACCTAACCCTAGTTGAACCTTTACCCTAACCTAATATTAACCATAATTGTGCTTAACCTTAATTGAACCATAACCCTAACCTTGGTTGTGTCCTAACCCTAACCCTAACCTTTACCCCAAGTTTTATCATATAACCCTAATTGTAATTGAACCCTTCCCTAATCCTAATCCCAATTAAACCCTAATCAAGAATCATAACCCTAACATAGGTTTAACCCTAATTAAACTCTTATTCAACCCTTTTGAACCCCAACCCTAATTGAACTCTAATCTTAATTGATCCCTAGCCATAACCCCATCCCTAATTCAACCATAATCATAATTGCTCCGTAACCCTAACCCTAATTATAACCTAATCAAGAACCCTAACCCTAATTATAAGCTTGATTTAACCCTAGTCACTCTAACCCTAACTCCAAACTTTACCTTAGAATTCTAATTGAACCCTAACCCTATTTAAATCATTATCATAGCCATAAGACAATTTTAAATAATAAAATCTTTTGTAGGACCTTTATTCATTTTGAATAAAGGAATATGAATGATTTTTCCTTTATAAATGTTTTAAATTTTTTAAAAACATATAATATTTTTCTGTGTGTAATAATAAATTTAAGATATTTCCTTTTTATTTAATTCTCTAATTTTAAATACATTAATTTATTTTTTTTTAAATCAAATTTTTTTCATTCTTTTATAATTTTATTTCTATTGTATTATTAAGAAAAAATTACTATACATCAAACAAATATTTTTTCTTTTTAAAGATTTTCAATATTTTTAAAAATGTATATCAATTTAGAAACTTGTAAATTTAGGAAAGTTTTTCATACTAAGTAATTTAACTTATTTTTTAATATCTTATATTTATAAATAATTATTATTTTTGATTGGAGAAGATTACTAAAATATAAATCTATATAAAAATTACCTAGAGATATCTTATTTTAAAAAGATAGAAACTTGCTTTATAGTAAATTTTAGAATATTTCTTTTATACTTAATATTTTAAATTTTAAAAATTCTAAGGTTTATGATTCAATTTGAAATTAGGATTTAAATTTGTGTTTTTATTTCTTATTTAATGTTTCAAAAACATATTTACATATATTATATTATGTCTATCATTCTCAAAAAATAGATTTGAATCTAAGAATTTCTTATGTATATCACTAATATTACAAATATGATACATTTTTAATATTACAAATATGATACATTTTTAATATTATAAATATGATACATTTTGATGATTATTAAATGACTTTTAATTTACATGTTGCAACAATAAACACTATTAACATACTTATTATTTGAAGACTTATGTATAATATATATATATAAAATCTTTGATAAACTTAATTCTATTTAAACTAAATATCTAATAAAAATAAATCCAAAATGTTTAATATTTTTTTTTTGAAAAATAAATAAACTAATATTATAAATGACTTTACTCACTTTATAAACTGTAAACAGGCTTTACAATTTCTATTTTATCATATTACATTTCCTTTTCCTAGGCCAACAAGATTCATTTAGTCTTGAAAGGATTGACATATTTGCAGGCATGTAGCATGCAGATTCATCCAAATGCAATTTGAATCGTCCGTTACAAAAGAACGGGCCAAAAATTTGGTCCCCCCCTTAAACAATTTTAGAAAAGATTGCTAGTATTTGCTTGCACAAAAGATAAAATAAAAAATCACAAATATTCCAATGATGAATAAAATGCAGAGAAAAGTGGAGGGAAGATGGCCGAATCTGAGAGAGGGGGTTTTACATGCGTAAATCTAGCTTCCAAATCAAGCCATATGAAACAGATTTTTGACAAAAGTAAATGGAAAAAAACCCAATTTGATATCACAAAGCAAAAGATTCTTAACGTTGTTCTGTATTCTCTTCCAAACAAAATCAATCAAACCACACCCAAGTCCTATAAACCTCTGATCTAGAACTACGAGCGTAGGGAATGGAACCTCAAACCACTTAGAGAATGGCCAAAAAAATAAATTATCTATGTATGCTACTTACGCTTCCTAGGAGGCTCTCTGCAACCAACACCTCCATCTCTACTCCAAACCTCCACAAATAGCTTCTCTAACAGTAGCCCACAAGCCCGCTAAGTACTTTTCAAAATCACATAGGAAAGAAAAAAAATCAATATCCGCCCACTACAGAGCTTGAGGCACCACCACCACAAAAACAATATTGTGCATAAATAAATTAGTTGAAGATCGGAATAAAATCTAGAGATGAATGCCTAACTTCCAAAATTCAGAAGACTGGTAATGAATAAATTATATCATCCATGCACGAATTGCATTCACTATTTGCACTCTGCTCCAACTCTTTCTAAAAATCAATGGTGTAAAATGCTTGAAGCGTGGTACAAACTAGTGCTTGTTGTTCTTGAATTCCACCGTTATGCATTTGTAACAAAGCCTCTTCCACTTCCATACGTGTGTTTGAATTCCACCATGCGTTTGAATTTCGCTAGACTTTGTAATTACCATTTCTTTTTGTTTGCATGGATATGCAAAAATGTGATGCCACTGTAGGAATGCCTCTCGACATAATTATTACAGCAACAACAACAACCGCAAATGGAAAATTTAGTTAGCTCACATGCAGCGTTGCCCGCCAACTGGATGTATTCTTGCATGCTTTATAACCCCTTACGATGCTCACGCCCTTTATCGACAACATCAACAACAACAAGAATGTTATGACTCTAATCTTACTAAATTGATTGAATACGAGCAAAGACAAGCTTACAGCGACTCCAATGAAGCTTATGAATCTAGCTAATAATTTCTAGTTTTTCTACTCAGTAATTTTCCTTTCTAATGGTAAACCACCAGTGCCCCTCCCCAACATTTATATTCTATCATGCTCTCAAGGTTTGAGAAAGGCCATTGTAATTGTGAAATTCCTAGGTTTAAGGTTCGATATTTATCTCCATACTCTCTTTCTAAACTTCTACAACAACATAAATGTTCTCCATAGATTTTTTCATATCTTTACCCCAAAATAAACATCGCATATTCTTATGTGATATCTTAAGTACTTAAATGATAAACAACTTAGCAACTGTGTAAGTACTACCAAAAACTTTATTATGTACACAACATATTCCATTTGCATGTTTACCCATAATCACTATAGTTGATTTGTTGTGTGTATTTTGAGCTGGTGTGGTCATGCAGAGTCTTCACTGAAAGAAGGCCAATATGTGAAGCATTTGGCAGAGCATGAGCTCAAAAGCGTAGCAGCACTGTTCACACTCACAAATCAGCATTAAGATTCTCTCTCTGCCTCTCAATAAACAACATCCATTTTCTCTATTTTGAAATTTGTTGCTCACCTATTTCCTATTTTCAGTGGACACAGAGCATCTATCCGGCTGTAGTTATTGCTTACCTACTTTCTCATCTATAGTTTAGCCATTTTCTAAACATGTGATGGGAATTCATTTTGGCTCCAGTTGGATTGTATTTCTAAATCTTTAACAAACCAAAAACGGATCTTAAATGCAGAGGAGAATTGCTGGCATTTTCAATTTTTGCTTGTAACCGTTGCTGTTTAAGATTTTATTTGTCTTTCTATTTTTTCAAAATAAAGTGCGCTGCCAAATGTTGAGGTTTTGAAGTAGTTGAGGGGTAGGCCTGTGATGTTTAGTGTTTGGAGCAATTTCATACTAGGTAATCTCCTCTCTTCACTTTTCCATTTTGTTTTTGAAAAACGCATTCCCCACCTTGTTTTTGCTGCATTGAGCGAAGTATAAAGATAACCCATTAATTCTCAGCTTTCATTGCCCATGTTCAGTTCTTCTTAAATAGATCTTAAAGATAATTTGACTTTTACATTTCTTGTGTTGGACTTTGTACATCAACTGCAGATGACAAATAGGGGATTTTAGCTTTTGTATTAATGATAGTTTACTTGGTAGTGAGGTCTGCAAAAAATGGTGTTTCCTTGTGTTTGGAAGGCTGTGAGGGTTCTCTGAAGGCTTGAGGAATAGTTGTAACTGTTATGAGTTGTTCTTGACCCGTGGGAGGTCAAACCTTTTATGTTTGTTGACTTATGACTGGCTGTCATAACTTCCAGCTATAGTAGTATTACACAGTTACAAATTTACAAACTTTTTAGCGATGTTATGAGCCTGTCCTTATGGGCTGGTTGATATGATGCCTTTCCTACAACGTGCCATGGATGTAAGGAGTCTCTACATGATATACTTGATGGAATTTGGTGACAAATGAGCTGAGTGATCAACATCATACAGTTGGAAACTTGCAACAAAGGTCAGATTATATTATTATAATTTCTGTAATGTATTTCAGATTAATATCAAACTTAATGTTGCAGCAATAAAGGTTTGTGATTACTTGCAAATGTTGAGCTTATTGTGTTCATTATCGCTTTAGTTGCATATCTTGTGTTCTTCTTCTATTATGAATGCCAATGCCATATTATAGTAAAATACAACATCATTAAAGAATGAATCTGAAAACATAATCTTCTTGCAAGTAAACTGTTTGACAAATTATCTCAGTTGGAAAAGGTGAAAATTTTGGGTGAAATCCATCAAGGATACTACAAAAAATTATGTTTGTCCATTTGTTAACTACTAATGTCTTGGGCAAAAGGTTGAGGCATTGCATCGTTAGTACCCAAAGCCTCAAGCAAAATAGCTATCATATTTGGACCTCATAAATAACCAATTAATTGACCTCCGAGGATAAATCTACATTTCAAATTACATGTGCCTACACATCAAATTTGTCAAGTTGATTACCAATTCCTCATTTCATGTAGTCCAAACCTATATGTGCAGGTTACCTCTCCTATAAACCTAACCAAATATCTAAATCCTAGATTACAATAGACTAACTAAGCAACCCTTTAGTAACCAAATCCTCAAACTAAGCCAACACCTTTGGATCTCATACATAACCTATGTACCCCAAGGACATGTCCCATACGTTTTTAGACCCATACTCTATTGGGTATGTTTTGGAGAGGCAGGGAGAGATCAAGAATGTCCCCCAACTATAGCCAATTTGTAGAGATTTTAGGAAGCATCTCGAAGACAAAAACCTCTAGGTTCCAAACCCAACCTATTTAAACATCTCCTTTGTTGACTAAGTGCACATTCCAATGCTCAAATGGAGCATCAAATTCATTTAGCAAAAGTGTTCATTGATTACTAGCTCATTTTGCTGTATTAAACTATTCGTGTTGCTGATATAGGAATTGCTTTATGTTCTCACATCATCGGCATTCAGATTTTGTTCAATAGTATCAACCCCATTCAAAAAAAATTGGTTGCATTGTCTGAGGATTGCTAACCGTTCCTCTTGTTTATTTAAACAATTAAAGCCCCATTGATTATATTTTATCCCTTGTGGATTTTTGCATTAGCAACTTATGGTTTTCTTAATTAAGATCACGATGCTTATGTTGAAGTTCAATAACACATATAAACACATTTTGGGTATTATTAATGTTGGCTTTGCCAAATGTATAATGGTTTGTGAAGGGAAGTTTAATTGGCTTGTTGATTGTCAAGGTTTGCTGGAGTTGGTTCTTAGCGAAGAGTGGGAAAAGGGCACTCATTATGTAATGGCAGGTCATAGGGCTTCAAATGAGAGTCAACCTTCATTGGTTGAGGATGGAAAAAAGTGGAAGCAACTAATATGGTTATCAGATCAGCGGTGTTAAAACCCCTTAAGGGCTGCATAACCAAGGAACTGAACTTGTTAGATATGGGAGTAAATGCATAATGAACATTGTACGATAGCTTACCCTTATACGTTACACTATCATTGTTGCTCTTCGTATCTTAAGTAGTGGCCACAATGCAAAGATGGATACTGTCTTCCTTAATCTTCTCATCCAAGATGACAATCACCTTGCCCTCATTCTCAAGATGTTCGGTATTCATAGCATCATAGCTCATTGTGGAAATATTTGAAATTTCCTATAATTTAAAATTTTCCCTGTTTTTTAATAGCTCTCCCGTGCCATCCCCTTGTTTTGTTTCAATTTTCCATCCAGTCAATGTACGAGCTGATAACCATTTAGGGAAAAGCATCAAATTATGTTCATAAAAGCTGAAGCAAATCAAACATAATGTTGTTTTCTGCCAGTCAAATAATTTTATTTCTAATATTTTATAGTCATTTGGTCCTTGGTATCAAGCTCGCCATTCATAAAAAATATTGGTGACTAACTTAACAGTATAACTCGAATTTGAACTTCAAGTTAAATGTAGGGTAAATTTAATAGTTAAATTGACCGAATGATTATTATTCTAAATAAAACCTATGAGGATTGTCTCAATTCCTCTAAACATAGATTTCCTCATTTTGTTCAAATATTCATTAGCAACGCCCAAACCACTTGAAAATATTTCACAGACCCAGTGCAAGATTCAAACACTAAAAACCTTTTAAAGTATATGAACTTCCATAAAAGAGTTAGTAAATTTGATATTGCCACAACTTCTTGAAAATGAACATCAACGAAAGTATAACATGAATGTGATCTATCATTTTAAAAAATGATGCTCGTAAGCTAATTTTATTATTTTGCATGGGCTCAAAATCTAGAAAAATGCCCAATTCCATGTTAGTGGGCAGTAATAACAATTCATTCTGACAACAATGACATTTCATTTGGAGATCTGATTTCATTTGATATGAATTCATTTATTGTAGATATTCCCTGCATCAAAGTCCTGTTTGCTTGCGAAGTTTTCCGAACATAAGTCCTATTTTTTGGTGAAGTTTTCTGAACAATAGACAGGTTTCGCGGTGTGAGACAACTTCCTGGCTTAAAGCTCACACTAAATATAGCCTATCGGCTAAAATATTCACAAAAATAAAGAAGGATAAAAAGGATAGAAGAACTGTTCAATATTTGCAAAGCTAAGAGGATAAAAGGACTCTACAAGATTTACTGCTTTGCACTATATAGATGTAAGGAACTGCTGATTGGACATATTTTTTTTAGATATTTAAAATTTGAAATGGAGTATTGCATTAACCACAGTGGTTGACCAAGATTTGTATTTCATGTAGCATAGAGAAATGAAAGATAAACGGGAATGAGCCAAAATGATACTTTCAAAGACACTCGATTCAGATAATTATTTAAACACAGTAGATAACAAAGAGCTTAAGCTGAAGAAATAACTAGAAAATAGTCTCCTAACAATTTTTTTTTAAAATTAAAATGGGGGATTACCGATGTGTTGTGTTATTATTTAAAAAACATTTCTGCCAGCTACAAAAGAGGGAAGTTTTTTAAAGATTCCTTTTGTTGACATCCACATGATCGTGATTTTTGAATTTTGCAATTGAATTTTAAACAATGTTTAGATCACAACACGGACACAACCGTTGCCATTTTCCAGCCCTCTTTCAAAATCTATTTTAAATTAGTGTTTCGTTATTAAAGATTAGATCGAATATAGCAGTGAAGTTCTAAAACGCTAATGAGGTGCCTTCAACCTATAGAGTTCCAAAGAACCCTTCAAGGAGCAATCCTACCATCTGAGTTGTTGAAGCCACAATCCTTCTTGCCTCATCTTTTGTTTTTGTTTCTGAAATCAACTCATACAAGTTCAAATCTTTTAAAAATTAACTACAACAAAAGTCTTGTAGTTTACCGCTCTAAATCACTTTTCCTATTTATTAAAAAATACATTTAATAGAAAGTTAAGTTTAATGTCCTCGATGTACCCATTGCACCCCAAGATGCGATTGCTAGTTTATTTTTTATTATAAATTATACATAATATTTTAATTATGCTAATATATACTTAAGGAAATGAATGCTATGGCGTTAAAACTTAAATGTGCTCATTATTAGGAAATTGGAGAAGTGAAAGTTCAATACCAGTGAGGAAGAGTTTGGAGGAGCGGAAACCAATAGCGACGGGAAAGCATAAAAACACGCCGAAAAACAGATCGAAAAAATAGCGAAAATGATGAACGGCTGAGATTCGTTTAAACGCTTGAATTGATACGGACGCAAGATAGCCGTCGATACGCTTTTACAGTCGTCTCGTTCATAGAGGGAACGTAAATATGTCCATACCGGCAATCTGATGGCCGTACCTTCACTGCAATGTAATTATATCTGATAGTCTCTAACGTACGCCGTCGAGTTGTAAAATCCACTGACGCCTGAAAAGAAATCTGCAAAAATCTTGTCGTCCTGCCCGTTCATTCTCATCGGTATTGCAAAAAGTTTAGTTTTGACATCCCCCATCATAGACTCGAAAGTTCAGTTTTTGTCCTTGCTGTTACCGACCATTACAGAGTGAAACCTTAAAGTTTAGTTTTCTCTTCCACGGGCCTCTTAAATAGGGCTTCCAAATGGGTAAAATATTGCAGCTTGATCCCAACGGACAAGGCTTCTGGTGTAAAACCAAGGAAAAGATGCTCCTGACTGGGGCATCTGAACAGAATGTAAAAAAGGGGGTCTTATCATACAAAATAAAAGATGAAATGGCAAC
>CM021100.1:648679187-649001449 GCA_007115665.2 Sequoiadendron giganteum
TGGATACTACATCAAAGTTTTAAGAACTGATAGAGGTGGTCAATATAGTTCTAATGATTTTCTGAATTTTTGCAGACAACACGGTATTTGCAAACAATTTACAGCCCGTTACACAACTCAACAAAATGGTGTGGCTGAATGAAGAAATCGTACTATCATGGATATGGCAAGAAATATGTTGAAGTGAAATCATTTACCAAATGAATACTGGGTTGAAGCAGTAGCAACTGTTGTTTATATTTTAAATAGATGTCCAACTACAAGTGTAAGGAATGTGATTCCTCAAGAGGCTTGGAGTGGCAGAAAGCACAATGTTTCACACTTCAAAGTATTTGGTTGCGTTGCATATGCTCATGTGCCTGAAGAGCTGAGAAGACAATGGGATAACAAAGGCGAGAAATTCCATATGGTTGAGCCTTTCTCGGGATTGGCCAGAGTTAAGATCCTTTCAAGTTCATGTGAATCCAAGTCTTTGGCTCTTGATATTCTACTCCATAGGGAATCCGGGTTTTTAAACATCTGTCATGAAAGCTGTGTACCTAACTTACACACAATAAAATTCGTATTGGAACGAGAAAGACATATTAATAACAGACACAACTAATTCTTCTATTAATAATATGGATTACATGGATTACGACATAATTTACCTGAATATAGAGGTCTTCTTCAGATTTACAAACCAAACAAGAAGGGGAACTCTTGATAGTGATCATAACCCTTAAAATAGACAAATTTTCATGCATAGCTTTTAAAGGAACTAAACCCTTAAAAATATGTAAATTACTATCTACTAAAAGTTAGCAAAAGCTCTAAAAACAAATTTAGAATTTGTTTCTAAAAAGCTCCAAGTGCGTGCTTCACATTACTTATCTTCATTTCCATGCTATTGTTTTTCAAGATTCTCCATTGCGCACAAACATTTGTATATCTTTTCCAAACACCTTTAAATCTGCTATCAATTGTGAATTATATTTCTTAATTTCAATCACGTCTTCGTCTAAAATTTTATTTTTCCCTCCTTACAATTTTGCCTACAAATGACATAATTTTGAAAATTTGTGATTCCTCCTTTCTGAATAGCTATGATTGTGAGAATAACACTTGACAACCTTTTGCAATTTGTATTAAACAAGATTTTATGACTGTACCACATTCTCTTATTCTCCAATTGATGGCAAATAATGGACATTAAACCTGCGAACAAACAAAAATGGACCATTGTTGGATTGGGAAAATTTCTTTACTTCTAAAAATAATGATCTCCTTTGGTTGTTCAAAACAACATTCAAAATTATTGTTGTGACTTTGATTAGAAATTCAATTGCTTCAATACAAATGCGAGCGTTGAGTGGCGGGCTGTTGGAATAACATCATACTTGGTGATGTTTCTGCAATCTGTCTTCTTCGTCTATTCACTTTTCTCATAACATTCTGATGTCTTGTTGTTTGACTGTGACTATAAATCCTCTTAGCTATTTGTGTGCCGATCTCATGAGCTTCAACTATCGTTGCTCGAGCCTCCTTAAATCGACGACTTAGACTATGGCGACCTTCCCAAAACGCATCTGCATTTTCCTTCCTTTTTACTTCTTTTGACAAGTAATCACTTTTTTGTGATTAGCTCACTGGTTATACGGATAAACATTGCCACAATTTTCAATCTTCTTTGGGAGTGGTTGTCTTTTCTGCTTCAACTTTTCTATTGAATTGGTGGAGATTTCAAGACCCATGACTACTTTTCTATCAATCTACTATAAAATTCTTTGATCTTTCTGCAGATAACCTCGCTTTGAATCTTCTTCGATCGATAGAAATTTCCCCTTTCATGGACGTAGCTTTAGGGTTTTAATGAACTGTAATCTTCCTTCTTTGATCCTTCATGCAGGGAAAACTTTGTCTTGAAAAATAACGATCTTTGGATGTCTCAACGATCTATAGATCTCTAGAGGTTGAATATATTGCAGCATGTGAAGGATTGTTTGGTTAGATGTCAGAGCTGACATTGATTGACTATGATAATCAAAGATGTGTAAAGTTCTTTGTAAATCCTGTATTTGATGATAGGACAAAGCATGTGGAGATCAAGTATCATTACAACAGAGACATGGTGCTGAGGAAAGCAATTCAACTCAAGTAAATTTGCACTGATGATCAGACGGTTGATATCCTCACCAAGCCCTCTTTCCAAGGTAAAGTTTGCACAAATCCGAGACAAGCTTGGGGTGGTGGAGAATATCGGCCTTGTTGATAGGGGGTCATAACATCATTAAGATTTGTTGTAGTGTATATTTCTTTAGGACATAGATATATGAGGTGAAAGCCCTTTTAGTTTATATTTCTTTGAGAAGGAGAAAATGAGGTGAAAAGCCCTTGTAATTTATATTTCTCTAAGACGAAGAAATATGAGGTGAAAGCCCTTGTAGCATATAATTCTCTGACACAGAGAAATATGAGGTGAAAGCCCTTGTAGTGTATATTTCTCTGAGATTGAGAAAGATGAGGTGAAAGACCTTGTGGTGTATATTTCTTTGAGACTGAGAAATATGAGGTGAAAGCCCTTGTACATATCACATCTTTGAGATTGAGCTGTCCTTTCCACAATTGGGTGTAGCCATTGTGGACGTCATGTTGAGAGTATCCATGACCGGATATTTGAGAATACCTCCCTAGCTAAGAGGGAGTGTTAGTGTTTTTGAGTAGCTACGGGAGGTATTTCCCAAAAGAAACAATTGATAAGGCTAGTCGGCCTAATTATTATAAACAAAATATTGAATTTCCTAGGTCAACTCAAGAGGAGAGCAACGCCTAGACATATATGTATTGGAGAGAGAGTTTCCTCATCCATCATTCAATTCAACACAATTCGATTTCCTGATCTGCGGAAGCAAGTTCGCATTCAAGAAGGAGATTCGCATTTAAGAAGGAGATTCAATTATTCTTTGTTGCTAAGAATTTCGCACTATCTATAGTGCTGGACTATTTTATTATATTCTGCCTTGCAGGGCTTGATTTTGGAGTGCTACTTCTGCACTATTGTATCTTATCTATGAGTGATTAATTTGCTGCTGGGTTTTTGCATTGAGTAGAAGGGTTTTCCTAGGATAATTTGTTGCGTCTTCTATTCTCTAGCCAAAAAATTGAATTTGCATCAAGACTAACTAGGTACAGATTTCTCCACAATGTTTATTACATGTCCGTGCAAGGCGTTTAATAGCTATAAATTGTTTACATACATAAAAATAGTTTCTCAAAACTATTTACATTGATAAATAAAGATTGTTTTTTTTTTTTTAATCGGTAAGAGTTATTTTATTAATATATTATAAAAGCATTACATCAGAAAACCATCTTCATATGAGCATCTAACATTCACCAACTAATTCCCTAACTATCTATGGGCCAAAAGCCAAATTCCCCCAAACGACCAGTCTTGAAAAAGACAGAATTTACAAACTCAAAGACCCCGATACCCATCCAGTCTGATCCTATACAATTTTCAAAATATACAGCAACATTCCACAGATTTTCTACAAAAATTATACGAAAAAGGAATTTACAAACTCACAGACCCCGATAACCATCCAGGCTGATCATATGCAATTTTCAAAATATACAGCCATATTCCACAAATTTTCTACAAAAATTATACAAAAAAACCTTTTTGCCAAAAAGAAACCATTCGACGATTGTGCACCACGCACAATTAAAGCCCTTCACAGACACCTTCCCCTAGAGTTTCGCTTTGTCATCGATGTTCTCATCTTCACTGCTAGCCAGACATTCATTATCATCTCTTTCCAACCATGCACATACAAAATTTGCAAAACTTGTTTTTTTCTATCATCAAAATCCAGTAATTGGCGTTTTCCTTAAACACCCTTCCTGCTTAGCCTTTCCCATCAACAGCCTCTTCTTCGCATCGAGCGTTTCCTCCGTGGAATCCACTTTGGCACATTTGCGTCCACATCCCACAATTCATGCTCGTGTCGTCTGAGGACCAACTTTAAACTCTCCCAAGCTGCCAGAATGTGAAGTTTATAAGCATCTCTGTCGACTCTTCTTCGCCATCTCACGAATGGGATTAACCCCTCTTCAGTGGCTTCATCCATGCATCTATGTCCTCAATTCCCTTTGAAACATCAAACACGACCCTTGGCATTGCCCACTCCAGAAAAGACTCCATTCCTAACAATAATTCTTCTTCAAATAGAGAAGCCATCACCCATTTGATAATTCCAATTTGTTTTTTTGCCATCCCTGGGAGTTCATTTAGAATGGGATAGCCATTCTATGATTCGTCCTAGAAGGATGCATGGCTACCATCACCTATTTGCAACCTCAAATCATCACAGATACACTTTTGCGACTTGTTATAAAATTCCATATGGTCGAGCCTTTCTTGGGATTGGCCATAGTTAAGATACTTTCAGGTTCGTGTGAATCCAGGTCTGTGGCTCTTAATATTCAACTCCATAGGGCGTCCGGGTCTTTGAAAATCTGCCATGAAAGCTTAGCACCTAAGGGACAATTTTGCATTTTCATGTCTTTTAATCCTGCCGCTCCTTGTTCTTTTGACAGTAACCTAGTATCCTGAGCGAGGAGAGGTATGCCTTTCTTGTCATGGGTGCCATCCCAAAGCAACTTCCGTTGTATTTCCTTTAACCTTATAATAACCTTATTGGGAGCCTCAAGGCATTATAACTTATAAATAGGAATGGATACTAAATCAGATTTTTTCCATTATTACCTTGCCTTTCAGAGTCGATAAGCGACCTTTCCAAGTTTCTGCCCTTCAACTACATTTGTTAATCGTGCTTTCCCACAAATTAAAATTCATTGGCCCCAGAAAGAGATGAATTCCCAAATATTTGGTTGGGTGTAGGCCATTGTTAAACTCGAAGACATTTAGGATCCTACACCGAAGGCGTTAGGGATGCTTGATGAAATAAGCATTTGATTTCTGAGCATTGACTTGCTGACCCGCTTGATATTATTTGATACTTCAATGCCTTTCCAGGGTCCAAGGCACTTTAATTTTGCAATATGTTTACTTAGTGCTTAGTGCCCTTAGTGCCTTGGCGAAGCCCTTTTGTAC
The DNA here is from genome assembly GCA_007115665.2 of Sequoiadendron giganteum. NCBI lineage: Eukaryota > Viridiplantae > Streptophyta > Pinopsida > Cupressales > Cupressaceae > Sequoiadendron > Sequoiadendron giganteum. Next base: position 648,684,286 of record CM021100.1, read on the forward strand.
CGTAAAAAAAACAAGGAGACCCATTTATCACCATCGAGTATCTCGGTGATGATATACAATTGAAAACCCCACTTTAGTTAATCCGCTCTAAACGTGAATTTCTTTAGGACTTCCATGAGGAAGCACCAACACACCTTATTGTAGGCCTTACTCATATCCAATTTCGCCACCATTGCATTGCTTTTTGAAATTTTTAGAATGTGAAGAATTTCATGGGCTACGATGATACCATCTGAGATGTTCCTTCTTGGGACGAAACCTCTGCTCTTGAGAAATTAAATGTGGGAGTACTTGCTTCAATTGGTTGGCCATGACTTTGGATATAATTTTCTAAATTGAATTGTAAAGTGCTATGTGTTTGTAATCGACAAAGGAGTCACGATTTTGTTTTTTTGGGGATCATAACATGTTTCGTAGTGTTTAGGCCTTTCAGAATTTTTTTTTTCTTCCTTGATTGTTCCAGATATTGCTTAGCGGGTCAATTGGATAATGATCAAAAATTGCTATTGGCCAGATGGAATTTTGGTAAAAGATTCCCCTGCAACCAATCTTCAAACACAAGAAATCTATCTAGCCTGTCGGCTATGTTAGTGAAATACTTTCCCTTATTATTCCATGTGTAAATTCCATTTGAGGGATTTATATCAATAAAATTGTTTTCTTCAATGAATTTCACAAAGCCTTTTTGTGCTTGTAAATTTTTTTGAGACTCCCCTAGTTTTTCTTTTAAATACATAATGGCATTGAAATCTCCTCTTATAATTACTTTCATGTTGCCTATGGCATGCAAAACCACATCTCATAATAGTGACGATCAGAGCTTGTGATTGCTACTTTGATTCTTATTTGGTGCCAGAGAACACCAAGGTCATCACCAGATGCTTAGGTTGCATCTATGAATCTTGCTTACCAAACTTAACAAAATCTGATGAATGCAACGATTTTCTCCCCTTCAAGTTTTGTTTCTTGAAGTGGAATGAGTTCTAAATCTTGACACTCCAACTAGCATTTAACGAGTGGCCTCTTGTTAGTGGCATTTATGCCCCTAACATTCCATGAGAGTATCTTCATCTTCCTTTAAGGGAGGCCTGTGCTCCCTTGGATCTTGTCATGTAAGATCTAATTGAAGGTTGGTTGTCTTTTGAGGGCTTCTTCTTCTCTTTGATGCTTGTATGAATTCTTCCTTGTTTTGGAATCGAGACAAACTTTGCAGTTTGGATAATTTTCCTTGGCTCGACTATATCTAAATCTACGAGATTCACTTTTTTCGAATTTGATTCAAATTGTGTGAGTCTTCGTTTGTATACTATTCAATCATTCTCAATGGGGACATGACCATTTCCGAGAAATTTAATCTTTGGAAATCACTATGTGATGCAGAGGAAGGACTTAACCTAACACAACATGACTCCTCTGACACCCTTCATACAATTGTTCATCTCAAACAATGACTAAAGGCTTCCTTGTGCTCATTGAAAGATGGAAACAACAACCTAATGACATTCAACAATGAAGACAACATGAAACATGGAAGTCTTGGTTTTTTTTTGAGACTTAACACATTGAATGGGTTCCCAATTATTGTTTGATCAAATCTTTTGTGTCAGACAAGATATCCTATATTAATGATTTTAATTTGAAACTCTCATTTTACTTTTGCAATATTTATAATTTTTCTTCTAAATCTTACACGCTTGAGACTTATTTGAAAATAGGCATATTTCAATGTCTTCACTGCCTTGCGTAAGTTTCCTACACAAATGCCAGCCTTTGTTAGAAAAAACTTAATATATCCTTACGACTTATGCTATGTATGTTGGATGAAATCGCGATGATGTCATTTGGTTTAGCTGATCGCACACTTGTGATTACAGATGTACACTTTGGCAATGTTTGAAATTTTGGAAAAGATTTATCCTCAAACAAAAGCTTTGGCGCACAAAACTTGTACAGTTCGAATAAATGAGGCATGAAAGATTTGACACTCATCGGGTGAGATGCTAGGATATGGCGTCCATTTCGGCCCGCTTGGTATCTCTTGAAATGGTGTCTTTTTTGACCTGTACTCCTGCAAAACAAAAAACATGTTAATAAAACGGTTGCAACTTACAATATATTCCGAGTAGTGCAGATCCGCCTGTTGATATTGCCACCTATATGATTCCTACGTGCTGGATTCAATATGGTTGACTGATCGAAAGTACCGACACAAAACTTGTTGTGTAATTGGCTGCCTATGTTTCAGCACTTACATGTGTGAAACAATTTTAAACATGTGGAAGATGATATGCTCATATTTAGTATGTACTCCTCGTACCTCTACTCCAAACCAATTTTATACTATTCACCTTCACAACACAACAAATACTTGGAACATTTGAATCTTCAATTTATGCTGATGTAATCCACCACATTTCATTTGAATACGAGAAAAAGGACTTTGCAACTTCTTAACAAACTCACTTTCTCTTAAAAAAATATTATTCCAACTGTAAGCTTTTTAAAAAAATGTCGTTTTTTTAGCAATTTCATTATAACCCAAATTTGAAAAATTTACAATCCAGCACTTTCAGTTTGGATAACCTCAACCAGATCCTGATTAATGTTTGTCATACTGATACCATATAATTGCACACTCTGATTTTGATCACACCCAATATTTTCAAATCTGTCAGCAACTTGATTTCCTTCCCAATAAGTGTGTTTGATTGCCTTTCTTTACAAGCATTCCATAACTGTGTAGATACCAGATTTTGATGGGGCCCATAACAACTTATCCTCCCCTCTTGACACATAGACATCCCTTTCATTTAAAATGTTCCTGAATTCCACTTTCTGAAGATCTGAACAAGTAATATTTGAAACATCTTTCCATTTTACTTTCCCTGTACACTCGTCTATGCTCTCAAAATAGTCATTCACATTACTCCCCGAATCCCTGTTTAGAATATTTTGCACCGAATCCCTGTTTAGAATATTTTGCAAATTTTGTATTGCGTTCAAAGGAGCATGACGTCCCCGAGAATCTGTCCAAAACTTTGCCTGTATTCCAGATTGAACTTCTCAAGTAAGGTACGAGATGATTACATTTCTACATGCAACCAAGAAATTCCACATTGCAGATCCTTGTGGTGGGTTTTCTACTGTAAATATTCTATTTGGATCTGTGCTATCTATGTACTTTACTTGCAAAGGCTTGAACCATTTCGCATGTGGCTTTGCATACATATATCAGACTAATTTTGCACCTAACCCCTGATTTCTTTCTTATAATATTAAATATATGAATCCCAACACCACCCTTCAGAAAGATTTCCGATAGAAATAAGTTTGATCTTCTTCTTGCTGTTCATGTTACCTTTCCATAAAAATTCTCTAATTAATTTTTGATTGACCAAAATCATAGACTTTGGTGCCTTTAGTATTGCCATGTGATAATTTGGGATGCCAGCCAGGATAGATTTCATCCATAATATATGTCCAGATAATGACAACCACCTTCTCGTCCATGATGCAATCCTTATCTGAATACTTTGAATGATTTCATCCGAATAAGAAAAGTTATTTGCACCAGTGAAGAATGGTATCCCAAGGTACTTACAAGGCAATTCCGCTTTTTGAAATCCAAGATGATTAACAATTTTCTTTTGCAATCCCGATTTGATATTAAAAGTATAGATCTTTGATTTTTCTGCATTTAGTTTCTGACTGGAGGCAAGTGAATATTTATCTAAAACAACCTTAATGTGCTTGGCCTCTTGAAGCTTTATCGTAACCAAATAATAATGTGTCATCTGGAAAAAAAGAATGCGTTACTGATACATCAGTGAAAGGTATTGAAATACCCTTCCACAAGCCTTGCGAATGTGATTTTTTGACTACCCTACTAAGAGCTTCAACCAATATTATGAACAAAAAAGGCAATAAAGGACCACCTTGCCTCACACCTTGAGTAGAACTAAAAAAGCTTGCAAGGCTTCTGACTGGAGGCAAGTGAATATTTATCTAAAACAGCCTTAATGTGCTTGGCCTCTTGAAGCTTTACCGTAACCAAATAATAATGTGTCATCTGGAAACAAAGAATGCGTTACTGATACATCAGTGAAAGGTATTGAAATACCCTTCCACAAGCCTTGCAAATGTGATTTTTTGACTGCCCTACTAAGAGCTTCAACCAATATTATGAACAAAAAAGGCAATAAAGGATCACCTTGCCTCACACCTTGAGTAGAACTAAAAAAGCTTGATGTTGTATGATTAATTAAAACTTAAAATTTTGCACCTTTTAAGCGTGATAATAATATCCATTTGCACCATTTATTATTAAAGCTAAATTTCTTTAATACATGAATCAGAAAATTCCAATCCACTTTAGCATAAGGTTTCAGCATGTCAAACTTGATGATAAATGAAGATATATTATGCAGTGAGTTTGAATGCAATAATACCTCATGTGCCACTAAAGCACCCTCCGTTGTCTCCCTACCAGGAACAAATCCACCTTGGTCTTCTGAAATTAATTTAGGAATGATGGGCAACAATCAAAGAGATATAGGTTGAAATTCTGAGAAAGACTTTGGATCTTTTACTTTTGGAATTAATGCAATGTGCGTTACATTAAACTGCTTAAGCATGGAACAAGATTTACGAAACTCTTCCAAGGCCTTAAGAAGATCATTTGCTATGAACTCCTGACATTTTTGGAAAAAAATTGCTGTGAAACCATCTATTCCTGGTGCCTTATTAGGCTTGAGTGTGAAGACAACTGCTTTGACTTCATCTAGGATAAAAAGGCTTACTCAAATGGACATTATCTTGCTCTGTGACAAGTGTCGGTATTGCTTGCAACATATCTTCTCTTTCAATTCCAATCTGATCTGATAGTTGTGCTGGTGCAAATAATAAGTTAGAAAAAAATTTAATCCCTTCATTTTGTATGTCCACTTCATTATTTAACCACTTGCTCGATGCACTTTCTTGAATTTGAAACATTGTATTGTTAGCTTTCTTAACCTGAGCTGACATGCGAAAAAATTTGGTTTTCTTGTAACCTTCTCGAAGCCACAATTCACGAGATTTCTAACGCTAATACATGTCCTCATGCAAAACTAATTCTTCCCATACCAATCGAAGACTTTTTTGTAAATCAAAAGACCGCGCACTCAACGCTTGACTTATAATCCGCTCATTTACATCGGCCAATTGCTTGGAAATCCGCTCTTTTTGATGAAATATATTTTTAAACACATGAATATTCCACTGTTTTATTTTTCCTTTCAGAAAATGGATTTTATTGCAAAATCTATACATGATGGAATCATGCTCATACGGTGCTTCCAACCACCATGTTTTGAATAAAGGCATGAAATCACTATGTCTGAACCACATTGATTGAAACTTAACAAAAGATCTCGACTTTTGAGGAGAATTAGTGGCTGTAAGACTTAAGCAAGTAGGAAAATGATCTGAACCTATCCATGGTAAGATTTCAAACATTTGCACATACATCTACTACCTAGTTTGAAGATATTAAAAATCTGTCTAATTTGACAACTAATTTTAGACACATTGCAATCATCAGAGAGATTTTCCTTATGATTTGCATTTGGATTGAAGAGAGCTCCAAGTAACCGGATACTATTTGGAAAAGACGTTGGAGTATGACGCTCAGAAACCACATCAACCCATGAACGAGAGTCCTCAAGATCTTCATCCCCACAAAAGTCAAAAGGCAGATGCTTTTCCTTACTAGGAGTTTTCTTGAACTGTGGTTGAGGGCGATGATTGCCAATAGGACATTGAAAAGCCTGGGAGAAGCCTTGAGATCCATTTGGTTGATGAAAAGACACCTGTTTCATAGGCAAAAAGTGTTTTTTGAAAACCCCAGATGAAGATCTACGAGATGCTTCCTTAGTCGTAGGCAGAAAAGTAGCCTTCCTTGCCCGATCTGTGCCATTGAAGGCCGAGGGCAACACAGAACGAGAAGATTTTTATGAAAAATTATAGTTGCCCAAAGAAGGAACATTCTGACTTTCGCGGTTCCTCATTCTTTCAAGAAAATTTATCTAATTTCAAGGAGGTTAGGGGCAAAGTCCATTGCTATACCCTGAGTCAGCAGAGCAAGAACCGACACAATATTACTGACCCTTGCCTTTCCCACTACGAAGTGGAGTCGAACCTGTGACCTCGAGGGATGCAAGCCCCGAGCCCCAGGCAACTCTACTACAAGTGGTGGCTTTCGGCCTCACAGTTAGTTGAATGGATTCTCTAATTCTTTTTCAATGCTTTGCCAATCCTTTTCCATCATAGCCTATTTTCTTCTTAATTTTCAAACCATTTGTTTTTTTTATCGTGAAAAATGACAAAATTTGTAGATTCAAACACATCTTCACCTTGAACCTTAGACTCTTTATGGAAAGCCACCTGAGCTAAATCACACAAATCAACTGTTTGATCAAATGAATAACACAAGTCATTTGTGTCAAATGAGATATATCATACTAATGGTTTTAATTTGAAACACTCATTTTCCTTTCAGAACAATTGTAATTTTTCTTGCAAATCTTCATTCTTCGCCTTTACCTCATCAAGCAATTTCTATTTTTCTTTCAGCTCTTTAGTTGTTTTTAACATTCTCCTATTCTTTTTCAAGATTCTTAATTGCACACAAATATTTGTGTCTTTCTTTTAAAAGCTCCTTTAAATCTACTATCAATTATAAATTATATTTCTTAATTTCCATCGCTTTTTCCTCTAAAACTTTTATTTTCCTTCCTTACTCTTTTGCCTACAAATTGACTCACAAGATTCTGAAAAATTGTGATTCCTTTCCGAAAAGCTATGGTTGTGAGAATAATAGTTGACAACCTCCTTCAATCTACATTAAACAAGCTTCAATGACTCTACCACATTCTCTTATTCTCCAATGGATGGCAAATAATGCACATTAAACCTGTGAACAAACAAAAAATTATCGTTGCTGATTTGTGCAATTTTCTTTACTTTTAGAAATAAGGATCTCCATTGGTTGTTCAAATCGACATACCAAATAATTGTTGGGACTTTGATTGCCAATCTATTTAGCTTCAATGTAGTTGTAAGCATTGGGTGGCGGCCTGCTGAAATAACCTTATACTTGGTGATACTTCTGCAATCTATCTTTTTCCTTTATTCACTTTTCTCATAACATTCTGATGTCTTGTTCTTTGATTGTGACTATCAATCCTCTTAGCTGTTTGTATATCGATCTCACGATCTTCAGCTATAGCTGCACAAGCCTCCTTAAATTGACGACTTATAATATGGTGACCTTAACAAAATGCATCTATAATTTCCTTCTATTTTCCTTCTTTTGACGAGTGATCACTTTTTTGTGATTAGCTCACTGGCTTCATGGATAAACATTGCCAGAATCTTCAATCTTCTTTGGGAGTGGTTGTCTTTTCTACTTAGACTTTTTCATTTAATTGGTGGAGATTTTCATACCCGTAACTCATTTTCTATCAATCTCCTCCTTTGAAATTCTTAGATATTTGTATAGATGACCTCCTTTTGAATATTCTCCAATCAATGGCAGTTTTCCTTTAATGGATGTAGCTTTAGGGTTTTAATGAAGTGTAATCTTCATGTTTAGATGCTTCATGCAGGGACAACTTTGTCTTGAAAAATAAGGATCTTTGGATGTCTCAACGGTCTTTAGATGTGTTACTTTGAATCTTTTCGAACGTATTCTAAAATGTTTGGCACTCACAAACTTTAACAAGCCAATTCTTTCCCGATCGACCTCCTTTAATACCAGATGTAGTTTTTGAAAACAAAAACAATAGAATTTGATTGCAAGAACAAACACAAATTGGTAACACATAAAATGACTAAAAAGGACTAATTGTACGCGTGGCGTCGCTTATCTTCATTTCTACACTTGACACTAAGCGGACTGGCAATCTGCTGGAATAAAGTTATTCTTGGCGACACTTATACAATCTTTCATTTTCCCCTATTCACTATTCTTATAGCATCTGTTATGTCTTGTTCTTTGATAACTTAGTTGTTTCTCTGGGGGTCTTGTTATCTTTAGGTATAGCTCCTCGATACTCCTTAAATCGACAACTTATACTATAGAGACATTCACAAAATACATTTGCAATTTCCTTCACGTCTTTTATATTTTCCTTCTTTTGACTAGTGATAAACATCACCACAATCTTAAATCTTCTTTATGAGTGGTTGGATTTTCTTCTTCGACTTTTTTCTTTAACTAGTGGTTTTTTCAAGACCCATGAATACTCCTTTTCTATGAGTTTGTTCTATAAAGATTCTTTGATCTTTCTACAAACGATCTCCATTTAAAACTTCTCGAAGCAATGGTGATTTATCCTTTCAAGGATACAACTATAGGGTTTTAATGAATTGTAATATTCCTTATCATTCGATTCTTATACACAATGACGACTTTGTCTTGAAATACAATGATCTTCTGATTTCTTCGACCTTTTTGAATGCTATTGTCTCCTTTGCTGCGATCTACCCACTATCTCAACCATATTTGTCTACCACTTTGAATCTTTTTGAACGTATTGTAAGAAGCCTTGCGCTTACAATTTTCAGCTTCAATTCTTTCATGATCAGCCTACTCTGATACCAAATAAAGTTTTTGAAAACACAAATAATAGAAACAAGATTGCAACAACAAACACAAATTAATAACACACACAAATAATTCTTCTATTCATAAAAAAATGTATTACATGGATTTGAGAACGTAATGCACTTGAATATAGAGGTCTTCTTCAGATTTACAAACCATGCAGCAAGGAAACTTTCTATAAAGATCATAACCCTTAAAATAGACACAGTTTCATGTATAAGTTTTAAAGCATGTAAAATTCTACGAGGCATGGAAATTACTATCAATTAAAAGATACCAAAAGCACTAAAAGCAAATTTGGATTTTTTGTCTAAAAAGCTCTAACTTTGTGCTTGGCATCGTTTATCTTATCTTCGTTTCTACGCTTCGAATGGTTATCCAACATACTCGCCCTTGATGATAAGCGGTCTAACAAGTGGGATATTTGCAACACACTATACAATATTATCGTCACTTTTGTACCTGATCTTATAGACCCACTTAGCACTAATGAAGTTTTTTAGAATTCAAGTACCCATTACTGATTTCTTTCCTTGAGAAATCTCAAGATTCTCACATCTTTTCTCTAACATAAGGTAAACTTTAGACTACATGACAAATTTCAATTTTCCTATCATAACAAGCTACCATTAGCCATTTGATTCAAACATTCAAACCTCTTTTGACTGTTATTTTTTTTTAGATGCGGACATTTAAGGTTAGACAACCTTTTGATTATATTTGTAATGTTTATTGAATTGGATCTATCAATCCATTCATAATTAATTTACATACAATAGTGCATAAATTTTCCATTCCTTTCGCTATTCTAACATGAATTTTTAGAACCATTCTTCAATTTGCAAATAGAACAAGGATAAAGATCCCAACACATATCTTTTATATTTCCTTCCATTTGACAATGAGAAGATGCATGTATTCCATATCCAAGGACTTCTTTCATTGGCTGCATAGTTGGTTGAATTGATTATCTAATTCTTTGTCCATGCTCTCCCACACCTTTCCATCACAACCCATGTTCTTCATGATTTTCAAACCCATATTTTTTCAAACCATCCTCTTTTTTAACATCACAATCTACAAAATATATAGATTCAAACACATCGTTACCTCGAACCTCACAGTCTTTATCCAAAGAAACATTAGCTATATCACGAAATCAATTGTTTGATCAAATGAACAACACAAATCTTCTGTGTCAGAGAACATATGGCATATTAATGATTTTAATTTCAAACTTCCATTTTCCTTTTGCAATAATTATAATTGTTCTTTCAACTATATCTTTTATTTTAACATTCTCCGATTCCTTTTCAAAATTCTCAATTGTACACACATATTCACATATTTCTTTTCCAAACTCCTTTCAATCTCCTATGAATTGTGAATTACGTTTCTCAATTTCCATCACTTCTTCCTCAAAAAAGACTTTTTTCCTTCTTTACACTTTTGCCTATCTTTCCCATTAAAACATTTGACACACATTTTTTAAAATTGGTATTCAATCTCTCTTAACAGTTACAACTGTGAGAACAATACTTGACAACCTCCTACAACCTCCTTTAAACAAGCTTCAATGCTCGTACCATCTTATTCTTCAACTGATGGCAATTAATATGCATTAAACCTTTGAACAAAAAAAAAAAAGACCCTTGTTGACTTGGGCGACTTTGTTTGCTCGTACAAACTATGCCCTTTGTTTTTTAGATCGACCTTCTAAATAATTCTTGCGAACTTGATCGGCGCTTCATTTGACTTCAAAATCGCCGTGAACCCTAATTGGCGGCTTGTTGTAATAACATCATACTTGGCGGCACTTCTACAATATATATTTTTCCTTTATTCAGTCTTCTCATAACAACTATGATTTCGTCTTTGAATGTGGTTATGAATCCTCTTAGTTGTTTGTATAGTAATCTCATGCTTTTCAGCTGTAGCTCATCGATTCTCCTTAAATCGACAGCTTATACTATGGAGACCTTCACAAAATGCATTTGGAATTTCCTCCAGACATATTCTATTTTCCTGATTTTGACCAGTGATTACTTTTCTGTGATCAGCTTGTCGGCTTTAGGGATAAAAAATGCCACAATATTCAATCTTGTTTGGGCGTGGTTGGCTTTTCAATTACAATTTTTTTGTTTAACAGGTGGCTATTTCAAGACCCATTGCTCTTCTTGTTCTATCAATCTCTTTTATGAAGATTCTGTGATCTTTTGACAAACAACCTCCCTAGGAAACTTCTCCAATTAATGGCAATTTCTCCTGCCGAGGATGTAGCTCTAGGTTTTTAATGAAATCAATCTTCTTTCTGCTTCGATCCTTCATGCACAGCGATGGCTTTTCCGTGAGAAACAACAATCTTCTGATTTCTTCGACCTTCTTGCATGCTATTGTCTCGTTTTCAACAATGTACACACGATTTCTCAATGATCTTTCTTTGGAACTCTCAATCTTTTTGAACATATTCTAAGAAGCCTTGCGCTCACAATCTTGAACTTCAATTCTTTTCCGATCAAGTTATTTTGACACTGAAAAATATAGTTTTTGGAAACATAGACAATAAGACTTGGATTGGAACAGGTAAGACAAATTGATAACATACGCAAATATTGTTTCTATTTATAAAATGGATTACATGGATTTCAACATAATGCACCTAAATATCAAGGTCTTCTTCAGATTTACGTTCCTCAAATTTACAAACTGAAGAGCAAGGAGAACTCATTATAGATCTGACAACCCCTAAAATAGGCACATTTTTATGCATAGTTTTTAAAGCAACTAAAATGCTGAAAACATGGAAATTACTATATAATAAGATTTATGAAAAGCACTAAAATCAAATCTAGAATTTTTTTCGAAAAAGTTCCAACTGCATTCTTTGTAAAATGTCCCATATCTTGATATGTCCTAGAGTTTGTCTGGTTAACACAATTGAAGCAACCAAGCCTAAGAGGGTGTGTACCACAGCCCACCACGTTGGCGACTTGTATCTGCTTACCCCACCAAGCCTCGACTTGCCAACTCATGGGAGGGAGCGAGTGTCATAGCTGATTTACTTGTCTCTGTAGGTAATTGCCCTTTAGTCCTAGGAGCCATTAAAGACACTCTAGGATGGCGACTTACTAGCCTCACTTACCTACTCCACCCCAGGCCCTTTTTAACAAGTGGATTGCAGAGGAAATAATACATTAGTTATTCTTCTTATCTTATAAATTATATGCACATACATGTAAATAGTAGTTGGCAGAAAATACACATGAATATATTGATATAACTGATAATAGCAATCAGCGGTGATAACTGAACTGATTATGTTTTGTTTTAGGGTCTGTATGTCTGCTCTCCTTTGTCGATCTGTTGTCAACATTCAGAAGATATTGCTTAAAGAGAATCAACAGATTAGTTTCAATTGCATAATGATCAATAAGGATTAATAATTGTTACAAGCAACATTATTACATATTCATCCATATATATAGATATTCCATATATATAATAACTTCTAATTACTATTTATATAAGTTATATATTAAACTTACATCGCTGATTATTTAATTATTTGATGCTCATGTATTTTGTCTTTACATTTCATGATGATTTGGTCTTCCCCTTATATCACTAGCTTATCAACTATATGTATTGAATGCATATCTATTTGAATGCTTTCTAATCTCCGATGACATTAATTGCTGCTGCTATCTCACAACAGACTTATTTGTCATTTCTGCATCATAAACTTCCTTATGTCTGCATGGACTGTTCGCTCAGTTCTCTGTTTTTTCTATTGTAAATCTGTATCCCTTTTTTCTGAATTTCCTATTTCCTACCTTTTATATCTCCATATCTCCAAAAAGAGGCATTCTTTCACAAATAGGCATGACTTTTTAACAGCCACACCTCTTCAACTTATTGCTTTTGTTTTCATTAAGGAATCGTTCCTCCCATATATAGATTAAAAACCAAACTAAATTGTTTTACCAAGCCACCATTTATTGTATTTCAGAATGCACACAAAAATATAATTCTATTTTTTCACTCTTCACACTCAATACATGTTTAATATATAGCCCCACTTACATAGCCAAACAACCTCCTATTTAATAAGGTGTTATAAAAAATATCCTGGAATACCATTCACGGTATAACACACTAACTATTCGTGATATATTGGTATTTCAACAATATATATAACTAAATATTGGTGAGTTGTTTATTAACAACCTCACTTTTACAGTAGACATTACCATTCTAGATTTACATAATTACTAACACCTCAAATATTAGGTAACCATGTGAACACTAATTCCTAACACCCCACCTTAGTGTGAACATCGTAGAAAAACATACACACACTCTTCTGCAGTATGCTAAAACTTGTGGCATGTCCAACTATGTGATTCATGACCTTAATCCAAAAGAAAGGCTCTATACTTCCATGTTTTTAAACAGGCTTACCACAAACCTTGACGTGACAGGAACCCATGAACTGGCCAACTCGTGTTGTTTGCTGGATCTCCCACAAACCTTTTCAAGATCGATGAATTGACTTACAACGGTGCTTTTGTTCACCACTATGCTTATACGTCGGGGATGCTATATAGACATATCACAAATTTGAAAAGTCCATACTAGAAAAGCTTTCACATTACATTCCATCAAAACAAAACGTTCTTAATTGTAGTCACTGTTATCGATCGTTGCCACTTGATCACGAACAACACATAGACAACTGCCACTGGCATTGGAAGTTGCTCTTGACTTTAGCCGTTTGGGCGCAAAATGGGAATGGAACATTGGTTATTATTCCCCCCCACAATGTGAAATTCCATTTATTCACATAACCAAGAACACAGAAAAATGAATCATACCATGTTGCATACTACAGTGTGGATCCTGTTGCACATTATCACTATTTCCAGTGAATGTATTCACTGACCGATTATCTTCCAATGAAGTACGACAGTTAGAAGATCACCACATTCAGAGGATCTCTGTAGTTATCTGTTATCCCATACAATTTCTCTTCCACCATCCACCATACAAAGCAACAAAAACACTGCAAATAGGTACACACAACACTACACACAAAAAGAAAAATGCCACCAGAGCTCTATGCGACCGTGTCGTTGGTGACTGATGAGAGGTCGCTAATTGACCTCCAATGTCCGATACCTCCGTCCTCCATTATGTGTTGCTAACTCAACTAAATAAAACTATGAAGCTCAATGGTTTCCACATTGTATTTATTGTGAATTTTCCACTCAATGTGAAACACATTTATTATAGAGGACATCGAATACACTCGATAATGTGTCCGCACACAAACTTTTTTTTAATATTTTTGACACTTTTACAAAATACTCTTTACAAAACTTTTGAAGTTGTACAAATAACTTAAAAGTAATATGAATATTAAAACCTCGAACTATATATTTTCAAGGAAATACCACGAATTTCAAAAATATCGGTCTTTCAAGAAAATCTCTAGCATGCTTGTATTATCTTTATCTAAACTGCCGTTAATGATTTCATCATTTCTCCTTTGCCATGATCTGGGTTTTTGTAAAATTTTGACAAAATGTTCTCAAAATCCCAGTAAACGTACAACAAAAAAGTTCAAAGTATTTGAAATGTGGGTTTTTGAGAAATAAGAAATTTTCCAATCGGATTTCTTTTAAGATCATAATTCTTTGAATAGCTTGCTAGAAGGGGAACTTCCAATAAAAAAATCGCAAGCTAAGACATTGCATAGAGATTGTAGGATATTCCAACAAGAAAGATCTTTTCTTGGGCATATAATGTCACATAATTTAAGATAAGTGTCCAAATTGTATCCTTTATTTGCTCTGAAAATGTGCAAGCAGCTTTGCATCATAGAAAAAGAGTTGTATTAATGAAATTTTTACCTTTCCTAACAAGTCAATTTAGAGCAAGTTGGATTCTCAGAATGTATCCCCCTACATGTGCCAAGAGGAAATTCGCTGATAGTGAAAGGACATTTAGAATCCTTTTCCAAGTCTCTTGCAGTCGGGTCCAACAATGTTAGGTAGAAGTAAGGGATACCAGTTCCTTGGCCTGGTGGTCCATCATTGTATGAAATCACATTTCTGCAAATCATACGATAATAACGAAATATCTAAGTTACGGAATCGGAATCGGGTACGTGAGTATGATATAATCCCTTGAGGTGGATGAACTAATGGGAGGTCAAGAAATAAAATATTTAATGCCGCAAGTGGTTCTTCCCACTTGGAGAAAAGAATGAAAAATAAAATAATTTTTTTATTTTTGTTTTTAGGCGCGCAACATGCCAATAAAAAGCAAATAAACTAAAAATATATTGCTTATAGAGGTCAGCCTTGTTAAGGATATTTTGGAGGGCTATAAAAGAAAGTAAGGTGCAAGTGATTTGGGTATCGATTCACATCTTATTTCATTTTGGAGATTCTTATGTTTGGATAAGGCTTGGGTTGGGCTTCAGTCCAAAGACAAAAGCCCTTGTGAATGTGGTGAGTTGGGCCAAACCCTTGCTCATGTTGTGGCGAACTCATGATGGAGTTCTAATAGCGCTTCGTTGGAGATATTTTGAGGTTTGGAGCAATGATCGCATAATCAGATTTGGCAGAGCATTGTATTTCCATGAATGAGAAAGGCTAAGTATTTCCAGCAACACTGCTTTTTAATTAGATCCTAAAAATGCTGGAACTTATGTTCTTCTCTAAAACCTCTGCAGAAGCGTGCAGGTGTGGTGAGATTCGAATAGTAAGGAGATTAATGAAAGATAGAGGAATTATAAAGATACCCCGATGTAGTTGGATTTAAGGCCTTAAATTATTGGTACATGCTTTTTGTTTAGGAGAGAAATCACATCCATAAACACAAAAGATCTATACATCGACGGAGAAATTGGCTTGGCAAATGGAGGCAGTAGGGTGTTTCCAGATTCTTGACACACTTTTACTTAATGCTGTGGAAGAGAAGAAAAGGGAATCATTTGTCTGCCACCATAGTGAGTAGTTAGCAATAGCATTTGGTTGTTAAACATGGCCCTTGGCGCAACTATTAAAGTTGTTAAAAACCTCCGAGTATTGTCTGATGTGCATCTAAATTCATTTCCAAGATTGTTGGAAGAGAAACTATTTTGAGAGATGTGAACCATTTCCATCATTTTAAATGACGTTAATGTTCTTGTGGAGGATATTGGTGATGCTAAATGAAGCAGGATAATATATATTTCTATTAATCGAATGCGAAACAAGATTTGTTTTCCGTCCAGTTCTACTGCAGTGCATTCTAATCAAACACCTAATATATATGTAACATCATTTGTCTTATAACAGGCATATTCGTTGAATGGTGAATATCAACCAGATATAGAACCATCGACTATAATTGCAAACTAAAAGGGTGCAATCGCTACCTACGGAGGTGATTTATTCTCAGACAAACACAGAGCAACACTGAGAGCGAAGTGGACGGTCATAAGGAGTAATCGCTACCGGAAGGAATCGCATAGATAACACACAAAGTAAAGGAGTCGCGACTTACAAAGGATACCATAACTATTGGCTTAGAGGAGATCTCATAATGACAGATTTAAGGCAAAACGAATTCGGAATGATAGGGTTAGGGGTTGAGTTCGAGCCAGAGTAGTTATAAGAGCTACCAATTTAGTGAGGAATGCGACTTAATCTTGAATGACATCATTGTATTGATATCGAGGCAAAATAAATGAAGCGACTAAGTTTGAGATGAAACAAAACATAATAAAATACATAAGCCGGTGATGAAACTTTGAATACTGAACACTGTTATTACCAATTTAAGTGTAGAGCATCTATATTGTGAAGATGAGCAAATGTACCCGCTATTGCCTTCTATACTTGCCCTTCATGGTCTACTTCAGCCTCCTTTCTCAATCACACTTCTCTTTTTCCTTCGTCCTTCGTTTGAAACCCATCATTGCGAGCATGACTTGGAAAACAACACGTTCTGCACTCTCCTTGCAACTAGATGACCAAGCTACCCGTGCCCATCAAATAGTCCATAGAATACAATCTCCTTCTTGAAAGCAAAGAACCCATATCAACAACATAATGGTTCGCTGCAACAACTTCCAAGGTACACCAAATTATGCGAGGAAATTCTTGTGTGAAGAGGGCTTACAATACAAACGATCCCCAAGACCCAGACCTTCAAGCCCTGACTTCACCCCCCCCCCAAAAGAACCGCATTCAAAAATCTTCCCAAAAATCGCATCCATGAAGGAAAGACCCACCTTAAAGGCCACTTTTCAGTCGCACTTTTATTTATTTTTCCTTAACGGGAACTCACAGTGCCTTTTTTTAACAACGCCCCCACTCTCCTGCCAACCTAGATTTATTATTTAACAACTGAATGCAAGGAAAATGTCATATAAAACCCTCAAATGATGACTCCCGTCGTGAATGCAAGGAAAATGTCTTATAAAACCCTCAAATGATGACTGTCGTCGTGAATGCAAAGTGTTAACCACCACTAGGTGCCTCAATTCCAATAGTGGAAAAGCTCAAGCTCTAGGCATGCTAGCTAGCAAGTTCACACGCCTGTCTCAAGGTTGTATGACTAGCTCTAGCAATGATACAACAAAAACATAGGCTGTTACAACCAACAAACCTCAAAACAACTCTTCCAATCTGTTTGACAAAATAATGTCTGCAATAACTAGCTTTATGACCGAAGGAAGTGAAGCAATGATCTTTGATGAAGCCCTGTTTTGATCTTTGAATGAAACCACTAAGTTATTCTCGAGACTGCATCTCTCAATAGCGTAGGGAATGCTGCTTGCGAGGGATTTCATCCTCACAAACCTTGAGAAGAAAGCTCTCCTACAAAATCAGAACCATATTCTATATCTTCATCCAGCATAAATAAAGAATTAGCTCAAAATGCTCATATATAGCCCCTCCGAAACCCCACGACGCCTTCTAGGGAATTAAGAGATTTAATATTAAATTATTTTTGCCACCCTTATGCGTCCCTAGGCATCCAACCTTACGTTATCACATTTTATATTTTAATTTTCACTTATGTGTCGCTTGGCCCCCCTTCGTAAAGTCACTTTATTAAAATAACAGAAGTTAAGTATTGCAATTTAACCTTAATAACATTATGTTATTTTAAAATAATTGCAATGGGCCATTAAACACTGAAATGCTGATACCAATTGCACCAACCGACATTGCTAGGAATATCAAGATTGACAATTGGCTTGTCGGATGCTCGAAATTGGCTTATTGAAATGGTATGGGAGAAAACACCAAAAATAGTCCTGGAAAGGCCATTACACAACTCTCCACTACATGACGTTGGAAAAACGGTCACCATAGTTCCCTAACCAAACTCCATTAGCCTACAAGAACAACTGAATAGGCTAACTTTGACAATCTCTCGAAAAGGCTAGGAAGGGGACATTACAGTCTGCCTTTTCCAATATTGCTTGTCGTCAAGGAATGTCAACTCTAGATGCTGCAAAATCTGCTCATTTTCCCACGTCGCATCCTCCACTAGTTAGTTCTTCTACTTGACTAGATACTCCTTAATTATCCTCTTCTGAAGAGTTTGCTCTTTGGAATCAATAATGGCCTTTGGAATCAGAATCAACTTACCCTCCTCAGGCTCATGTGCAACATCTCCTATGTTTCTGGGTTCGCTAAGGGGACAATAAATCCTTGGCTTAAGCTTCTTAGCTCCACTCCTTTTGAGAGTAGACTGTCTATACAGTTGAAGCCTCAAATACGCCATGTTCCCAATCTCAAAATTGCGCTCTGTATAGAGTTGATCAATACTCAACAATAGTCAACATGGTGCAACCATTTGATCCAAGCCCTTTGTTGTCTCGAAATGTAATTTTTGAGATACCCCTCCCACTCATTTGTTCACTATCTCCATCTTCCCATCCGTCTGTGGGTGGTAGCTAGTGCTAGGAGTGAGCTCAGTCCCACTCGATTTGAACAACTCCTAGCAAAAGATTGAAGGAGTTCCAATTTTACGAATTTTATTGAAGAATTTTCAGATTGTGAAGCTTATTGTAGTAATCTTGACAATGCAACAATAATCCGTGCGATGCTACAATGAATTGTATCATGCTACAATGTTGTGCGACAGTTGATTGTATATTTCAGTGGTTTGTCTTTATTTTCTATTTTAGTAGAGTTTTCAATTTGGGAAGGGTTTGAATATTATATGGTTGGGAAAGATTCATTGTTGTATTGAGCATTTTGGTATAGGTTTTTAAGGTGACAACAAGCATTTGTTGAGTTTTGCAAGACCAGCAATAGAATTAAGGAATTTGTATCTAAACACTACTATATCTTCTCACATTGAGTTTTAGAATGTAGTAATCTATGGAGGGTGAAGTGCAGTGAAATTTCAGATCAGTTGTATGTCATAGACGGGCTATGTGAAGTCTAGATCTTGAATTTTGGTGGTAGTGACCATAGTGGAGGATAAATCTTTGAATGATATTGGGAATCTTGTTCTTTCCTGAAAAATGTCTTTTATAGTAATTTCTCTACGGAGGGGAAAATCTCTACGAAGATAGTGTTTCTAAAGTAATGGTTAATAAGAAATTGGTCGAAAAGCGATTTAGAAATATGAAAGGATGGAATGTGGTCTTCACTATTGGGATTCCCTAATATCAAATATAAATTTGACACCAAGCTCATCCAACTAGTATTGGTGGGTGAGTGCACTAGTTCTTAATACTTCCATGTAATTTCCTTATTTTTGGAGTAACCACCGGTAGAGATTAATTTAATTAATTAACTATTAAATTGTTTTGAGATAATATTTTGGAGATTTATATTTAATTAATTAATTTATTATTTTGTGGCATTATTAAATGGATGGAAAAAATATCAAATAAAGTTAGTTTGGTGGAACAAAATATTTAATAATTAATAAGTATAAGGTGTTGACAAGGGATTTATTAATCATCTTTGGAGAAGATTGGCTTTTAGGGAGCTTGAGGACTGAAACCCTTAGAGTTTTGGTGGGTTGGAGGAAATCTCAATTCCATTTGCAGGTGGGTTGAACTTAGAATTCACTCGAAGCTTCATTGTTCAGTTTCAAAATTATTTGAAATTTGTGAAATCTTTAAAAGACAAATTTGAAGATATTCGAGGTTTGAGTAAATTATTGGAAATTTGTAGAGGTATTTATAGAACAAAATGTTGGAGTAAATTCCGAGTTAAATATTGTGTTTCAAGTGCTTTATCGGAGTTTTATATAAGTGAGTACAGGTGCATAAATATGTTGCTTAAATATTCAATGGTAGATTTTATATTTGTACCATGACGTGTGATTATTCTAGAATTTTTGTGATACATTAAAATATATTCATGGGAGTTGAAACTCATTGAAGTCTCATACATGAACAGCTTATTTCTACCAAGACACAAATGACGCCGCGACATATCGAAAGTGTTTGGGGCATTTGAAGGAGTTGTGGAAGTTAGTAAATCCTACATAACCAATGTTTATTCAATTCTACCACCTGGGAAAGTCACAACATGGTCAAATATATGTGGTGATGATTTCGTTGGAAGGATGTGGTTAGTTTATTGCAGCCAACACTTGGTTTTCAGATACATCCAAAAAGTTTGAAGTTGACGTTGTAGGTGTAGACATAAGCTAAGGGAAGGAGATACAAGTTTATTACATAGCTCTTTCATCTTAATGGAATCCGTCATCCTTTCTATCCCAAGGGTCATAGCATTTAAAAAGAAGAAATTGAAGCCTAAGAACCGTCGCCATATCCCTTCAACAATCACCACAATATTCCTTAAGCAGTTGTCGTAATTACATGTGTTGTCACCTAGTTTATTTAAGATGCCCCTTCTGTGGAGCCGTATACAGAGAAAAGAGATGTGATTCTTTATGCGCTGGTTACGAAAAAAATAGCTGAGTTGGCATGCAGGAACTGTAAGGACAAATCGTTGAACTGGAAATAAAGCGAATGGTTTAATATGGGCGCTATTCATTAGTGAGTTGTTGGGTATTTTATAAGTTTTAGCCTACTACTAGAAATTGATTTGAACTTATTTTATAATTTTGTCTGCAATATATATCAAAATATCAGTTTTAGAACGATACAATTTTTTTGTCATAATGTCATCTTATATCTATAATTGTTAAACAACATTCAATCATTAATGTGAGTTGTTACATTGATAAAGCTTTTATTTGCACATGCACATAATTTTTTTTATGGAATGCTTAAATATTGAGCAATTGAGAAAGTGGTAAATTTGGGTGGAGAACATTGGTTGAGAATCTAACATTCCCTAAAACTCTTGGAAACTAGATTGAAAAAGAACGGAATACAAATGTGCAAGGAAACATTGATGTGATTGTTTGTGGTAGAGGTTTCCTTGTCGCCGCAATTGGTTCAAAAGAAAAAAGTAGTTAATTTTAAGGCTCGTTCTCTAGGCCTTGAGGCTTGTTCGTAAATCACTAATCTCCAAATTTCAACCTTTGAAAATAAAAAGTTCTAATTTTTACCTCTCGATATGTGGCATGAACAATCCATAAAATTCATCAAGAATAGGATTGGTATTTTCAAGACTAAGTGTAAACCAAAAAAGTAATATTTTTTATATCCGCGGAAATGTGTTGAAATAGATGTCATCAATGGATTCCCTGAAGGCATTAATCTAGAGATGGATGGCCTAACCAGCACTCAAAACTAGACTATTAACAATTTAGTATAAGTGTAACCATTGTCGTGAGCATGGACATGTCTTGGCGTATTGCCAATTCTCGAAACCCAGTAGTAAGTGAGAAGAGAAAAATGAAGTTTTCAACCAACTGTGTAAAAGAAATTCCGAAAATAACCTGGAAGCATTACCCCAGTTGATGCAGGAGCATCTGAGTAAGCAAGCAATCGACATAGACGAAAAAAAATTCGGTTTGGTTTTGTTCTGTCCTTTTTGCTTTTTTTGACATCAGGATGCATTCAGTTTTGTGTTGTTTTTGCTTTTTTTCGAACAACTCACTGTTGTTTTTGCTTTTTTTTCGAATTTCTTTTCTTCAAACCTTGCCCACAGTCTACACCTTTTCCATTTCTTCTTGCAGCGGCTAAAATCTTCTCTAGCAGTAGTCTGCAGATTTAAACAAACAACATCCTTCAATCCAACGAGGCTCAATCCAATGTGACTCCTCGTGTTTGCCCATTTTTCATAGCCGTAGAAGAACGATTAACCGGAGCATCTGAAGGCAACTGTTTTACCTTAAGCCTTCGGGCATTAACCAATTGCAAATGAAGAACTCGATAGCAATCGACATGTTTCCGAGCAATGTTATTCGGAAAAGTGGATTGCAGATAGTCCAATACATATCTAATTCCAGCATAGGAAATTAATTAATAATACATTAATTATTTTTATTATCTTATAAATCGTATGCACATACATGCAAATAGTTGTTGGCAGAAAATACACATTAATATATTCATCTAACTTATAATAGTAATCTGCGGTGATGACTGAACTGATTATCCTTTATTTTCGTGTCTGTATGTCTCCTCTCCTTAGTCGATCTGCTCTGAACATTCAGAACATATTGCTTGAGGAAAAACAACAGATTAATTTCAATTTGAATTATTTGATGTTCAAGATATATATATTCCAAGATGATTTGCTCTTCCCCTTATATCCTTTGCTTATCAACTATATGTATTCGATGCATATACTTTCTAATCTCCGATCACATTAATTGCTGCTGCTATCTGGCAACAGACTTATTTCTCATTTCTTCCTTCATTCTAAACTTCCTTACTTCTACATGGACTGTTCGGTCAGTTCTCTGTATTTCTTATTTCGTACCTTTTATAACTCCATATCTCCAAAAGAGACATTCTTTCACATACAGGCATGACTTTTTAACAGCCACACCTGATCAACTTATTGCTGCTCTTTTCATTAACGAATCGTTTCTTCCATAAAGTAATTCTTTTCTTTTAAGAAATTATTTTATGAGAATCGCCACCTTCCTTAAAATCGCAGCCTTTAAGGGAGTCTTTATGGTGATTACTATCAACCACTGCTTTTGGTGAGATTTTATTACTGTCTTAATCCCTTTTTTAACATTAATAGTATTATATATATTATAGTAAATTATAGTTGTAATAAAGATTTATATTTATATTTGTTATTTGTTATTTGTTTTATTTATTAATTTATTTGTATTTCAGATTCGAAGATTTGATATTCATGGCATCATTCATCATCATTTTTACGATTGCCATTGTTATCCAGCACACTCCTCCTTGATGTTGAACAAATTGACAAACTGAATATTTACGTCAGTATGCAATATTATGATCAGTTTTGTACGTAATATTATAGACCCACTTAATACAAATACACGTTTTGTTGAAGTCAATACACATTAGTTGTTTCTCTCGTTGTTGAGAAATCAATAGATTCTCCTGTCTTTTCTCTAACATAAAGTAGTAGTGTTTTAAACTAGATGACACCTTTCAATGTGTGAATGATAAGAAGCAATCATTAGCCACTTGACTTAATCTTTCAAACCTTTTTATTATATTTGTAACATTTTACCAATTGGATCTATCAATCCCTTCATAATTAATCTGTATACAATTTTCTTAGATTGTCCATTCTTCTCTATTTTAACATTATTTTTTAGAGTGATTTTTCAAAACACAAATAGAACAAGGATGAAATACCATGACATATCTTTTATATTTCGTTCAATGTGACAACGAGAACATTGCATGGATCCCATTCTTTGAGTTAATTTTTTACTTGGAAGATTTGGAACATCATTTGTGTGTTGCTTACCATATCCAAGGCCTTGATTCTTTGGTCTCACAATTGGTCGAATGGATTCTCTAATTCCTTGTCTATACTTTCGCAAATATTTTCCATCATAGCCTATTTTCTTCATGATTTCAAACCATCCTTTGATTATAACATGACAACATACATGTTTTTAGATTCAAACACATGCTTACGTTGAGCCTCACACTCTTTATCGAAAGCAACCCTAGCTATATCACACAAATCAACTATTTAATAATATCAACAACATAAATCTTTTGTGCAACAATTATAATTTTTCTTCCAAATCTTCATTCTTCTTCTTTACACAAATATTCACGTCTTTATTTTGCAAACTCCTTTAAATATCCTATCAATTGTGAATTATATTTCTAAATTTTCATCAGATTTTCTTGCAAAATATTTTGTTCCTTCTTTACACTTTTTCCTATCATTTTCATTTTAATAAATATCTCAGCTTCTTGGAAAGTGTGTTTCCTTCTCTCCTAACAACTACGATTGTGAGAAGAACACTTAACAACCTTCTGCAATCTCCTTTAAACAAGCATAAATGACTCTACTAGTGAGGGCGAACAATACGCATTAAACTTGCAAACAAATAAAATACGACTCTTGATGACTTGGGTAAAATCATTTATTGTTAAAAATAATGACCTCCTTTGGTTGTTCAAATTGACCTTCCAAATAATTCTTTTGACATTGATTGGTGCTTAATCTGGCCTCATAACAGCTGCGAACCTTGATTGGTGGCCTCTAAGAATGACGTTATACTTGGTTGGACTTCTACAATCTATCTTTTTCCTTTATTCAGTCTTTGCATAACAATTGTGATGTCTTCTTTTTTGACCGCAGCTATGAATCCTCTTAGTTGTTTTCATAGCGATATCATGATTTTCTATTTTGATTCTTTTGACTAGTGGTCACGTTTCTACGATTAGCTTGTTAGTTTGAAGCATAAATATCGCCACAATATTCAATCTTCTTTGGGAACGACTAGCTTTTCTAGTTCAATATTTTGGTTTAATGAAGTTTAATCTTCCTTCTCCTTTGATACTTCATTTAGCGACGACTTTGTCTTAAAAACAAAGATCTTCTAATTCCTTTGATTTTCTTGAATTTCAATTCTTTCCAAAACAGCTTGCTCCTATATCGAATGTAGTTTTTGAAAACAAATATAATAAAACTCGGAATCCAACAACAAACACAAAATTGGTCTCATGGTGATGGAATTCCATAACAAGCCATAGACAAGGCAGTGAACTGTTTGAAAAGATGCGTCAAATAAATGTGGTCTCATGGTGATGGAATGCCATGATGAATGCCTATGGTAATGGATTGTCATGGCATTCCATCACCATGAGCACACATTTTTGTATGAGGAGGGAAATGTGGGATAAAAGACGTGAGAGAAGGAAATGCCATTATCCCACATTGTTCGGTTAAATGCCATGCATGAGAATGAAGGTGATAAAGGGATATTAGATTAAAATGTACCTATATGATCAAATATGAATAAAATGATTAAAGATGCTTTACTGAAATGTAATATTTCATTAATGATTTATGCAAATGATATGATTTAATATGCAAGTTATAATAATTAGAGTTTATTATGAAACAATAGTCAATGACTGATAATTGATTTTTGAATGGAGATGAATACGAAACGATTATGGATGATAATGATAATTGATTTATTATGAAAATGATATTTATGACTTATTATGCTTATGAACAAGAATGATCATTTATGCAAATAGTTAGTGAATGACCATGAGACATATATGATCGTTTATGCAAAAGGATATGAACGAGCATGAGATGGTTTAATGATTTGATGAAATGCATGAATAGAAGAAAGTGTTGAATGAATTGATTAAGTAAATAATAATATCTATTTAATCAAAAGACGACTAACGTGATGATTACGAGGACAAATTTGAGTGTCTATATTATGCCCCTCTTTGAGACAATGCACTTTTTTGCTTTGTTTAATGTGACTATCTCTTGTGATGATCATACCATACGTACATTAACCATACAGGGAAAAGATCTCGAGTGTAATGGGACTACCCCAAGGGGAAGAGTAACCATCCAAGGAGCACTAACCCAAGTGAAGATGACAGGTAAGCCATCAAGTTACTATAGCATTGTGGAACAACTCAAGAAAACTCCTAGCCTAATCTCCATCCTAGAGCGTTTAAAACTATCGCCAACACATAAGGAAATATTGACGAGAAAGCACTTGTTGAAACGTCAGTCACAAACAACCTTGAAGTAAACTAGTTTCAAGCCATGGTTGGAAATATCACATATAACCAACATTTAGTCTTTTCAGAGGAAGACCTTCGAGAAAAAACCTTTCACAATCAAGCCCTTTATTTAGAATAGGGTGTCCACAAACACAAAGTCAAGGGGGTACTAATAGATAACAATGCAGATGTAAACATTTGTACCTTAAAATTTGTGAAAGAATTGGGATACTCTGCTCATTTAATGGATAAAAACAGGAGAATCACCATCAAGGCTTATGATGACATGGAGCACAATTCAAAAGGGACAATCAGGCTACCTGTTCAGAGAGGGTCAACAATAATAGAAAGTACTTGTCATGTACTAGAACGTGAGCTTCGATACAACGTTCTCTTGGGTTGACCATGGATCCATGCTTTAAAAGCAGTCCCAACTACATTCCATTAATGGCTAAAGTGTCCTTATGACGATAAGGAAATTACCATATATGGTGACCCTGAACATGTCCATGGTTGTGCTAAATTGGAGGAAAAGTATAAAAAGATTTAGATTTTCATTTTGAATTGTCTCTCCTAATTCATCAAATAGGCACAAGTTATCATAATAAACAGTGGAACCCAACCATATGGGCTTACCGAACCAACATTCATACACCTCCAACTGCCACACCTCTTTCCTTGGTCTGCGGATCTGAAGTAGACTTACGTATTGAAGTTGAAATCCCTTCACTACAAATATCCCTGAAAGGCATGAACAACAATGAGGAATATCGTGTGTCTAGATTGAATTAGTTGGAACTCTTATATGAAATATGTTTAAGATCGTTAAACCATATAGTTAGGTCTTTTCATCATTACAACAAACTATGGCTCAACAAATAGGCACTACGTTCGAATAATACCTGCTTCTTTATCTATTATTACTCCCTAAAGTATCCACTCTATTCGTCCCACAAGAAAACGTGTATCCAACTATGGATCGATAACTGATCAAGTATTGAGCCGTGTTGCACCATCAAAATATGTCTTCCCTAATAAACGTAATCTTGTCTTGAACTGGGAGCAATTTATTGAAACTGGTAGCAGATTGGATCCTTGTAAATACCAACACAATCCCCTTAGGCGATCGTCTTGGTCAATAAACTTAGTCAAAATAATTAAAATTCCAAAACATATAAAAAATAAAAAAAGTGAAAAGCATGTTCTTATCAAACAGACGCAATTATGAGAATTTAACATGTTCTCATGTAGAATTAAAAAAGGAAAAGAGTTTAAAAGAGACCAAATAATCATGTTATGCGCCTATATACTCCATCAAGGTTTTCGTATGTTTGGTATCAACAAAAATATTGTTTGTGTGCCAAGTCAAAGTCCACACAATGCATACAATGCCACCTTGGTTATTAATACCAGGGTGCATCATATCTATTTGCGACATAAAAAAGGATTGCTAAAAGATACGCAACCTCTATGAAAGGAAAATCAAAACTCGTCAATAACTAACAACATGACATTTCTATCCATCTCTAATTTATCCAACACTTCATCTAACTAATGATAAAAACATCACATAATAAAACGAGCAAATATTACACATAATCAATCATCCATCATACGCATACATCAAAAAAGAACAAAACATGGCCATGTATACACAATCATCCATAATTACCTCATAACAAATAATAAAGCCGAATTGAAACATGGTATATCTCATGTATCATTAAAACTGAGAATGTCATATACATCATCAACTAGGTCGATGAATGTATATACACAAATTATATCTACGCAACATCTCTAATATAATGAAAAAGATCAAGAAATGAATCGGACTTGTTGGTCGTACCGAGGTGGGGATCTCAGTTGCTCTTGGCTCTAATGAGGAGAGGGATGAGGAATGAGGGATGAATGGAGATTGACAATCTTGCCTCACTGAATGACCACTTGACTCCAATTGTCTGAGTGCTCGACTGTCCAAAAGGAGGTCATTTTTGTGCCCTAAGAACGAAGGCCTCATAGAGCCTCTGATGATATGGTCACCTTTGTAATAACTGCTCTCGCTCAACTTGATATTGAGCCATGGAAATGGATGAGGCCATGTAAATGCCTATGGCTAGTCTTCGTTGTTGCTCTGTAACAAGCTCCATCCTAAGCACATCCCTCTCTTGTTGGAGGCTATCTCTCTCGATAGTCAATGTTGGAACTTGTGCCTCGAAAACATGTCTCTGTTCAATCAATATAGTCCAATTAGGATATCTATACGTCCCCTATTTGTTTCCAATTTTTTTGAAAGTGTCTAGTTGCAAAAAATGTCAATGTTGCAAATGTTGTCAAGTTGCACAATGTGGGAATATGGAGGGTCGATGCGCACAAAGTGGGAATTTGAAAGAGACCAAATAATCATGTTATGCGCCCATGAAAGGGTTGGGAGTTGTTTTGGTACAAAGGGTTGGATCTCTCAATTCAGCTAGAAGTGGATTTTGTATCACGACTAGAAACTGAATTCTGGTAATCAAGGAAAGTAGTACACAAGTGCATGACGGATGGTAATTTCATCATTGTCAACTTGTCCTGGATTTTATTTTGCAATTTTTCTATAAACATGTTTTGAAGGTGTGGGTCGAGGATCTTGAGATTGACTTGGGAATAAAGCAATTGACGTTGGGAAATAAAGTCATTTATCTTTTCATCCTTTTTTTGCTTACTTGTCATCAAATCAGTGAAGTTCAGTTGAAGAGGCATCTGCACTTTGAAATGATTTACAAATGCCCCAAAAAGTTCATTAAATGAACGAATCAAGTTATTTGGTAAAGAAGATTATCATCCAGGACAAAGTTACTACATAGGGCTATGTCTACATTAACATGGTTAGAAGGATCTCCATTCCCTCCATACTTCTGAAATCTAGGCATCTCTACACCTTGTGATTTCAGTGTGCGTAGTATCTCCAAGGATAATGGATTGATTTTGACATAAAAGTTGATGTATGATAGGGTCATTGCTTTTGTTATAAGATGGAGTGTATGTGTTTGTAGAACATGTGAATGGAATGCTTATAGGTGGTAAGGTAGTAGGGGCTATAACATGTGATGCCGCATAGTAATTAAAGATGCTACCTGGAATACCCAGGGAAGTAATCACATTACTAACTTGTTGTATTGATGTAACTTGAGGAGGGGTGTAGGTAGGTATTGAGGGTGTTGTTCTGGGAGGAGGAATTTGAGTTCCTCCATTGTTTGCGGGCAAAGGATAACTAGTAGTTGAGGGGAGATGCTTGCCAAGGATTTGCACTATATTTTTCACAAGGCCAAAGCCATCTTTAGTTTCAAGCATACGATGAATGTTTTCAATTGTAGGGATTGTAGTGGTTGAAATGTTTTCAAGGCTGATTTGATGTTGGAAGTCCACTAGGTTGTCATGGATGTCCGTGAGGTTTTCTTATGAAATGCTATCATTTTTTGGTTCAACTTGCATGCTACTTGAAGGCAAAGAGTTAGTAAGGGCGTTGTCCATGCCTAGTCTACTAGTGTCAATACTAGGAGTGGAAGCTCTTGATAACCCAAGATCCACAACGATTTTGCTATCGCGGGATAACAAGTGCATGAAGGATGGTAATTTCATCATTGTCAACTTGTCTTGGATTTTATTTTGCAAGTTTTCTATAAACATGTTTTGAAGGTGTGGGTCGGGGATCTCGACATTGACTTGGGAATAAAGGGATTGACGTGTGGGAGATAAAGTCATTTATCTTTTCATCCTCTTTTTGCATACCTCTCATCAAGTCAGTGAAGGTCAGTTGAAGAGTCATCAATCACTTTGAAATGATTTATAAATGCCTCAACAAGTTCATCAAATGAACGAATCAAGTTATTTGGTAAAGAAGATTATCATCAAGGAAAAAGTCACTACATAGGGCTATGTATGCATTAACATGGTTAGAAGGATCTCCATTCCCTCCATATTTCTGAAATCAAGGCATCTCTACACCTTGTGAGTTCGGTGTGCGCAGTATCTCCAAGGATAATGGATTGATTTGGACGTAATATTTGGGTGGGCCGTTTTGATTTTGGTTAATGGTGGAAATTTATTTTTGAAGAGATGACATGGTTTGGAAAAGTTGATGTATGATAGGGTCATTGCTTGTGTTATAAGATGGAGTGTATGTGTTTGTAGAACAAGTGAATGGAATGCTTGTAGGTGGTAAGGTAGTAGGGGCTATAACATGTGATGCCACATAGTAATTAAAGATGCTACCTAGAATACCGAGGGAAGTAATCACATTACTAAATTGTTGTATTGTTGTAACTTTAGGAGGGGTGTAGGTAGGTATTGAGGGTATTGTTCTGGGAGGAGAAATTTGAGTTCCTCCTTTTTTTGCGGGCAGAGGAGAATTAGTAGTTGAGCGGAGATGCTTGCCAAGGATTTGCACTATATTTTTCACAAGGCCAAAGCCATCTTTAGTTTCAAGCATACGATGAATGTTTTCAATTGTAGGGATTGTAGTGGTCGAAATGTTTTCAAGGCTGATTTGATGTTGTAAGTCCACTAGGTTCTCATGGATGTCGATGAGGTTTTCTTATGAAATGCTATCATTTTTTGGTTCAACTTGAATGCTACTTGAAGGCAAAGAGTTAGTAAGGGCGTTGTCCATGCCTAGTCTACTAGTGTCAATACTAGGAGTGGAAGCTCTTGATAACCCAAGATCCACAACGATTTTGCTATTGCGGGATAACAAGTGCATGAAGGATGGTGATTTCATCATTGTCAACTTGTCTTGGATTTTATTTTGCAAGTTTAATATAAACATGTTTTGAAGGTGTGGGTCGAGGATCTCGACAACGACTTGGGAATAAAGCGATTGACGTGTGGGAGATAAAGTCATTTATCTTTTCATCCTCTTTTTGCTTACCTCTCATCAAGTCAGTGAAGGTCAGTTGAAGAGTCATCCGCACTTTGAAATGATTTATAAATGCCTCAATAAGTCCATCAAATGAACGAATCGAGTTATTTGGTAAAGAAGATTATCAACAAGGCAAAAGTCACTACATAGGGCTATGTATTCATTAACATGGTTAGAAGGATCCCCATTCCCTCCATATTTCTGAAATCAAGGCATCTCTACACCTTGTGAGTTCGGTGTGTGCAGTATCTCCAAGGATAATGGATTGATTTTGATGTAATATTTGGGTGGGCCGTTTTGATTTTGGTTAATGGTGGAAACTTATTTTTGAAGAGATGACATGGTTTGGAAAAGTTGATGTATGATAGGGTCATTGCTTGTGTTATAAGATGGAGTGTATGTGTTTGTAGAACAAGTGAATGGAATGCTTGTAGGTGGTAAGGTAGTAGGGGCTATAACATGTGATGCCACATAGTAATTAAAGATGCTACCTGGAATACCGAGGGAAGTAATCACATTACTAACTTGTTGTATTGTTGTAACTTGAGGAGGGGTGTAGGTAGGTATTGAGGGTATTGTTCTGGGAGGAGGAATTTGAGTTCCTCCGTTTTTTGCGGGCAGAGGAGAATTAGTAGTTGAGCGGAGATGCTTGCCAAGGATTTGCACTATATTTTTCACAAGGCCAAAGCCATCTTTAGTTTCAAGCATACGATGAATGTTTTCAATTGTAGGGATTGTAGTGGTTGAAATGTTTTCAAGGCTGATTTGATGTTGTAAGTCGACTAGGTTCTCATGGATGTCGATGAGGTTTTCCTATGAAATGCTATCATTTTTTGGTTCAATTTGCATGCTACTTGAAGGCAAGGAGTTAGTAAGGGCGTTGTCCATGCCTAGTCTACTAGTGTCAATACTAGGAGTGGAAGCTCTTGATAACCCAAGATCCACAA
This sequence comes from Sequoiadendron giganteum, assembly GCA_007115665.2. Taxonomy (NCBI): domain Eukaryota; kingdom Viridiplantae; phylum Streptophyta; class Pinopsida; order Cupressales; family Cupressaceae; genus Sequoiadendron; species Sequoiadendron giganteum. The sequence goes on from CM021100.1 coordinate 648,715,887, forward strand.
CGATTTTGCTATCAAAATAAGCAAGTGACAAAATGTATTCAGGATCTGGGTACAACCTAGACAAAGCCACCTTGCTTATTTGGTCACTGTATCCCCATGATAAAAGACCTACTATAATTGGTAATCCAAACCAAGAGTTTTGCCATCTCTCGGTTGAACGAGTAGTGGATACCAACCCTATGGAGACAGCAGAATTGAACATAAATGTGGCAAAATTTACCAAAGCACAAATCGAAAAACTGATTAAGGAAAATGACAAACTGAAGAAAGAACATCTTCCTCCTCCACATCAGAGTTGTACTCCCCATGGCTTGAAAAATATAAGGGAGTGCTTGATGCATTGGTTGATGCAGCCTACTGGAAGAATTGCCATCTGAAATCCCAAGGGAAATGCAAAGAATTAGAGAAAGAAGTGAAAACTATCAAATATAACACTGTATCTAAAATGATAAAAGAAATATTCAACAAAATGATGAAATGTGCTAATGAATATTGGAATGTATTCAAACAGACATGCATTGCATTGGTGGAGAATGAACGATTGCAACCTAAAATGATGGAGAAAAAAAGGAGCTCGTAGATAATAATGTCATAAAAGGACAAATATTGCTGACATATAACAAGCTGGTAGAATCACATAATGGATATCACAATAGTCTTAGGGAAGATTTTGACTGCTTTGATTTAGTCCCACTCCCAACCCTTCATAATGGCATTGGCATTTCGCAACAATATGATGATTGGAAGGAAGAGCTTGTTGGGCTTCTAACTACTGTGGAAGACCTCTACAATCCATGGAGGTCTAAGCTGGGAAGACTTGTGGTGCCCAGTGTGTTTGTGAACGCAGAGCTAATTAAAGCTCTTGTTATCATATATGACCCCAAGAAAAGAACTATTCAGTCACATGGCGGGGGTGACATGTTTGTTATTTTTAGGGATCTCGTTTCTAATATATTTTAGTTAGAGTGTTCATTGAATTTATCATTCACGATCAAAGATCTCTTGACAGAGTATCGCCACATGGACACCAGCTATAAGAGATGGAAATTACCTTTGCATAGGCCCAAGGATGAAGGAGGCCAACTCAGGAGGTTATCTAGCAATGAAAACCCTCATTTCCATGAAGATTTATTTGAAGAGTATTTCTGATACACCTATTATTCAGCTGGTCAGATTTTGGAAGTAGAGGTTTCTCGCCTCTCATGTCGATTGCCCCAATGGTATTAGTTGCAAAAATATAGAGCAAGGATGCAAGGCCATTTGATTATGCTAGCTACTTGGCCAATGCCCTACATCAAGGGCTGGAAAAGATTAAAAATAATAGTGATAATATTAATTTTGAACACTATTCTTTGCTTATGCATTTGCTTTTGTACGAGGGACAAGTCAGAGGGGTCCGGAGTGAAGAATTAACAATAAAAGATACAGATGAAAATGGAGATTTTAAACTTGTACAAATGTGGACTTCATTGTGGGACGACCGATTTGGTAGGCCTCATTACCTTTATTTTGAATAATTTTTTTGTAAAACGATTCATGAAGTTGTTGGATTGTCCATGCAATTATAACCTATCCCCAAAAGTTCAAAGATTTCTAAGACCAAAGGAAAATGACCGGAGAAATGAAGTGAATCATAACTGGGGAGATTGGTATGCTTTCCCTAATTGTACAGTGATAAGGGTTTATGGGTTCGAAGGGGCTCCACACTTGATGCCATGAGTAGTTCTTGACCGAAATGCTTATTTAGAAATTGTGAGGCAAATGCACTCCAAATCAGAATTGTGATGCTCTAAATGCAGGTTGAACAAAATGCAATGTTGACTTTTTTGGTTTGCTGTCACTAGGGTTTAGGACCTAGGGACACAATCTGCGACCTTTCATTCAAGAACAACCGTTGAAATTGTAAATGCGAAGGAGATTGAAATCTGTCAAAGGGAGTGTTCTAGGGGATTGAATGATGTAAATGAGGGGTTCACCAAGTTTAGACTTGGAAGGACAATGCAATGAATGATGAAATGTAAAACCCTAGTTCGATACAATTCTTCAAAGAATGACTTAAAAATACAAACAAAAATTAAAGAAAACTATAAAACTAGAGATGTGCACTTGGGAAACAGGGGAAGAAAGAATGGAGGCCTGGAATCTTGAATAATTCATTGTTGAAGTGAATGGGAACTCATTCGCCAATAGTGGCAAATCAGTCCACTTCTGAAATTGTAGAAATTGAAAGTTGCATTTTGTACCTCTCAGTCTGCTATGCTGTTCTTGATTAATATCCGGGTCTGAAACTGCAAAGTTCAACTTGTAAGTCTTCTCAAAGCTCCTCCAAGTTTTTTTCACAATCCTGACAACTTTGACCTGCTTTGACAACTTGATGATATATTTCGCAATCTTTCTCCTTGATAAATCTGCAACCTAGACTTTCAAATCACATACAAAAAGAGGGGAAAATGGTTGTTAGACCTTGAAATGAAGGAAAATATAAAGGAGATTGATAAATGAATAAAAACTAATGTCGCAATTCACCAAACCCTTGCAATAAATTGTTACAATCATGTTTGAAATGGTTGCAATAGATGTGGTTCTTAACTCTTGCTTGAAGGAGATAGCTCTTGAATGCAGATCTTGCTTGGGTAATGAACACCACAATTGTGAGCACAATAACAAACATGAAGAATGTGATCTTTGACATGATAATTGATGCTTGAAGAATGCTCTTAAAAGCTTGATGATTAGCCCTTGAATTCTCTTGCTCAAATGCTCTTGTAAACTCAATGAATGCTTGAGGGGTGCTAGGATGGAAATGATTGAAAGAACCTTATATTCATACTGAATTATGCAAGAATTCCCGAAATTAGAACACTACAAGCCGACATTGGATTTTGGAGAATGGGTCCGAATGTCTCATCCTGGGCAACATTGTACCTAACTAGTGTTTCCAAAAGAGGGAATCACAAGAAAAAGAAAATCACACAATGAAATGTGAGTGTCGATGTATGCACCCACTTTAAAGTGGTTGCTAACACCATTATTGTAATCATTTGCTTTAAAGTAGAAGACACGAGAGCCTATATAGAAAGCCCTATGCCAAGTCATATGTTTTCTACTAACCCCTTGCCCCAACTTAGTGATTGGAAGAGAGGGGGACCAACTACTGCAAGACCCCGGGTCAAGAAAGACCAAGAGCGGAAAGGTTGCCCTAACTTACCTCAGATTAAAGGATGGTTAGGATAAAAGGTATGAGGATGATGATGATTATGTATCCTTCAATCACTCTGCAATCATGAGAGTTGAAGGGAGACTAGAGTCAGTTTCCAGAGTCAACTTTGCATCTCAAGTAGCTCTCTGTCCGATGAAAAAAGCACAGTTCTAGGAGGATTGCGTGGCGCGTTGGCGTCTCACAGGTGCGTTGGTGTCCGTACGGCCAAAAAATAAGAGAGACGAGGTTTAAGCTCTAAGGAAGGACTAGCCACCTAGTTTAAGAGTTTATGGAATGACATAATAAGATCAAGAAGTATGAAATGTATAGATTAACATGATAACGGAAATATATTACTGCAAGGGTGACGAAGACGATTTTGCACAACAGTCTTCTCGCCAGCTTGCTCATAGATCTCTCAACCTGCACACAGAAAAAATGGGGGAATGTTGGGGATGTTTAGGGGCCTGCCTTGGTCAGACCCCCGTTTCGGTGTTTGCACCTCCACAGACAACCAAGTTTGCAATGATAGAAATAAAGATAAACAAAAGACACTTTAAAACAGTATGTGCTTACTCAACCAAAGACGATAGAGGAGATGATAGGACAAGCTACGTAAATAAAAGACATTGCAAAACAATACGTGCTTATTCAACCAAAGATGATAGAGGAAATGAGAGAAGCTTACCACCTCGGTCCATAGCGCTCAAGGCTTGTGGAGGAGTGAATGAGAGGAACTCAAGCCTCTATTGTGATGGCGTTTGTCCTGTGCTCGCACTACCGTAGTGATAGAGTGGTAGATTGTTGTAATGGAGTGAAAAAAGCTGCTGCAAAGCTTGAATGGATGAATGGAAATGGAGAGAGTGAATCCAATATCTTGCCAAACTCGTCCAAATTTCTGTTGAGGGGACCTATGGATGAAAGAGTGAAGATTATGAAGAAGGATGAAAAACTACCATATTCGGATCGACCAGCCAAAGAGGAGCGTTACACTTCGACTCCCAATCAAGAGTGTAATGTCTTTGCACACTCTAGCTGCAAGAATCTGCAAGGAACGTAACCGCGCCGCACAGACGTCTGCACGTCGCACGACCAACCCCCATAGAAACGCTTGCACCGACACACAAAAGAAGCGTCAACTGTGATGTGAGCATTGGGCTTAAGTGGAAATAAGCCTTTGCCTTAGGTTTTCTAAAGTACAAGGGGGTGAAAGGGAATTTGCGTTAGGGGTGCAAATTCACACTCATACAGTTTTCCACCACTTTAGCAAGCACGACTACTAATGAGTGCTTCAATAAAGTAGAGTAGTAAGAAACTAATAGAGTAAGAGATGTACATTTGAATCGACGAGGAAGCAAAGCATGGTCCGACGAACCCGTAAGTGCAAGAAAGGACTTCATAGTTTTGTGGAACTACAAAGCTGAAGTACGAAAGATGCCTCACAAGCTCAGGGTCCTGCAAGGTTGGCTATCGTTCGAGAACTCTCACATGAAGGAAACCAGGAAAAGCACCTTACAGATCTTTAAACCTGCAAGGAAGGTATCCCCCAAGAACTCTCACATGACGGAAACTAAGAAAAACACCTTACAGATCCCCCAATCAAAATCAGTCTCAACCCTTGAAGCCGAACGCCGAAAAAGTTTCTATTTTTAGAAAACTACTAAAAATAGATAATTTCCTAAAATTTAGGGTTGAAAAATTGAAATCTGGCTATTGTTGATTTGGTCGCTCTGAGGCGACCCAGATTGTCAGATTTTGAAAATCCCAAGGTTTTGACATGCATGCAAGACATACAAACTCCAATTTTGACCTTTTTGATAGATTTAACAGTATTTGGACTCATTTCTTGAAAATGCCCAAGTTTAGCAATTTTTTTAAATTGGGGTACAAGAGCAGGTAGAACTTGAGCTTGTTCATCTAGTACTCCTCCCAAGAAATGGGAGTAGACAAGTCTACCTGAGAGGGAGTGAGCTTCCCCTTTCCCTTTCGGCAAGAGGAGGCAACTGGTACCTCGATTGTAGGTAGGGTCAATTTCGACTGTCCATTGCCTCCAGTCTTATACATCACATAATTCTTGTAAAGTAGATTCATCCTTTGTGGGAGGGAACCGATAAGAGTGGGCCAAAAGTGATCCAACGAGCATCCTCCACGAGATACTTGTTGATGGTGAAAATGACACAAAGAACGTTAAAACACAATATTTCTACTCTATTTCTCCTGAAAAAGAAAGAGAACATATAGTAGCCTAACTCCCAAGGTCCTGGTAGTTGGTTCTCAACTGTTTGGTGTCACTCAATTGGTCCATGCAACTGTAATATTCAAGGGGCCTCTGCTGGTAACAAAGAATGCAAGCAATGACTCATTTTACCGAACTGTTTTTAGTAAATCAAGGGGCTTTCAAACAAAAGAAAAAGATAGATCAGAGGATAAACCAGTAAACATGAACAAAACTCATCTAGCATCCAGACATATATCTTCAACAATGAATGTTTTCTAACAGATCAAGAAAACCAAAGCATGATATAATTCACATAATAATCTATACCATTGTATGCATCTAAGGTGCTTATTTTAATTCGCCTATCAAAACTATTTCAAAGGTTTTTTAAAAGAACACAGATTCATTCATTGCCAAGATCATAGATCAACAAACTTCAATAAATTTAATTCAATGATAATCTAACAAGATAATCCTTAAATCCGGCTTCTTCTAATGAATTTCATCATATAAGAAACAATCATGCTTCAGCACAATCACTGGTATACAAATAGATTATAACTCATCGGCCTTATCAAGTAAAAACTTAATTCTGACACCATATTGCATAAACTATAATTTTATTTAACTGCAAAAATCAAGTAACAATGTATCTTTGTAATCACTACGAAAAATTTTATCTCCTAATATCAGGTGGCCAATTCTATTCTCTATCAGCTGACCCTTACAATATGATACCCAAAAGGTAATTATAGATATACAAAATTTGAACTCCACTTCTATTTTAAGTCATCCACCCTTTTAGGGTTTACAATTATCCTTCGAAACTCAGTTAAACTGGAAGAAAAGAGAATAGGAGGTAAGAAAGTCATGCGCTTCAAAAATTGCCAGTGCTGCATGCAACATGCAAAGAAGAAAAAGCCATGCATGCATGAGATTCAGGCATGTGAAGTTTGCTCCATCATATATTCGTCATAGCTAGAGAAGAGTTGTTGTAATGTGTCTGATTCAAGACCTTCCACCCAGCTGTCTTCAAACTTAATTCGCTCTAATTCTGTTGCAACAAACCCTCTCATATCCTTTAGCTTTGTGAATTCTCTCTTGGCTACTCTCATTTCCTCTTTGATGTCCATGAATCTATCAACTAGGAAATCTTCACCGACATCTCCTCTCTGCATAACCTCTTGAAGTCTTTCAGTCCATTTCTGCTTTATTTGATCTAGAGGTAGGCTTCCTTTCACAAGTACCTCAACATTTACCAAAATGGCAACGATGGCCTCCAAATCTTCAAATTGCTCATTGAATTCCATAACAGAATCTTGCACATCATTCCTATGTTTGAATAAGAAATCTATTCTAAATCGGAGTATACAAGAAGTCTTTTCAAGAAAATCTTGATTATCCTCTTCTAATATTGACTGTTCCAGGAGAGTAGTTTTGGACAATTTATTGACTTCTTTCAGTTTCTGACTATATCCCCTGTAATCCTCCTCTTGTGCTTTCAAAGTTTTAACATATTGTTTAATCTCTTCTATCAGATCTTCAGTCACTTTGTAGACTTCAAAATTGTCTTCTAAAACTTCATTCATTTTTTGATCCAAGTTACTTATCTAGAGTTTCTTTTTCCAGTTTCTCTTTCTCTAAAGCCTCTAGTTTTTCTTTCTTTAATCTTTCTGTCTCTAAAGCTTTAAGCTTTTCTGCCTTTTCTTCTTCTTCTTCTTGTTGCTTTCTATCCAGCTCTTTGGTGTCCTTTTCCTTTCGTAATCCTTCTGCTTCTTCTTCCTTTCGGTGGGCTTCCTCAGCAAGCTTTAACTTGGCTACCAGAACTTCTTTCTCCCTCTGATGTCTTGCCTTCTCTTCCTCAAGGTCATGAATCTTTTTTATCAATTCTAACTTATCATTTTCCTCTTTAAACTTGAGTTCATGCTCTTGTTTCCTCTGCTGCCTCTCTAGTTAATCAGCTCTTGACTTAGCTTCAATTTGTTGTTGCTGTAGTATGGCATCAGCTTGTTTCTTGGCATCCTTTAAATTTTGCTTTTGTATTTCTGCAGCTCGCTCTTCAACAGCCTTCTTGACTTCTTCAAGCAATGACCATTGATCCTCTTGTGTCATTACCTGTTCAGTATCATCCTCTAGAGGCATATTTTCTTGTATTCCTTTACCTGACAGAGTTTCATTTGAATCTATTCCAACGTCATGAATTTCCATCTCCACTTCTTTTCCCTTCATAGTTTCAACCATACTATGAAGAGTCCCCTTTTGAACTTCTTCACTTCGCTGTTTTGTAAGTGGGACTTGAGTAGAAGATTCACCTAATGTGGGTGTTGACACAACCGATCCCATTTGAGCATCTCCTTCATCAACTGCTGCTTCAAGCTTTATTTCTTCAATGTCTGGAGGAAGGAACTCCAAAGGCTCCTTGGGAGGTGTCTTTCTTTTGAGCCTTTTATATCCTTTCACCTTTTTAGGAGCTGGTCCTTGAGGAGCTTTGGTTCTTAGAACCAACCATTGAACACTTCTATCCAAGACTGGTCTTCCTATCTGCTTAATATCAATAGTTTCCTCACTATCCCACTCAATTGGATCCAGACTTTTAGTTCCTATGTTTAAAGCTTCATAAGATGGATCCAATACAACTCCATCATCCACCAATGTGTCAGGAATGTCATTTTTGACTCCAAACTGTGACATGAGTGCGATAGGTAATCTTTCATAATTCTTCTTCCTCAAATCATACTCATCCTGTCGGTCACTCCAAAAATCTTCTAATAGATTAAAATGCTTGTCAAACACAGAAGGCAACAAGGCATTCATCCTACCCTTAGGGTCAAAATACTTAGAAGCTGTATATAAACCTAGCTTTAACTGTATCAGCTCACTGCGAACCACCTTTGCTCCTACCAAATGCTGACAGGTATACTCACCCAACTTCATGGGGAACTTGTGACATCCTGTCTTATGTTGTAATCCAAACTGGGCATTAACCCGAAGAGCCTGATAAACAAATTCCATTAACACTATCCTGTTATTGCAACACCTTGGCAGCAAATATGGATGGCCTTCAAAACCAGCTAGCCTGAAATATGTAAACCTGGGGTATTGAATATACCAACATGCCCATTCAGCAATAAATGCCATGGCTTCTTGACTCAATCTGTACCCTGCATCTCCGTTGAGTTGGTTAATGACCACATATATGAACGGATCATTAACCCTTCTGAACTGAGTCAAAACAACCTGTAGAGACAGCTGGTTATAGTGCTCCCACACCTTCTTCTGTCCATCTAACACTCCCATTATCCCCACTCTGTTCAGACTTGGGAAGATACCTAATCTTGCTGCTGCATACACAATGTAAGAAGTCATAAAAAATCATTTAGTCTCCCTAATGCTAGTGAATTGATCATGTATAGCATTTGATACAATCATCGGCCAATCAAACCGATGGGTGCCATTTAAAATTATCTGGGTGAAGGGAAACATCCACTCCTTGAAATGAAAGGAATCTCTCTTCCCAAAAGCCCTAGACAACATCATTATTAAATCTGGTACCACCTTATAGAAATCTGCCCTCTTTGGTTGGTTTGCAAGCTTGGTTAGAGACTTCTTCTCTATCTTTGACCACTTTTTGTTCAAGTGAGACTTATTGGATTCCTTATACTTTCTATATTTCTCTAAGGCCTCTGCCTCATCCAACTCCACCAAGTTCTTGGGATCCGGGACATTAAATATACTTTGAAACATACGAGGAGTAAGATGAATGATTACATTATCTTGGGAATCCATGCATTGTCGGGTTGTCGGATTGTAAGCTCCTGCAGTTGTCAAGATCAACTCCGGGCATTGGATTGATAGAGGAAACAGAGTGATATGGGCCAAGCCAGAATCAACAATTCTTTGTGTCCTCCTTGTTATATCTTTAACAACTGTTTTGGCATATAGCTCCTCAAAATTGTATTGGCCCAAATTTGTGTCGGTGATGTCTGACCAATCTGATTCCACTTTGCTTACTTTGACAACAGGACTCCTGTGATTATACCTCAAGGTATAAGGTAACTGTTCTGGCTTGATCTTCTTTGGTTTAGGTGTTGCCTTTGATGTTTCTGCAGGCCGACTCCTTTGGGAGGCTTCTCTTGATGTACCCGACATCCTCTTAGCTTTCTTGCAACAAAACCTCTAGTTAGATCCTTGAATAAAACATCTCAAAATGTGTCTTTAAAATCATACCTTTCAAACTTAAATCGGAGGTAGAACCAGGCAGCAAACATCTTAAACAATCCTCTTTTAACATAGTGTCGGGCTCGGACCAAAACAGTTATTCAGATTCTACTAACTAGAAGCGGGCTCGGAGTCGGAAGTGAAATAGTGATCGGAACCGGAACCGGAATGGAAACTGATTCGGTTTCCTTCAAATTTTCTGTTTTCATATTCTGTTTCGGTTTCGCTTCCGCTTCCGTCAAAGTTAACATTTTCATGAAATGAAGCTTCTTACTACAAGCAGAGTCGGAGACAGGTTAGAAAATGGAATTGACACTAATCATAAAACACATCCAAAAATTTAAATCAATTCCGATCTCGCTTTCGCCTATGTTGACCATGATGTCTTCAATCATTTTATCAATTTAATACATAACTTCATGATTAAAGACCAAGGTCATATTAAACGAAATGAAGCTTAAAATATATCATTGAAGGACCATGCCCATATGATCGTGGGAACGACTGTATTTTAGGGCATCATATTTAATTATTTTAAATGTGATCACAGAAACGCATAAAACCCTATTCTAGAAAACACGATATAAAAACTAGGGTAGGGATTTAACCCCTCTATTTTAACCAGACGAATGCGTAAATAAAAATCCTAAGTAAAAATAAAATCTTACAAACTCTAACTCACTGTAAAAACAGAATTTAATCTACATTACTGGCAAACCCTAATTAAATCTACGCGTTTAAAACCTAACGCAACACGACAAAACATGGAAACGACTGTGCCCCCACTCACTGTAAAACCAGAAATGCAACCGCAAAACGAAACAAAGAAACAAACAAAGAAAAACAAACACGTAAACCCACCGAAACAACGAACTTTCCCAAAATCAAAACGATCAAACACAAACAGAGAACACGAAAGTAAATAAAAGAAAAACGAGAATAGGAACCCTACCTCGAACGCAAAACTTGGCAAACCTTCTGAAGAAATTCGCAAGCAATTATCTCCTCCTCCTTCAATCGATTCGCTCATATGAAGAACTCCACAGCTGCTCTATTTCGCTCTTTGATTTCTTAACAATGATAATAGTAACGCGTTTAATCTTTAATCAAGGTATAAATCGGAGTTTCTACCTACGCATGGCAGCTGTCATTAACACATTAAATGCAGTTAAGCAGACTCAGAACTGGAGAAGAATAAACACTTCACTACAGTGCGACTCAGCTAAAAAGTCAACGACCAAGAAATGACGGGAGCGGAATCGGAATGGAAACTGATTGAGAAAATTAAGGAATTTCCCAACTTCATTGTCGTTCCGGGTTCGGGTCCGCCAACAAAGCACAAAACGAAACGAAACACAAAAGTAAAATAAAAAGACCGAAATAATAAAACTTAACTGAAGGACTTAGTCTAAAACAAAAGTTGAAAAAGCGGAGGCGGAGACGGGATCGAAACTGATTTTGCAATTTTGAATAAATATCGACCTAACGTCCTCTCTGGCTCTGGCTCTGATAAAGACAAAACAAAAGGGTCAAAAAGAAAGACTGTCGGGATGGGGATCGAAATGAGTTTTGAAAGAAGTTTCAGAACCCGATTTGGTTTCAGTTCCGATTTCGACAGACTAAACAAAAGAGAAACAAAGTGATGAAAACAAAAAACTCCAAACTTTGTTTGAAAACCAACGAAAAGATTAAAACACAAAGGGGGACCCATTTTGACCAAGGCAAAAGATGGGGTGGTTATGCAAGGCATAACAATACCACAGGCTGATATCCAACTCATGTACTACGTGCATGACACCTTCTTGGGAAAATTTAAGGCACTTATGAATTACAGAGGTTATGACATTCATGGAAGCCAACCAAGGTATGCCTAGCTTCACTTTAAACAGATTCAAGTCGGGAATAACATTCAAGGTTGTGTCTACATTCCTGGGTCCAACCAGAACGAACAACGTTATCGATCCATAAGGTTTAAGAGAAAGTCCATCATGCGTATGGATGATGGATTTTATTTTTCGGTATTCCTTTCTTTGTAGGGGTTTTAAAAGTAATGTCTCTTCCGTGATGACATTCAAACTACTCGCGGGGTTGACTAAGTCTCTTGTCACAATACGCATGATGGATTTTATTTTTCCATATTCCTTTCTTTGTAGGGGTTTTAAAGTAAAGTCTCTTCCGTGATGACATTCAAACTACTCGCGGTGTCGACTAAGACTCTTGTCACAATGTTACGATTGAGGCTAGCGGGAATATAAAGTGGAGAAGGCTTACCATTTGTTGGCATGTCTTGCGAAGTAAACGTTACATCTGACGAACCGGTTGCAAGGTGGTGAGAGGGAGTAACAATAACCATGTTAACATACGCCTCAGGGTGAGAAGTAAAATCAACGGGATCGATAATCATGTTAGCAGAATGTGATGGAAACGGGTCTGTGTATATCTGCAATTCACTATTAGGTTTCGCCACTGATTTGTTTGTGTTTTGCTTAGATCCATCAAGACGGATACTACCATCCTCGATGTGATCCTGTATCTCATGACGTAGGCGCATGCAACATTTGGTATCCTGTTTGTTAACTCGGTGGTACTGACAATATGCGTTTTCCTCGTACGAGTTAGGGTATGACTCTCTAACTGGTTTAGGAGGTGGCAGGGTAAGGATCTTATCTTTCACCGACTTTTGCAAGATGGAAGAATAAAATTCCGATAGCTTCGTAAACAAGGCGAAATTATTGCAGGGGCTATCAGGGTATGAACACTTGTTCTCAATCGAAGATGTCATAAGAAACCATCATGAGGCTTCCACCAAGGAAAGAATGGCCGCCTATAACAAGATTATGCTTGCAGAGGAATGGAAGATAAAAAATGTCCCATCTTATTCAAAGTAATTTGGTGAGATACGGGATCCTTTAGCAAGAATTGAGCAACTCGTCGCTCATGTCAATGAACTAGTAAAGGATGTTCCCCCAGTTGTTGTTGATGCACCTCGTGCAACCTATTCAGGAGTACAAGCTAAAGACATAGAGCTGTTGGATTACATACCTTCAGAGCCTACTCCCGAGGTATGTTTTTTTGTAGGTACTGATATAAGTGAAGAAGAGCGGGGTGATGAAGAGGGTGAGCAGGTCAAACAAATTAGTGCTCCTGTGATTGCACATTATGAGCCTCCTCAAGAGCATAATATTATAAGATTTGAGGCATCAAATGATGTGAGGGTTAGGGTTGGACAATAGTTTATTTCTTATTGTGATTTTGTTAAATATTTTGAATTTAAATCATTTGTGTATGAATATAAAGGTAGAAAAATGAGACAACAAATATATGATATCACTCCTGAACATGAGGCAACCGCTTTGGATGAATTGAAAAGGGAGGTAGAAAATGAAATGGAGTCCATCACTCCTAAAAGAGGAAGGGAATTGCTTCAAGAAGCTGGAGTGTTGCTTCTTCCAGGGTGGGATATTAGCTCTTCAATTGTATTTGATAGCATCAGAAAAAGAGGGGATAAGACAATGAACTTAACAGAAGAAGCAAGTGAAAAAATGTATTCAGGATCTGGGTACAACCCAGACAAAGCCACCTTGTTTATTTTGTCACTGTATCCCCATGATAAAAGACTTGCTATAATTAGTAATCCGATCTGAGTGTTTGGTCATCTCTTGGTTCAACGAGTAGTGGATACCAACCCTATGGAGACAGCAAAATTGAATATAAATGTGGCAAAATTTACCAAAGCACAGATCGAAAAACTGATTAAGGAAAAAGACAAACTGAAGAAGGAGCTATCAAATCTGAGAGAAAGAACATCTTCCTCCTCCACATCAGAGTTGTAATCCCCATGGCTTCAAAAAGATAAGGGAGTGCTTCATGCATTAGCTGATGCAGCCTACTGGAAGAATTGTCATATGAAATCCCAAGGGAAATGCAAAGAATTAGAGAAAGAAGTGAAAACCATCAAATATAACACTGTATTTGAAATGATAAAAGAAATATTGAACAAAATGATGAAATGTGCTAATGAATATTGGAAAGTATTCAATAGACATGCATTGTATTGGTGGAGAATGAACGATTGCAGCCTAGAATGATGGAGAAAAAAAAGGAGCTCATAGATAAGAATGTCATGAAAGGACAAATATTGCTAACATATAACAAGCTGGTAGAATCACATAATGGATATCATAACAGTCTTAGGGAAGATTTTAAATGCTTTGATTTAGTCATAGTCCCGACACTTCATAATGGCATTGAAAATCCGCGAGAATATGATGATTGGAAGGAAAAGTTTGTTGGGCTTCTAACTGTTGTGTTGCAAGAAATAAATGATGAGGATATGGTTTTACAAAACACTCATAAGCAACTCGAAAAAATAATATCTATGGAATATGATATGAAAGAGGCGATCTCTAATGTGGACACCTATGTTGAATAGGATTACATCTATCACCTCTCTGTAGTCAATCTGTTTATTAGTCAAACTATAGATGTGTTAGAATCAGATCCAACGGGACAACCATAAGATTCAGAGTAAGAACGCCAGCTAACAACATGATGGGCGCCCTATCATGGAGTAGAAGCCTTGAACAGATCTTAGGTGGTCACGGGCTTCTGTTTGGAGATTAACGGATCAGTGCATTCACTTGTGGCATTGTTTTATTTATAATTTGAGTTATGTTTAGTTGTCGAATGTCATGAATTTTTGTAAGGGGTTTGTAGCTCGTTGCCTCTCATATCTAAGAGAGATCAAGACCCGAATATGAGATCAATGGATCAGCACATCATTTTTAATTAGACTTTAGAGTACAAAATAGTAAGAAGATAGATAATAGATTGCACCAATTCGCCCATCCATCTCATATCATAAACTATTTTTATAATGCATATCATTTGAACTTTGAATATCAATACAATGGAGAAGGTTACACATAATTACTGTTTTGCTTTCGAGTGTTCAACTATTGTGGATTCATACCCTTATAAGTTATTAACTTATTTGGTTGTCTCTAAAGTGGTTGTTTATGTTATTCAAATTGATTGTGTGGAAGTACATTTAATTTGTCAGTACATTGAATTTGAATTCTTTAGGAATAGGGGTTGTGACCATGGGGTTTTAGATTTATTTATGGACATGATCATTGATCAAGTAGTAATGTGGGCCACAAAATTGATCTTGTCACACAAATCTCTGCAATTTGTGCTAATCATAAAATCAAATGTAGTGTATTTTTTTAGTATGTGGGATACGGGTGACGTGTAAGACTGTAAGTTGGTAGATACTAATCAGGATTTTTAGTCAAAACATAACTGAAGCTAACAGTTCAACATCCCTAACTTAGAATGTAACGCCCCGCCGTGTGAACCCCAAAGGACAACAAACACTGTACAATTTTTTTTTTGAAAGAGAAATATTCATATGATGAGTATGTATGTACATTACATGAAAAGTCATTGTACATTTACAGAATCATCTACATCCTCTAGGGTACACGTGGTGGCATTACTAAATGTAAAACCCATACCAACAACATCGTTAAAGATAATGCCAAGAACATAACAACAGATACACATAATCACAAGATAAAATAATGGTTCATGCAACCAACCATGAACAAAAGGAAGTAAGGATACCTCATATTATGACAATTCAATTCATAGTTTAATATTACAATTGTGGAGCATATTTCCACAAATACAACATATCATGGATTCAATCGTACATTACATGATGCTTCCCTTATATCAACGGGAAGAGTAAATGGAGTACAAGAATGATACATAATGGATAATAAGATACAAAATGTGGGATAGTCTTCAACCAAGTGAAGCTCTGGGGACTGCATCCGCTTCTGCATCACGAACATAACTTGGGAACCCAATGGGGTGCATAGCACTTTGCATCCGACCACGTGGACCCGAAGGTCCACCCCCCGTGCTAGGAGACGACAAGAAAGGATCCACATCCAAACAAGGTCAAGCAAACAAGGCTAACACCAATACTTGACATAAAGCAACATAAAACAAGTAGATCAACACTTCTAGAGGCTGCCAATCAAAGGAAAGTAAATGGGTACTCTGGGAGAATGTCATCGCATTGCCTTTCATGCTTTATCCAAAAAACCTATCACAAGGTGTCACCTCCATCTATGGTTATCCTGACTGCCTATCTCCGGGCGTTGCTCCATAGGGTGACTCATGTAGTATCTCTTACCTTTCGTGAGGACAAGGTAGTGATCTTACCGACCAGGTCTTCTCACTCCATCCTTAGCCTGAGAAAGCACTAACGGTATGGGTGAGGCACATAATTAATCTTGATTAAATGTTAACTACCCAAACCCACTAGTTCATTAATTATATTATCACTTGTTTAATAAACTCTTCCATGGGTTACCCTGATAGCCCCTTTGTGCGTCGGCCCCCATGAAGAGCCACCCTCCCCAACAATTTTTGAAATAAGACTCATAACCACTAGGGGTGTACCAAACATAAAAGCCACAAAATGAAAGCACATGCGAGGCATGAACCATCTCATTCATAGTCATAACCAAAGGCAAGGGAGCTTATGGAACAAGGTACACCCACGAGAGCTCAAGAAAAAGAATACGATCCATGGAACTCAAAGGTCTAATCATGATAAATGCAACACACAACAGGTTTCCCTTTACCTTTGGAAGCCTAAAAACTTACACTCAAAACTTATCGAAAGACTTATAAAAAGGAAGTGACTTAAACATTTACGGGTTCCCAACTCATCCAAAACATGACTATACATAAAGATCACCTCAATAACAGAATAAAACAAGAGGAAAACATGATCAATCAAGGAACTACTAGCATTCATAAGAAATCAATTCCAAAAAGTACTCAGAATATAAACAAAATAACCATCTAAACATGTTCAAAGACGACTATAATACCCATTCATTTAGACGTGATCATAATCCAATCTTATTAATGATAATGCAATAAATAATTAAATAATCCACTATAATTAAAAGCATTTCCATCATAATATATTTTAATTAAATAAGCACTGTGGAAAACTATAGTATGTATACCATCAGATCCCTCTTGATTTTAAAATTCCTAGCCTGAACATTTGTTTATTCAGAATAATTTAAATTTAAAAATATAACCTATATATATTTATTACTTTGAAAATAAATTAAATTCGAATGTAACTTGTTTGTTTACTGCAAATAATTTTAGTCAAAAAATATAACCTTTACAAAAATCACAAATCTAATAGTAATGGAATTTCGTAAATAAATTTAACTTTAACTAATTTGTAGTTAAATTTAATTATTAATGTACTTTGAAAATAAATCTAATTTAAATGTATTAGGAAATAAATCTGATTTTGAAAATAAATCAATTTTTAAATGTACCTGAACAATAAATATAATACTTATTTACGTTTTAACATTTTGCTTATAAAAAGATCATTAAAATATTAAAAATTCTTAGCCTGTACATTTGTCTACTTCAAAATAATTAAAAATTTATATTTGTTTCTTTAAAATAACAAATTAACTTTGAATGTAACATGCTTGTTTACTTAAATAAATTTAATCAAAAATATAAAATATACACGACAAATCACAAATCTAATAGTTCTTAAATAAATTTAACTTTAACCACTTTAATGATCAATTACCTTCTTCGTGAATTTCATTTATTTACTCAGCCCTATATAATTTCTAAATTTATAATGATACACCAAAATTGATTATCCATACATGATCTCCTATTTAAATTTACTACCTAACTAGTCCAAAATAAAGATTTTATTTTTTGTAATCAACTATCTACAAAAGTAACTAACTCCCCTTAAATGAAAATTTCTTTAACTACAACGGAATTAGGGAGATTATTTATCCCTCACAACCTTCTATTTTCAAGTACTACGGGTGTGATAGGCTTTCAGGGAGATTAATTAAATTTATACTCTCCAAAGTCTAAACACTACAACTAATAATCTTAAGTCTAGTTAAGGAAATGAAAACCCCTCAAGGATTACACGGGAATCATCAGGCAAACCCTATGGATATTAAGTGTGTAAAACAAAATCTCCACTTTTAAGATTTTTTGAAATGAAATACTTGTAAGGAAAAAATTGAAATAATAACCAACCTGGAGATTCGTCGTATGAGGATGAAGTATTAAGACTATCCTTTCTTTTGCAATTTCCCTAAGTTCTCGTTTTCCTTCCAGAGTCCTCTCAGCTGCAAAGTTTTTCTTTCTTTCTTTCACTGGAGCCAATTTCTTGTTTTTACCGTCCTTCTTGACTCCCTTCCTCCAATTTTCTTTTATTAAGAAAGCTTAATCATAAACAAGACAAGTGGCTAATTACGCACTTTTATTTTCACCACCCGACACCTTATATTTACCCTCCTTAACACTTGGAGGAATTTAGCAAATTAAGACATCTACCCCCATAAAGAATTTTGATGTTTATTTCATTATTTTAATGGTATCATGCTTAATCAAATACGGGTGGGTAAAAACTTTTAAAATAAATATGTATATACATAGTTGTTATTTATTATTTTGTTTTGTTTTTAAAACTTTACTTTAGGGGGTAATATTTTATTACATCCCCCTATCAAATAATTTAAATTTAAATTTAAACTTTGTGGATTATCAATCCACTTTATTTTAAATTAAAATAACCATCATTTATAAATGCAAATTTGTGTTACATTTGCATTTCAATATAATTATAATATGTACATTAATTTAATATTTTAATTATTAAGATTCCCTTAATAAATTAATAATTTAATTTATTACTATAATTAAATCCATATTATAAAAATGAGCTACGAAGCTCAAAACAAGGCCTAAATGAACATAAACAACGACTATGCCCGATACTAAAAAACACATTAATTATCCAATTATCAATATTGATACGCATCCAAATAAAACAATAAGCACATCAAGATTTATGACTTGAAACGATCGACATAAAATAGTTCAATACCATACACGATGAAATACTGATGGATGACATCGTCAAACATTGACGGGATAATAGACGCGGATGGGGACACTTCCTTGTCAAATCCTTAAACCACGTCATATCCATTGGGTATTTATGAGGCTCGCCCTGTCCTGCCAATGCAGGTGGAATCGAGGCTTGGGTACCTGCAACCCTGCATAAAAACACAAGTATCGAAATAATATATGTGTGTGTGTGTGTGTGTGTGTGTGTGTGTGTGTGTCTGATGCCATACACACCGTGAGAAAGAATTGTAGTGTGGCAGGGTGCTCACGGATGAGCGATGCAACACCGTCCCTCTCACCCAAACCTCAAGCAATAGCACATTCATCAAAAATATCATGAAATGAGTATTACACAATTTACATAACCACACAATATTGCAAAACCAGGTAAAGATGAACACCATGCATCATTATACCATCAACATCATAAAACAATATCATGTGTATCCAAACAAAACACATAAGTCAAAAAGGTGAAACAATCAGCAACGTAATCATGAGTATGAAAAAAATAACTGTATCCACACAATATCATAATAGAGCAGTATCACGAGAGGCACTACATAGAAGCTCTACCAAGAAGTAAATATAATGAGCTAACAGTTCAACATCCATAACTTGGAAGCTCTACCAAGAAGTAAATATAATGAGCTAACAGTTCATCACCTTATAGTTCAAATGATAAAATAAATAATACAGATAATTGAATATCATCACATTAGTGAAGCTGAATTTGAGCTTTTTAATTGATTTTCACATGGAGTACATATTGGCATTGGCAATGCAAAATCTTGCCAATGCCCAAAGACAAGTCTGCACATACCTGAGTTGGAAATTGGAAATTCATGTTATCAAAGATTGAAAATTAAAAATCAAGTCACTGTATCACCTTTTCTAGCAACTTCCACTCTTCAGGTGGTGGAATTGCCATTTGTTGTAACTAATGTTGTTTGACTTGATGTTTTGTTAACATTTCATAATTGTAATTGGAAGTGGAACCTGTCTTGAATTCTTCAGTCAATTTTGCATTCAAGGTTATTAGTGTTTTGATGGAATCCAAATAGTTTACATTTGGGTTCTGAGGAAACTGGTCCAAATCAATCTTCCTTGCACCTTCCATCGTCTTTCTGAAACCATCCTTTCCAATGAATCGGTCATTTGTGTCAAAATCCTCTAGAAAACCAAGCTCTATGAAGTTCCTTACCTTTTCATCCACCACCTTCATCTTGTCTACAACCAAATGCAAATATTCCTTTGTTCCATGCATTCTTGAACACTTTACAATCATAGATGACAACTTCATTGAGGTTTCAATCCGATTAGTAATCCCTTTTGATTTCAAATCATTGTCACTGGCTTTGTAGACTATTTTTAGAACTTGATTTGCAGATTTCTCTAATTCCAGTGAATTTTTGTTGTCCACTAAATATTTGTTGAGCTTCTTATAATGTTGTCTGATAGCATCAATCAATTGAAACATGTCACACAAATGATCAAACCTTTGCATTATTTCATCCCAGATCTTTTGTTTCATATGCCTCACTGTATCTCTACAAAATGCAGATAACTTATTTTGACAAGACTTAATTTCTTCTTGTGCTTCCGTCAGCTCTGTCTCCAATCTTTCATTTGTTTTTCTCTATTTCTCCAATTTTTCTTCCCACTGTGCATTTCCATTCGCAATGCTTAGTCTTAATTTTTCTGAAGTGGATTTTTCCTCATCATATTTCTTGTTGCTCTCATTTAGCCTTCGCTTCAGGGCATTCACTTCTCTCTCATTTGGTTTATCCTCTTTGCTTGTTGATGTAGAGAAATATTTTAATATCCTTTTTTCTAATTCATTGCTCTTATTATCCGTTGCTTTCCTCTTTGCTTTCTCACTTGCTAGGTCTGCCTATAACTTTTCTATTTGGGTTTGCAACCTTTTCTTCTCTCTATCTTGTTTTAGCAATGATGTGTACACCAATTCATTGTTCTTCTTTGATACATTAATTTTGTCAGTATTTTATAGGCCGGAAAAATCCAATTAAAAATTGGTTATCTGGTATTCAGATTGATCCATCTGATTTGTTGGTTTGTTTTGAACTATCAGAACAACAATTGTGTACTCCATGATTTTTGTATTTGTGTCAAATGTGGGTAATACCATGGTTGTTGCAGGCTTTGAAGATACAACAAACACACTCTCCATCAATTGCTTCTTTTATTTTTTATTCAAGCCTGATTTCTTTTTAAACTCTTCAATGAAATCATAACCTGGGGAGGCAGGAACAATGGAATGCTTAAATGGTGAAGGAATAGGAGTACTTTCAAATACTAATGATGTCGCAGCCACACTAACCGGAATTGGGGGAGTGCCTTGAAATAACTCCTTTGTGGTGGATCCATTGATAGTGTGACTTGGACCTGTCAAAATCCTTTGCCTCTTTTGATTGCCTTGATCACCTGTGTTTCTGTGGTATCTTGTATTATTTTCCTCTTGTGTGTAATTTGTTGTTGTAGTACATGTTGACCACTACTGGTACTACTACCCATACCACCGCCACCAATGGCACTCCTAGTTGCACTAAGTTGTCCACCAAGGGCATGTCCTAGTTGTGATTGTATCTAACCATGAGTATGAGGATTAGAAGCTCTTACAAATTGACTTGTATGCCCTTGGTCTACTTTTTCACCTTCAAGCCCAAGGCTAGATTTATCAACTAGTTTTCTATGCTCAACATCTGTTACCATCCAAAGGCCTTTTCTTTTGGAGTCTTTGGACCCCAAAAGACCACCTTCAGAGACATTTTTTCAAGTACGGCTGCTCCTGAAGTATATGTTGAAGCATATGCTTCTTTTGCGGCCTCACTTAAACCAAATTTGTAATTGGCATGAATTTGTTCTTCTTCTTCACTATCATCATTAGATTCATCATCACTTCCTTTGTTTCCACGTTCATCAGGATGCTTTATATTCCACAATTTTCTAAACTCTTTATCTTCTTCATTAGCTTCGTACTCTGCAAGATCTCTTGGATCACCTAGGTCCTTCCTCATAGACCAAAAGGCAATAATTTTTTATCGTGACCAATTTTTATCTGTAACTTCCTTCTCTAGAGAACCTAGAATTTTTACTCTACTAGATGTTTTATCACCTTTCATAAAAATTATTGTATGACTTGATTGTCTTTTAGTGCAATGCCATAATTTTTGCACTAAGTTGTCCACCAAGGGCATGTCCTAGTTGTGATTGTATCTAACCATGATTATGAGGATTAGAAGCTCTAACAAATTGACTTGGATGCCCTTGGTCTACTTTTTCACCTTCAAGCCCAAGGCTAGATTTATCAACTAGTTTTCTATGCTCAACATTTGTTACCATCCAAAGGCCTTGTCTTTTGGTGTCTTTGGACCCCAAAAGACCACCTTCAAAACCATTTTTTTAAAGTACGGTTGCTCCTGAAGTATATGTTGAAGCATATGCTTCTTTTGCGGCCTCACTTAAACCAATTTTTTAATTGGCATGACTTTGTTCTTCTTCTTCAGTATCATCATTAGATTCATCATCACTTCCTTTGTTTCCACGTTCATCGGGATGCTCTATATTCCATAATTTGCTAAACTCTTTATCTTCTTCGTTAGCTCCGTACTCTGCAAGATCTCTTGGATCACCTAGGTCCTTCCTCATAGACCAAAAGACAGTAATTTTTTATCATGACCAATTTTTATTTGTAACTTCCTTCTCTAGAGAACCTAGAATTTTTACTCTACTAGATGTTTTATCACTTTTTTCATAAAAATTGTTGTATGTCCTGATTGTCTTTCGGTGCAATGCCATAATTTCTGTTGATAATTGTTCAAAAGAAATACCATTTCCAGCAACACTTTTCTCCATTGCTATTTTGACCTCATCCCAAGAATCCTTGTTTCTCAAATTTTCAAGCAAGGGTTTACTTTGATGTTGAATTCTACTTGCAACATTCCTATTGGCATGACTTTGTTCTTCTTCTTCACTATCATCATTAGATTCATCATCACTTCCTTTGTTTCCACCTTCATCAGGATGCTCTATATTCCACAATTTGCTAAACTCTTTATCTTCTTCGTTAACTCCATACTCTACAAGATCTCTTGGATCACCTAGGTCCTTCCTCATAGACCAAAAGGCAGTAATTTTTTATCGTGACCAATTTTTATCTGTAACTTCCTTCTCTAGAGAACCTAGAATTTTTACTCTACTATATGTTTTATCACTTTTTTCATAAAAATTGTTGTATGTCTTGATTGTCTTTTGATACAATGCCATAATTTTTGCTAACAATTGTTCAAAAGAAATACCATTCTCAGCAGCACTTTTCTCCATTGCTATTTTGACCTCATCCCAAGAATCTTTGTTTCTCAAGTTTTCAAGCAAGGGTTTACTTTGATGTTGAATTCTACTTGCAGCATTCCTATTGGCCACAATCATTGATTTAATGATGTCACATGGATCATACTGCTAGTGACAGATAGCATCAAAGTCAAAAAACTTCAAAATATTATGTGCCACACTAAATGCTTTTTTCTCAAATGTGAACCCTCCACATGAAAAAGGTAAAGAAGGAAATAAGGTCTTCTTTTGCTAACTGATAAAGTGTAGCTCATCAGCACTCTGCACCTGCCTTACATATTCCAATGCAAACACCCTTTCTGTCACATGTATTGGAAGTTTGTATGGTTGTACTCCCGATCCATAAAATCTTAGCACAATATATTCTTCCATTAAGTACCAATCAGCCAATTGTATTTCTTTTCCTAGTTGCATGCAGTTTTTACATGACATAGGAAATCTAGGCATTGGAGTATTTGTAATTGCTTCATGCATGGAGCCAAAAAGTAGTCTACAAAATGACTTATTTCCTTCGAGAATCATGCATCCTTATCTTAGTGGTCCATTCATATATTGGAGCCATTTTCTTTTCATCTGCATTACTATAGGGTTGAATCAGAAGCTTGTTGGTCTGAAACTTTCCTCTAAATTTGAATAGAAAAAGATAGCACAAGTAGGTTGTGAACCTAAATGTCTTGGTGGAACCTACTTTAATCATTAAAAATGGTTTATGCATGGATTCTACAATGTGTTGAATATAATTATATTTGGCATGTTCATCAACATAATGGATATTATATACCATATCAAGGAGGTTTGCACCCACTTCCAAATTGCTATCCAGACCGAGGCAAAATGCTAGCATGGAAATAGTATCCTGAACCCATGGTTTAAAAATATCCAAATTATAAGGAGGCTTATGATCACCTTTCAATCTGTTTCTATCCTGAACTATTTTATTTAAGAAATTATTTTTTTGCCTTTCTTCCACTGCTTCATAATCACTAGCAAGCTTTTCTAGGTTAATGTGGTGGTTTTCAAATTCTTCAGTTGTAAACCACAACACTTTTCCAAGTTCTTTTGCATTAATGGATAAAAATTATTCTTGGCTATCTTTATTAACAATTACTCTTTTCTTATCATCATAATTTTTGGCACAGACCATGATAAATTCTAGGCAAGGGAAAACTTCATGTAACATCATGTGCCCTAATCCAGTTACCCACAATGCACTGACACTATTAACTAAAACTTGAGTTTGTTTTGCAGCCTTATTGTGAGATGAAAATCTAAGTTCTGAGGTATGCCTACCATAGATTTCAGGATCATAAATACCATGGTACCCATCAGTGAAATATGGGGTTTTAAGCAATTCTGCATAATGTATTTTTTTATCGGACATTGCTTTAGTGGTACTGGTGGTAGACATGCTTATAAAAATGTGAAGTTGTGAAATTTGAATTCCCTGATACCTATTAGTCCTCCTTAATCTTAATGAATTCTTAAGTCTCTAAACCCAAACTTCAAACTTTGATAAAATAAGATTTTAAGAAATGTCAAACGATGAAACGTAGCCGCAAGAATTCTTTCACTTACCCAGATTTTGAGTCCCGACTCTTGAAAATTGGAATGGCGTTGTTGGAAGTGGAACTGTGGAATCCAAAACAGGGTGGTGCACTGTAATGAGCAATCTGAAGAGTGAATACTTTAAAAATCATTGTACAATTTCAAAGTGCAAAGTGATTTAAATGCTTTTTTTCTCGTGATTGGAACATTAAAGTGAATGACACGTCTTAGGTCTACAAGACTACAAGTTGTAAATTCTTAAGCGTTGATCTTTCTAAATCTAATGGTTATAGGGTGATTCCGGAGGTTTAAGTCTGCAAGCCCATCGCTCTGAGCATTTCATTACGGAATGCAACTACAACCATACATCAAATGTTCATCCAATGATTGAAACTTGAGTAATTTATGAAATTAACTTTTAAAAAAAATGTGACACATGTGTTTTAAAGTTGTTTTAAACTTTTGTGCACTAGGATTGGCATCAAGGCCAAGGGGCCAGTAAATTAACGTTGCAAAGGACTTGAAAAAACCTCACCATGTGCTGACCCTCTCACTTAAAAAAAATCAGTAATCACTTGACAATTTACACTTAGTAGTACAAATTGCTTTAAATGCTTTGTTTCTCAAAATTCGAACATTAAAGTGAATGAAACGTCTTAAGTTTACAAGTTGAAAATTCTTAATCTTAACCATCGATCTTTCTAAATCTAACGGTTATAGGGTGATTCTAGAGGTTTAAGTTGGCAAGCCCATCGCTCTGTGCATTTCATTACGGAATGCAACTACAACCATACATCAAATGTTCATCCAACGGTTGAAACTTGAGTAATTTATGATATTAACTTAAAAAATAAACATTAATCAATTGACAGTTGATAGTTGACACTTAGTAGTACAAAGTGCTTTAAATGCTTTGTTTCTCGAAATTGGAACATTAAAATGAATGAAACGTCTTTGGTCTACAAGTTACAAATTCTTAATCTTAACCGTTGATCTTTCTAAATCTAATGGTTATAGGGTGATTCTGGAGGTTTAAGTTGGCAAGCCCACCACTCTGTTCATTACGAAATGCAACTACAACCATATATCAAATGTTCATCCAACGGTTGAAAATTGAGTAATTTATTATATTAACTTAAAAAAATAAACATGACACATGTGTTCTAAAGTTGTTTTAAACTTTTGCACGCTAGGATTGGCATCACGGTAAAGGGGTCGGTAACTTAACGTTGCAAAGGACTTATTATAGCCTACATAATTACATTACATCCATAAATAGATTTGAAATCCCGTACTCGTAGTCCTTCCCCCATTCCTAACAAAAATCAATAGTCAATACCATAGGCATTGGCCTAACAATGCTTTATCGATGGAACCCCCATCACAGCCCCATCGATGGCCTAAAGGCGAAGACTCATAAGGTGTGTTCCCCGATATACCGATAGAGTCAACAAAAGTAAGCACATCGCTGTAACACATAAACATCAGTGGAACGAATGATTGCATTCCCCTGATGGCCCGATATAACCATGAATTATCAAGTGCATATTGCATAAAGTATATTACTTAATTTCTCAAAAGAAAAAAACTGATTTGAATATATTTGCATAAAGTATATTTTGAACTCAGAAAACAACTCTTTATTCTAAGTGTAAATGAATAATGAAGAATAACACAACACAACCATTTATTTTATTGCAACTGAATTTCAATGTCACATTATTACATATCTTTTTACAGACAAGTAACTGTAGATCAGGCAAGCTCCTGTTTTGTATAAATAACATATGTCAGTGTGTCACTTTAGTACGACTACTTTACATAGACAAAATTTAATAATTTATTCCAATTTTTTGCTCGTTACAATGGATTACAAATTGATTCCAATTTCCAAGCTTTTGCTGCTGAAAACTTACTACAAATGTAACTCTAAAAATAAATGCATGATTCCAAGCTTTTGTTGGTGACAACGTAATAAAAATGTGGCTCTGAAAATAAATGCATGATTCCAAACTTCTGCTGGTGGATTTGCCAACCATGCTGGGGAAAGGGGATTCTAATCAATCCTAGGGAAATGGGAGCCGTGAAGATACAAAATGTACTTACCCCCTTCGAGAATCAGAGTCATACAGAAAATGTAATACAAATTTCTCTTTGAAAATAAATGCATGTGGCTTTCCTGGCCAGCTATGCTGGGGAAATGGGAGCTGTTAAAATACAAGAGGAGAAACAAATCTGCTCCCATCTTTTGCATGCAGCTTCCATGCACTGTTATAACACTTACCTCCATCAGAGCTCCTTATCCTGGTTCGAAACCTATCTAAGAAGTCAGGTTAACCAAATCAACTTCTTTCCAATTCCACCCATTCAGAACTTGAAGGAAATTCATCTTTTACTGATTACTCTATAACTACATAACTGTAGGTAGGAGAATTTACTATATCCCCAATACCGCATCATCTTCTTCGTGAATCCTTATTAACCCTAGAAAATAAAAACCCTTATGGCACTATCCACTATTCACTGAATCACTATCCCTATTTATGGGCCACCAGTGCCGCTACCAGCTTGTATAATTAAAGAATTTAATTTGATTGACATCTGGCTACATGCCAATTGTACCTCAAGCTGACAAGCTGTCAAAATCACTGATTCACCAGTGCCACTCAAAGTTCAAACGATATAAAATCATTAAAAATCTTGTTTCATTAAAGCTATGAGTTATCTAATAAATTTCTTGGGATGTTCATATCACATATGACATTAATTGCCGCCACTACTAGCACTAGCACTAGCAGTACGCCAACCACGCTTTCTTCAAAAAGATTGAGAATTTCAATTAAATGAAATGTACAACGTCGAGGCATTGAAATGACTAAATGAGTGATGAGCGATGGGCCTTTATCTCGCCACATGTATTCATCTAACAGTTATAGTGTTATTCCAGAGGTTTCGATTCACAAGTATAATGCTTAAGAGATTTACTTCCGAAATGCAACTCTTTTTGTTGTTGGTGTACAAATTTTTCACTTTAACCATGAAAGTAGATACAAAATATTTTAAAACAAATGAAACAAAGTCCGTTTTTCTCACAATCAGTAAAGAAAAGTGATAGTTTCTCTTTTAACAAATGAATTAATCTAAACACAAAGTCTCAGAGATGAAAAAATATGCATTCTGACCTAACAGATAAACATTGGACAATTATCATGAAGAAACACAATTCATTCATAATTAAAAGGAAGCATTAATAAATACACAAATTTAGAAATATATTCTTTTATCTCTCTAATGCCAAAAATGTGGTTTCATAGACCTGTCACCCCACACCCTGTACAATCAAAATTCAAAAAGCGCTCAAAAGCTGAAATTACACCCCCTTATCATTACGTGTCACAAATTCACAATTCACAAAAGGATTCATGCATGTTGTTAAATCGCTGAAGGTGTCGGGACTCTGTACAGTTCCAACTGCATTTCCATAACTAAATTATGAAATTCAGCGCGTTCTTCTTCTAAAATTAAAATCACCCTATTGTACTCGGCATAGTTGGTTTTTTCTTTCCAGGCCATTGAACATAGCTGGGAAATGATGTCGAGTTGCTCTTCTTCAGGCCAATTCAAATTGGGTTGTATGACGGCCACAAGTTCATCTTCCCATACCTTGATATCGATTGGAAGTACCATTTTGAGGAAACTCTGAGTCTAGAGTTCAAAATGATGCCACCTCTCCTCGTATGCAGGCTCACTTAACTTTACCAGCAGGAAGTAACAATCTGCTACTAAATCCATTTCTCCAACCTCCTTATTTAAGATCTATCCTTTCAAAGGATTTAAAATATTACGTTAGACCTAAAGTTGGTGTTTGAAAGCATTTAAGAAGACATCCCTTAATGGCACCTTACAATTCATTAAATGAGCTGACACTTTGAAAGTTGTGCATCCTGCTGAGGTCGCCGAATCACTGAGAAATGAAACTTTATAACCATTTGTACGGTAATAAAATCTCAACCATTGATTTCTAGAAATCTAATGGTTCTAGTGTTATTCTAGAGGTTTCAAATCACAAGTCTAGTGCTTTAGAGATTTAGTTCTAGAATGCAACTACAGTCGTCCATCAAACATTTATCGAACAACCCGTATGATTTTTCGTTCGCATATCTGTTTATTTCGCCACTGGATTTTTTTATTATTTTGAGATTCTTTTTAATTCACCAATGAAAATATGTTTTTTGCTTTGAAAAAAGGTTTTAATCGCCAATGAAAAATATTTTATTCGATTCAAAAAATACTGCATTTGCCAAGATTTTCCACAGACTTCCAAGGATTATAAAAGATTCGCCAATTGGGATTTTTTTTTTCCCGAAAAATGAAAATTTTTGCCAATAAAATAAATATTTTTTATCGAGAAGTATACAAGATTCGCTAGGAATTTACACCTTCGTCAAGGGGGGGATTTCTTAAATTTTTCCCTGCATTGGAGAATTTCTAATTGCTTGATGGAATGGAGCCAAAAATTAGTCTACAAAATGACTGTAGTTCCTTCGAGAATCATGCATCCTTATCTCAGTGGTTCATTCATATACTGGAGCCATTTTCTTTTCCTTTGCATTACTATAGGGTTGAATCTGAAGCTTGTTGGTCTGAAACTTTCCTCTAAATTTGAATAGAAAAAGATAGTACAAGTAGGTTGTGAACCTAAATGTCTTGGTGGAACCTGCTTTAATCATTAAAAATTGTTTATGCATGGATTCTATAATGTGTTGAATATAATTATATTTGACATGTTCAACACCATAATGGATATTAAATACCATTTCAAGGAGGCTTGTACCCACTTCCAAATTGATATCCAAATCGAGGCAAAATGATAGCATGGAAATAGTATCATAAACCCATGGTTTAAAAATATCCAAATTATAAGGAGGCTTATGATCACCTTTCAATTTTTTTCTATCCTGAACTATTTTATTTAAGAAATTATTTTTGTCCCTTTCTTCCACTACTTCACAATCACTAGCAAGCTTTTCTAGGTCAATGTGGTCATTTCCAAATTCTTCAATTGTAAACCCCAACACTTTTCTAATTTCTTCTACATTAATGGATAACAATTCTACTTGGTTATCTTTATTAACAATTGCTCTTTTATTATCATCATAATTTTCAGCACAGACCATGATAAATTCTAGGGAAGGGAAAACTTCATGTAACATCATGCGCCCTAATCTAGTTACCCACAGTGCACTGATACTATTAACTTGTGTTTTCTTTGCAGCCTTATTCTAAGATGAAAATCTAAGTTCTGAGGTACGCCTACCATAGATTTCAGGATCATAAATATTATGGTACCCATCAGTGAAACCTGGGGTTTTAAGCAATTCTGCATAATGTATTTTTTTATCGGACATTGCTCTAGTGGTACTGGTGGTAGACATGCTTATACAATGTGAAGTTATGAAATTTGAATTCCCTAATACCTATTAGTCCTCCTTAATTTTTCTTAATTCTTAAGTCTCTAAACCCAAACTTCAAAATTTGACAAAATAAGATTTTAAGAAATGTAAAACGATGAAACGTAGCCGTAGGAATTTTTCACTTACCCGGATTCTGAGTCCTGACTCTTGAAGAGATTAATGCTGACATTCGTAGAAACTGGAATGGCTTTGTTGGAAGTGGAACTGTGGAATCCAAAACAGGGTGGTGCACTGCAATGAGCAATCTGAAGAGTGAAGACTAAAATTTCCCCGTGTGCTGACCCTCACTTAGCAATATAAAGTGCATTTTTTCTCGAAATTGGAACATTAAAGTGAATCAAACGTCTTAAGTCTACATGTTGCAAATTCCAAACCATTGATCTTTCTAAATCTAATGGTTATAGGGTGATTTTAGAGGTTTAAGTTTGCAAGCCTATCGCTCTATGCATTTCATTACGGAATGCAACTACAACCATACATCAAATGTTCATCCAACGGTGGAAACTTGACTAATTTATGCCATTAACTTAAAAAATAAACATGACACATGTGTTTTAAAGTTGTTTTAAACTTTTGTGCACTAGGATTGGTATCAAGGCCAAGGGGCCGGTAACTTAAAGTTGCAAAGGTGAAAGGACTTAAAAAAATATCCCCATGTCTTGACCCTCTCACTTAAAATTTAAAAAAAAATCACTTGACAGTTGACACTTAGCAGTACAAAGTGCTTTAAATACTTTTTTTTCAAAATTGGAACATTAAAGTTGCAAATTTTTAACCGTTGATCTTTCTAAATCTAATGGTTATAGGGTGATTTTGGAGGTTTAAGTTCGCAAGCCTATCGCTATGTGCATTTCATTCTGGAATGAAAATACAACCATACATCAAATGATCATCCAACGGTTGAAACTTGAATAATTTATTATATTAACTTAAAAAATTAAACATGACACATTGACACATGTGTTTTAAAGTTGTTTTAAACTTTTGTGCACTAGGATTAGCATCAAGAGCAAGGGGCCAGTAACTTAACATTGCAAAGGACTTAAAAAAATCTCCCCGTGTGCTAACCCTCTCACTTAAAAGTTAAAAAAAATCACTTGACAATTGACACTTAGCAGTATAAAGTGCTTTAAATGCTTCTTTTTTTTAATTGGAACATTAAAGTTGCAATTTTTTAACTATTGATTTTTCTAAATCTAATAGTTATAGGGTGATTCTGAAGGTTTAAGTTCGCAAGCCTATTGCTCTGTGCATTTGAAATCCCGTACTCGTAGTCCTTCACCCATTCCTAACAAAAGTAAATACCATAGGCGTAACAATGCTTCATCGACATAACCCCCATTACAGCCTCGCTGATGGCCTGAAGAAAATAGCCCACAACCTAGTATTGGTGTAACAATACTCTATCAGGCTGACTCATAAGGTGCTCTCCCCGATATACCTATAGATTCAACAAAAGTAAGCACATCGCTATAACACATAAACATTAATGGAACGAATGATTGCATTCCCCCGATGGCCCGCTATAACCATGAATTATCAAGTGCATATTGCATAAAGTATATTACTTAATTTCTTAAAGGAAAAAAACTGATTTGAATATATTAATATATATAAACACTAAAGTTTTGAACTCAAAAAATAACTCTTTATTGTAACTATAAATGAATAACAAAGAATAGCACAACACAACCATTTATTTTATTGCAACTGAATTTCAATGTCAAATTATTACATATCTTTTTAAAGATGAGTAGTAGCTATAGAGCAGGCAAGCTCCCCGTTTTGTATAAATAACATATGTCAGTGTGTCACTTTACATAGACACAATTTAATAATTTATTCTAAGTTGTTGCTCGTTACAATGGATTACAAATTGATTCCAATTTCCAAGCTTCTGTTGGTGACAACTTAATACAAATGTAACTCTAAAAATAAACACATGATTCCAAGCTTTTGCTCGTGACAACGTAATACAAATGTGGCATTGAAAATTAAGTTTAAACGCAAGGGATTTGCCCAATTCCAACTATGTTGGGGGAAAGGGGGTTCTAATCATTATGGGGAAATGGGAGTTGTGAAGATACAAAATGTACTTATCCCCTTTGAGAACCAGAGTCATGCAAAATATGTAATACAAATGTGTCTTTGAAAATAAATGCATGGAACTTGCTAGGCCAACCATGCTGGGGAAAAGGGAGCTGTGAGGATACAAGAGGAGTAGCAAATTTTCTCTCATCTTTTGCATGCAACTTCCATGCACTGGCATAGCACTTACCTCCATCAAAGCTCCTCATCCTGGTTCAAAACCTGTCTAAGAAGTCAGGTTAACCAAATTAACTTCTTTCCAATTCCACCCATTCTGAACTTGAAGGAAATTCATCTTTTACTGATTACTCTGTAACTAGATAATTGTAGGCATGAGAATTTACAGTATCCCCAATAATTCCACATCATCTTCTTCATGAATCCATATTAACCCTAGAAAATGAAAACCCTTGTGACACTATCCACTATTCACTATCCCTATTTATGGACCACCAGACACCAATGTCACTACCAGTCTGGGTATAATGATAATCGTGATTCATGTATAATTAAAATCTTTAATTTGATTGAAATCTGGCTACACGCAAACTGTAACTCAAGCTGACAAGC
This sequence comes from Sequoiadendron giganteum, assembly GCA_007115665.2. Lineage (NCBI taxonomy): Eukaryota > Viridiplantae > Streptophyta > Pinopsida > Cupressales > Cupressaceae > Sequoiadendron > Sequoiadendron giganteum. The sequence goes on from CM021100.1 coordinate 648,748,576, forward strand.
TATCAAAATCACCAGTGCCACTCAAAAGATATGAAATTGTTACAAATATTGTTTCATTAAAGCTATGAGTTGTCCAATAAATTGCTTTGGATGTTCATATCACATATGGCATTAATTGTCGCCACCACCAGCACTAGCAGTACGACAACCAAACTCTCTTCAAAAAGATTGAGAATTTCAATTAAATGAAATGTACAACATCGAAACATTGAAAAGACAGAATGAGTGATGAGCAATGAGCTTTGATCTCGCCACATGGCCGCATCTAACGATTCTAGTGTTATTCTGGAGGTTTGAATTTGCAAGTCTAGTGCTTCAGAGATTTACTTCTGGAATGCAACTACAATCGTTCATCAAAAATTCATTGAACGGTCATAGATTATATTAATTTGCACTAACATCTGGCTTCAGAAATAATAAATATGTTGATAGTTGATCACATTCCAGACTCTTTATGAAGGAATTTGAATGTATGGAAAATATGTCACAGAATTTGATATTTTCGCCAACCACGCTAATTTTTATTGGCATATTTTTTTATTTCGCCACTAAAATTTTTTATTAGTTTGAGATTATGTTTAATTCGCCAATGAAAATATTTTTTTTGCTTTGGAAAAAGGTTTTATTCGCCAACATTTTTTGTTTTGTTTTGAAAACAGGGTTAATTCGCCAACAAAAACAAAAAATTGGTTTCAAAAAGGGTTTTAATCGCCAATGAAAAATATTTTATTCATTTAAAAAAAATTGCATTTCGCCACGATTTTCCACAAACTTCTAGCAATTGTAAAAGATTCGCCAATTGGGATTTTTTTTCTCGAAAAATGAAAAAATTTGCCAATAAAATTATTATTTTTGTCGAGAATAATACAAGATTCGCCAAGATTTTACACCTTAGCCGAGGGGGGGATTTCTTAAAGTTTTCCCTGTTAGGGATCGTTAGATTTTATGCCTCGTTTCAATAAGGAATCCAAAATCTCACCCTCAAAGTCTAAAGATTCATATACAAACGATTCATTTTTAGACACAAGTTCTAGTGATGATTGGGGTTCATTAGATTTTACACCCTCCTTTATGGGAGAGTACAAAATCTCACAATCTAAACCAAAACAACCTTGTGTTTCATTTTCTCAAATTGGTTCTACGTCAACAACATTACCCCATGGTGGTGATGGGGGCTATTTAACTCCCACCCCTCATGAGAAGACGATGCATAACTTTAAGAAACCTAAAAAGGATTTGTGTCCTCATGAAGAAGCCAATCCTCCTTAGAAGCATAAACCCCCTTCATCTGAATTGAAAGATTGTTATGGTCTTGATGGCAAACTCCTTGTTAATCATGGATACAATGAACACACAAAGAAAACCAATATACCATACTCTTTCAAGAAAGATCTAGGTTTACCACCTTTGTCTCCATTTTCATCTAAGGCCTTATCAGTTAATGTGTGTATGACATCTTGTGAAAATACAGGAACACCTTCTACTATTGATCAAGAGGGTATCTTTTCGAGACTCCTCCAAGATCGTTTGATATCCCTTCCTCCAAGAACACGATGGAAATTTTACTACAAGAGCTCATTTTGTGCAGATCATGGTCATTCTACTAATGAATGTAAGGCCTTGAGTAACAAAATTCAACATCTTAAGGAGTGTGGTGCTCTTCCTTGTTTTGAAGCACCTAGCTCCTCTAATTGATATTAAATTTCAAATCTCTCATCAATCATCTCGGCTCATCCTTGTCTTGCACTAAGCAGGGGAAAGGCGTCAGATAGCCTTGTCCTTGTATGGCACTTGTCATTGTCTCTTTTGACTAGTTGATCACCTTCCATGTATATATAAGAGCAATCTTGGGATGTGGATGACATGCCTTAAGTTGGCTCGCATGTGACGTACTGAGTTATACATTTTGGGGACAACCCCACCTTCCCTTTTCATGATGTAGCTTATTGGAAACATATGACTTGGCATAGGGCTTTCTGAATAAGCTCTCATGTCTTCTTCTACTTTAAAGCAATTGCTTACACCAATGGTGTTAGCAACCACTTAAAATAAGGGCATACATCAACACTCACATTTCATTGTGTGTTTTTCTTTCTTCTTTTGATGTGTCCTTTTCTTTGTGGTATCATTGGGTTTCATTTCCTGCGAGAGTGTGATATTTCTTTGACTTGTCCTATCTTGGAGACATTAAGCACGATTTTCCCTAAGAAGAGACCGTACATGAACCAAGAAAAATCCCTTTCAATGTACCTTACACTATTTTGTATTTACAATATTTGTTATATGGCCACCTTGCATAACACACTTTGCTTGCTTGTGGAGCCATCCTACTTGTTCATGGGTGTCAAGCATACGAAGCTTTGCTTGCCTCATGGAGCTCTAAGTTCATTGTTTTGTGGTGCCTTGTCAAATTTATCAAGAGTTATAGCTTTGGTATGGTCAGTGTATGATGAGGAGCCTAAATGTGGGCATGACTTTCTCATTGTATGTTGAGAAGTCGATACAGAGGCATGACTTTCTCACTAAGCCACCCTTTTGGATACTCACCCAACGGAAAGCCTGAAGTTTTGTTGCCTCGGAGTGAGCGTGCATTTTTGGCCAAACAGCTTAGATCTGATACACAACATGCGAGACAAACAGTCGAAGCTTGATCCACCTTTTCTATCTTTTTCTTTTTTCTTTATGTGTTTGACAATACATGTTTGTGTATCTTGTTTTTTTACATATCATACACATTGCATGTGTGTTCCTTTGTGCTTATGTTGGTTTGATGTAGGAACTTTAAGCCTAGGGGCTTGACCACCCCCTTGATCTTTTTCATCGTAGACCATCCACATCAATACACATGGACCCCTCTTGAATGTCTACTTTAGTGTGAGTTTAAAGCAAGTTCCTCCTCTCACTAAAGTGGGGGCTAAATGTAGTGTAGAAAAATGTCATCGTTTACATTTTCAAATTTACTTTGGGAATGACTAACATTAAAATGGACCTAATGTTGCCTTGATCTAGTGTTGTAATGTGTTTTCCACATTCACATTAGATTTAGGGCCATTTTAAGATAAATTGACCTGATTTTGCCTTAATTTAATATTGTAAAGTGTATTTACTTATACCTTCACATTAAATTTTGGGTTCTGTTGCATTTATGAACTTCATATCATCATTAATAGGCCCCTAAGACCCTTTATTATGCATCCTAAGGCTTATTTCAACCGAAATCCCGACAAGATCAGCAAAAATATACTTAACTTCTCAACTCCTTGGCATTTCTCCACCTAAAAAGGCCTAGTGGGACCCATACACCACCTTGGGCATATGAGTCTCATTTATATGGTACCTATATGCCACAAGTGGAGTATGAGTGTTGCATAGGCGACTACCATTACACCAAAATATTTACCTGTTAATGACTGATACAACTATTGGATTTATACAAGATCAAGATCCACAGAAGGTGGTTAAACCATGTCACCAAGCCCAAGTTCCATGTTGGACAATGCCTACCATAGGAAGAGAATACCAAGGGTCACACCTTGCAACAATCCCCATAATACAAGCGTGGAGTTCGAACTTGTGACCTCGGCTCTGATACCAATTATTGCATAGGCGGTTCTCTTCGCATCAAAATATGGACTTGTTAATGCCCAATACAGCCGTTGGATTTATACAAGATCAAGATCTACATGAGGTGGTTAAACTATGTCACGAAGCCCAAGCGTCGCACTAGACTATGCCTACCACATGAAGGAGAGACCAAGGGTCACACCTTGCAACAATGAGTCCCATTTGGCCCCTTTTTAAGGTTTTGAGCAAGAAATCAAGGTTTTAAGTTTAATTTCATCAATGTCGGCCTCTAGGATCTAAGAAACAGTAAGCTGGATGGATTGCATATATAAAAAAGGTCACAAATCATTATTTCATATAAACCTTAATGATATCAACCTAAGCAATCAAGAGCATTCCAAGACTTCACAAGAGCGTCAAGATAGTTTACAATAGAATTTCTAAGGCATTCAAGGGAAAAATTCTTCATCATTTATCGCAGCAATTCAAAATGCATCATCATGTCAAGATCATAATGCATCAAGCATGTTGTTAAGGTAGTGTTATGATGTACATTCTATATGGCCACTTCATGTTAGATTTTTTATTTACATCTCAAGACGTGATTCAAGGTATCATTGTTCATGTTTCATATTCATATTTCATTGTTTCATTACAAGGTTTAATTACCTAAACAGGTTTTGACCAAGGCAAACCCCCATTTCTTAACAATCAACAAGTTTTTATCTCTCTTTACATGTGTAATTGCAAATCTAGGTGTCTTAAAGCTCAAAGGATCTTTAAATATTATGTTACAAGGTTGAGAGAAGTTCTCAAGTTGTCACAAGGTTGTCATCTTCACGGAAAGTCACCTACAGGTTGCAAATCAAAGTTTCGGACCCAAAAACAAAGTGTGGAAGGAAGAGCAAAGATAGGAAAATATATTTATGTCTTGACCCTTCAAAAATGCAGAGTGGGACAGATACGCCACTTGTGGCGTATGAGTCCCAATATAGCACATTTTCTAGATTTCAATGAATTTAGATCAAGCACTCTGAGATTGCAGTTTTGGCACAAAAAACCTAGTTTGGGACTAAATCGCTCAAACTAGCATACGAGTCCTAGTGGGCACTAAACAACAATTTTTTCAGGGTTTTGGAGCTTATTTTGACCTCATCATTCTTCCAAATGCACCTCTATTCATTCTTAGTTTGTTATCCTAATTTTTAGTTTCATTTCCTAGGTCATTTAGTTAGGTTTTTCATAGTATTGTGCATGTCATTTACATCTCTGGTCTTTCCAAGCCCTTTCTTGGTGGTGAACCCTTCTTTAGTCTCTAATCAAACCCTAGGAAATCCTTATTGCAGATCTCTTTCCCCTTTACATCCTTGGATTGAGATCTATAGTGTTTCCTTGAATGATATTTGGAGAAAACTTATTGTTCTATGGCCTAAACCATAGAGCCACAATTTTCAACAAATCAACACCAAGAGTCTAAGATGTGGAATATCACATTGATCATCAATAACATGTACTTTCTAGACTCAAGGAGAAGTTGGCCATGGCATACAATAGAATGAAACAATAGGTTGACCAACATCATAGTGCAAGGATTTTTGAAGTGGGTAATTGGGTTTCTTGAAGACTACAACCTCATAATCAAATGTCCCTAAAGCAACAAACAAAAAATAAAAAGTTGTCACCAAAATATTATAGTCCATACTAAATTATGTAGAAGATTGCCAAAGCTTGAGTTACCTCCAATAACCAAGATACATTTAATTTTTCATGTCTCGTGTTTGAAGAAAGTGATTGATCGACAAATCCTTGCACAAACAGTGTTACCATAGCTAGATGAAGAAGGAAGAATCATCTTGGATCCATAGTTAATTATCTAGACACACAAAAAAATTGAGGACTAGGACAATCACAGAGTACCTCATTTAGTGCAAGAATTTATCGATCAAAGATGTCACATGGGAAGATGAATATTTCATGTAGAAGTGTCCATAATTAATCTGCATTGAGGACAATGCTTCTCTTCTAAAGAGAAGGCATGTTACGTCCTTATCCATTGATTATATCATTAATGTGTACTCAACTTGTGGCTAGCTTAACATTTAATTAATCTATGTGGTAATTTATATTTAGTCTTATTTAGGTAATTAAGTCATCATATGTGTTATATTTAGGTACCTATGTGTGTCTTAGTGATATCCAAGGCATAATTAGGCATATATAGGAGCTATTATTGTCATATTGTAAATTGAATTCTTATTGGAGATGTTTGGAGGTTTGCCTCCTTGAAGAGGCTTATTATTCTCTAGTATTATCAAGTTTTTGTAGCATATATCCTACTATATTCTTTTCTTGTGCAAGTTATTTCATTACAAAAAATTCAACTTGTGTAATAGAGAATGGAGTTCATCCTTATTATATTTAGCCTATTTATCTTAAACCAAAGAAATATTGGTTTAAATGGTTGCTCATTTTGATAAGGTTGGTTGTTGGGTATATCTTCAATGGCATTAGTTTTACCCCTTATGTTTGTCCTTGGTGTAATATTGATGAATCTTTTGAGAATATTTTCTTTAATTGATAATATGCTAAGAATCCTTGGTCCATGTTTTGTGGAGATACTTTGGCATGGGATAATAAGTATGAAATAACCTAGCAAGAAATTTCTTTTGGTTTTACTACAAACTTTGATAAAGAACTTAGTAAATTTTAGCTTGTCTTGTCTTTTGGGATTCTTTAGCACATCTAGAGAAGTATGAATGACATTTTTCTAGGGCAAAAGGAGGTGCCTTACAAATTATTTGCCCTAAACCCTAATCATTTAGTAGGTTGCAATGGTGCTTAAGATTCCCAAAGATAGAATTTATAGGCTACTTGACAATGGAATTATGGTGGTTTATAAAGGTTAATTAAAACAAGCCAAATGGTGACTAAAAGAAAAATACAGCGGAAAAGTTTATGACAAAAATGATGAAGAAGAGAGTTTGAGTATATGAGGATTCATGTCCTAAATCCTCTTGATTTCTTTGCAAACAACTTGAGTACCATTTTCTTAAATAAAAAATATGATATGGATATTGAGTATGATCCTCAAAATAATAATGACAATGTGGAGCAAGCTAGTATTGATATGGCGATAGAATGTGATTCTTGCTACAATAGAGACAATGTTGACAATGTTATTATAGGGAATTTGATATTAATTATTACAAAATAATAATAACCACAAATGTTGTTGGGAAAATGGTGCTCTATTTGGGTAGTAAATGATATCAAGCTACTTTGATATATGAAGTAAAAATATAGTGTCTTCAAATTATCTCACGCACAACTCATTTTTTGGCCCATGCATTCTAGTTATTTTTCCTTGGTATTATTTCAATTTTGTATTGTATGCATGTAGTTTATGTTGGAATGTTAGACCTTTATATATTGTAATATTTTAGTAAACTATTTTCAATATATATAGAAGAAAATAATATGTGCACATTCAACCTTTTCAAACAATTCGTAACACAAATGTTCAAACTAGATTTGTTGTCAACTAAGGAGCATTTAATGTTCAATTCACCACATCTTATCACAATGTGCAAAGGTGGAGCTTCATAAATAACCAACTTATGTTGGAATTATATCACCAAATGAGATGCCATGATGTTCCTTACAACCAATAGATTCAATCAAAGAAGCCACTATGGAGTAGTATTAAAATTTATCTTAATCTTTTTTAAATATATTTGCATGATATCCTTATACAAAGGTGATGCACACACTAAATCCCAAAAAAATATCTTAGTTTGTATGTTTTGAAGTAGTTGAATAATACCATATTCCTTAGTTGTCTTGGGTGTAAGCTTAGGTGTGAAAGATTCATTGTACTAAATAGAAAAATTGTTTGTTAAAATTGAACATTTTGACTTCTAGCTAGCTTTTGATGTATGTGTCTAGTAGTATGATAACCTTGTGAAGTAGTTTTGACCTAAAAAGTAGGCATATCCTCCTAGGGATATGACTTAGCATGAAAAGGTAGGAAAATAATATGCATAAGCCATATGAATAGTGGAGGGAAAGGTGGACAAATATCAAAAGAGAGATTATGAAAATGCTTAGCTAAGTCTATGTAGTGCCTCTCCGCTTGGGTCTTTGGGTCGATTGGGTAAGTGTTTATTCGTTTTGGCTTGATTGATCAATTTTGATAGTATTATTAATGTTGTTTTATCATTTGATATAGTTGTTAATTTCTAATGTTGTTAACTAGCTAGTTGATCTAACGATGTTTAGTTTTGATTGATCAATTTAATTAAAGCAATTAAAGTATTAGATTTAATTATCAAAGTGAACTATGGAAAGCACCCCCGTTTGTGTTTGTGGTTTAGTCATTGTTTGTTCACGTCATCTATCTGTACCTTATCGTGTGGGTATTATTTTATTTTGAGTCAATTATTTCCATGGTTTTAGTATATGGCTATTTTGATATCGTTAAATAATTGCTTCAATTAAATGATGTTCTTTGATGAGGATAGTTAAATAATAAAATTATATTTGTCATGAATGTCAGTTATTCATTTAGAAAATAAAATTTGCTAGATAATATAATTAATGATTATTTATTTTAAGTAGACATTAATTACCTTATTAATATTACATATTTTAAATTATTGATGGTATATCATGTAATTTAAATATATGTAAATTAATAAGTTGTATTTATAAGTTATTTAATTAAGACATTTGAAATTATTGTTATTGTGATTAATTATCACATTGAGTAATTAATTTAATATTAAATGGTAAATTTAAATGTTGCTTAGTTTATATTGTTTATTTATTTATTTTGGATAATATTTATTGTTATAATATTAATTATATTAGCATGTTAATTATATTGTTTAAATTTTTGAAGTAGTTAGATTAGGAAATTTGGGTGAAATGCTTATTTGAAATTGGGAAAAAAATGAAATTTAAGGGGAGTGGCTATTTTTCATGTGGAGAAAATTTTGGAAATTGTTAGCAACTTTCTGATTTTTACCTTTTCTGGATTTTATATCCTTTTTGGTGGCTTTTCGAAAAATAGGAGACAGAAGGAAAGCAATTTGCTCTGCAATTCGCATTTTTGGATTTTTCTAGAAAAATTGTAATCTTTGCATTTCTTTTGAAAAATTAATAATAAAAGAATCAAAAATATTAGTTGCTCTAGATATTGTTCTTCGAAATTGGATTCGATTGCTTTGAATCTTGGAAAATTGAGGAAGTACGTAGCTCTCTGGAAGCGTTCGACACGGAAATCCATCTCCAATTAATTATCAGGCGAAGGACTCCATGTAGCAACATAGAACTTTAGCATCTTTGTTCTTTTCTGTTAAAAGAGAAATTAAGATTGTGAAATCGTATCATTTGCTTGTCGAAAATTTTGTGCAAAGAATAATGTGTCTCTATGAGTTTTGAATTGTTGATATTGTGAATCTATTTGTCTTGTTGTTTAAATGTCATCTACAACCTATTGATTTCGCCTTCTTCTTTATTCATGTCCAACATTGCTCCATTAATTATTTAGTTTTATGAATTTGGTTGGCAAAGCATTTGGAAATTCTTTTCATACTTGTATTGTTGTCTCTGCTTGAATCCATTTCGTCCATTGGAATTTTCTCTGCCAGTTGCATTGAATATTTTTTTTATTTGAGATCTTCTTTGTTTTATTTTAGTGTTGCATTTCGCCATTCTAGTTCTTGGTGTCTGATGTAATCTTGCACATTGGGTTGTATGTGCGCTTCTTTTGTCTATGCGTTTATTTTGTATGTATATATGTTTATTTTGTATATATATATATAAGTATGGTTTGTCTTTCTAACTGCTTGTGCTTCCTCTAAAGTGGCATGTGGCTTGTTGTAGAATATAGAGTGGCGGCACAGCAGCATAAAGTTGTTGTGCGCAACCCTTAAAGGGGGCCGCGCCCCTTACACACCTGTTGTTTCATTATATATATATGTATATATATGGGAGGGTCTGTGAATTTATTCCTGCTTGGTTTTCTTTTGAACTCAGAGACGTATCTTGGTAAAATTTGTAGTACATGAGATATTAAAATTCGAATTCATATATGTAGATATGTATATATATATGTATATATGTATGTATGTATGTATATATATATACATATATATATGTTGCTTCGTTCTGTAGAAAATGAGTAATTAATCTGTTGTTTAATAGCGTTTTCTAGTAGCACTAGTATAGTAAAATAAATTATTGGTAATGACAAATATATATATATATATATATATATATATATATGTATATATATATATATGTATATATATATATGTATATATATATATATGTATATATAATTTAGATATATTTGTGTAGTTGTGACCTATGGGATTTGCATGGCGGGGCATTACAATATGGTATTAGAGTCTAGGTTCATACACTGGGTACTCTAAGTACATTCGAGTCTACTATGTTCTTGCGAATTTGTTTGTGGAATTGTATAAATTGTAGTTTAGTTGTATTAATTGATTTTAAGTGATGGAGTTATTATTGGATATGTGATATGATTATTCATGATTAAGTTTTATATTGATTGGAAAACATTATTATACTTTACACGTTCAATAGGGAGATAAATTCAATATGTGTTTGATTATTTAAAATGGCATACTTAGCATGTTCATAGACAAGTAGTTATTGTATTGTGTTAGTGTTTTATTAGGGTATGAATCATTTGTTAAACTTTGTCATTATTTCAATTGGAATGGTGTGTCGTTTGCATGAGCTATGTTTATAAATGAGAATATTTGGTGATGATCTATTTGATTAAGGAAGAGTTATATGTGGTTGCATTTGGAATTTTGGTGATGACACTCCTTCCTTTAGCAACCAGGGTTGTTGTTGGTTCTCTTCGTCATTTGTGTGTCTCTGGAAGCGAAGGCTCCTTGTGTTTGTTTTGTGTTTTGATTGTGTGTGCTATTGTACTTTGTGATGGAGTCTTGTTAGCCTTGTTTATTTTTTATTGTTGTTGTTGGTTGTGGGTCTTTCTGTCATCTCCTAGCACAAGGGGTGGGCCTTCAGGTCCACATAGTCGGGTGGAACATACTATGCACCCATTGGGTTCCCCAATGACGATCATGAGGTTGCGAAGATGTACCTATTGCAGTGGTTCCTGAGCTTTCCAATGTTGGCGACAGTTTTCGTGTTATGGCTTATGTTCCCTTCTAATGGATCTCTTTATGTATTTAAATTCTTCGTTGTTGTATTGTTCTGGATTATGATGTACACTTCCCATTATTATAAGGGAAGCAACTTTGTAATGTATACTGGTTTCTTAATGTGTTGTATCTGTGGAAATAAGCTCCACGAATGTAATTGTGAACTTGAAAGTTGCAATGCAATAATACGATAATTATGTATTCTTTATCTATTTTATTTATGTTTGGATGTATGTTTATGTTGTTTCCTATTCACGCTTCTATTGTTTATTTAATTTGGATTTGTTTAACAATGTTGTTGGTTGGGTTCGTTTTGAGTAGCGCACCATGTAACCCCATGAGACTAGGTTGTTGTCATATGGATTATATTAATGTCGATCAGTTAATTAATTATGATTAATGTAATTGTTGTTTCTTTAAAAAAAAATTATGTTTATTGTTAGTTGTTGTGGCATATGGGGTTTGCGTGGCGAGGCATTATAGTCTACACTATCCTAAAGCACATTAGAAAATGAAAAATAAAAGAACATGTCAAGCCGATAATAATAATATGTCATCATCTCAATAATCATAATTAGCAAGCAAGAAAGGATTAACATGTAGGGAACAATACACAGAGAACACATCAAAGGGGATAGAATTCTTTCTATACCATTATTAATGACTTAAACAAAACTTTTGTAAGAAATCTATGTTTCACCTTCATATCATTTAACCATTTTTTCTCTTTGACACTCCTCTAATTCTTTGCTCTAAGATTTTAACTTGTTTATGTCCCCAATCTATTATTGGCAATGGCTTAGAAGCAATCTATTGTGTTCTATAAACAAGATCCACAACATTTTCATCATCTTCTATCACATGAAGTACTATAGCAATTAAATAAGTTTTAAACTGAAGAGAAATCATTCTTGAATGGTTTATTTTCCTGACTTCATAATCATCTTCACAGTTAGCCTAGAAGTCTTGTAATATTTCTTTATGCTTGTAGATATTTTTCAAATTTTCAATGGTGAGCCTTGGATTAAATATTGGTCTTGCCTAATCTAATTTCAAATTAATTTGTGTCATTTCTACCTCTATATTATTCAAGGCTTGACTTGTTAAACAAATGTACCTATTTATTACAATGGAGAATCCAAGCCCCTTTATCTTCTTTTCTAGACATAATTTATGTACTTTTGTTAATTGCCTACAAAGTTCTAATAATGCCAACTTGTCACTAACATATCTTGGAAGCATGTAAGGCGCTTTGTCACATCCTCCAAATCTAATACAAGTGAAAGTGGGAAATTGAATATTCCATTCATGGTTTCTTTAGATATTCTCTTACCAAAAGTCCCTTCTAACAATTTGATGATATAAAAGATGAGGGCATCATTTACTCATAAAATTATGTGCAACTACTTTTATTTTTGAGGGTGGTATTGATATACATTTTGTTGTCCTAACCCCATAGCATCAAACTCGTCATGTAATAACTTATCACTAAGGGTGATAATATCATCATATAATGAAGGAGATAATGAAGCAATAATAACATATACTTGAGAAGTTAATGAACTAACACCATAATGCATGATATCATCATATAATGTATCACCAAGAAAAATGGTATTATGAGTATTTATAGGACTAAGATGAGATGGAAAAAATTGATCACATAGCATATCATCATGTATAAAACAACGTAAATCACATAGATCATTATCCTTAGACTTGTCACAAGATGCATCAAAACATGGATCCATAGAAATAGGGCTATTATGACATACAAGATGAATAACATCATGAACAAGTAAATAAGGTGTAACCAAAAAAATTGAACACAATTAAATTCGAAAGCATTATTGGACAAGGCATAACCTTATTAATAGTCATCACATCAATAAAATGAAATAAAGCCTCACTACGTGCATGCATGTCACTATCATAAGCCATAGGACAAGGATGGTCAAAATGAAGCACATGGACAAATAAAATGAGTGTATCTAAATGTGAAGGACTATCATTTACAAACTCAATGAAGGAGGGCAAGACATATATGTGATAGACCAACACTATAAAAAAATACACCCTTATCCATAGCACAAAAAACATGAGAGCATCAATGATGGCAAAGTCTGCAGCCACAAACTTAATGTAGAGAGGATTTATAACAATAAAATTATTCAAAGAAATCAGATTTCTAAAGCTCTCACAACTCACTGGTAAACACTTCACAAGAAAATAAATCCTCGCACCAAATATAAATTTCTAGTTTGCAACATGCAACCAATGGTTCCAAACTCAAATTAATTCTAGAAAATGAAATTACAATTAGTCCCAAATGAGCAATGGATTGCAACAAGCCCTTACATGACTCTAGGAAAATACAAAAATAAATGATTGGCAACAGCAAATCAATTCTACACAACAATTTCTCTCAACACCTGCAATAACACAATTCCTTGAACAATTTCAATACAAAAATCCACAACTGGTGTTCTTCAAACCTATGTAAACAACCCCCAATCTGCAATAACACTCTTCAAAATCCTTCCTGGAGATAATCCGCGCCTTCTTGTGCCTTCTCCTATAATCTGGAAGAATTAACTCCAAAAATGAAATTAATTTTCAATAAAACAAACTCAAGATTTCATGAAATACAAATGAAATTTTATTTCGGTGAATTTTGCTTCCATTTCAACGAAATCTCCCAAAAATCAACGCCCAACTCTTGGATGTCTCCAAAATAATTAAAATGCATTAAAATATTAAATAAAATAATCTTTTTCAATCCCACAATCAGTTGTGAGTGGAAGCATGCTTTAATTGTTTTTCTCGATTTCATGAAATAAAAGAAAAAACTGATTTTCCAAAACTAGGCATCCACTCTCCGATCCCCTATTTTTTAGGAATCTTGAAATTTAAAATTTGGAGTTACATAATAAATTGGAAGCCTCTCAAGACCCCACGCCCATACTTTTATTTTCCTATCTTCTTGCTTTTAAAGAGTTTTCTCCCCTTTCTCCCTTTATTCAAAGTGCTCCAAATTTCAAATTTAACTTGCAACATGAAGTGACATCCAAATTCACAACAAAAATTCTGAATTTCATTAAACAAACATGAAATTCAAGTCACACCAAAAATTGCAATTAATTAAAATAATAAATCTCTTTTTTTGGTGACACGGGATTGCCACTAAGCCATGGATGCTCCTATATCAAAACTATAAGAACATATCATAATAGAAAGGCATGCATGTAGAACTAAAGATAATGGCCTATGAGAATTCATGATAAATGATATAGGAAAATTGCATTATAATCCAAACGTGGTAGGGGGTCGATCTAAGAGAAACCATGCAATAAAGGCCCAATCCCTATTATAGATAAATCAAGACACAAACAAAGGGTGGATCGAACCCTAATCAAATCTAAAAGTATTAAAAGATAAAAATAAACCCCATGTTGTGAAGGAATGTCAGGTTCACCGTAAAATATAATGACAATAAGTGCTTTCACTACAATGTATCCAAATTATATTTAAACGATAAAAATCCCTAGTATTATCAATTATGACTAATATTCTTACGTAATTAATGTGGAAATTAAATTAAATAATGCAAAGGTACTTAGCCCTAGATCCAATCAAGATATCACTATGACAAATGTCAAGAATTAATTTGTCATAGTATCAAAAAATAGAGCCTTTTGAATGACTATTGTAGAACTGAGAATCTAACTTTGAAACTCTCTAGTTCACCTTTGTGAATGTGAATGTGAAAGTGATCATGAGCATGAAACCAAACTTTTGCATAGAACTAAAACCAATCATAAATCTAAACTTCTTGGACATCTATAACATGTTCATGTTTGTGTCTACAATCTATATCTAAGAAAATGGCATTGACAAACACCATTTGGGAACTTTCTAAGTGAAGTTCTTATTCTTCCCATTCAAGCCCTAAGATGGGTTGATTTAATAGTGATGAACCAAGATTGAAGACAATAAGAAAGCATGCAATATGATCCTAAAATATTGATATAATACTTTCTCAACCAAATTTCACTTAATTCATATTACAAAAAGACTCCATAAACGATAAACTCAAAAATTGGCAATAACTTGTGTCAATTTAAATCAACTTACAATTACACCCAACAGTTCACTCAAATTTCAAAACCAGGTCGATGTATTTATTCAATTCAAAGTTTTCTTACAATTTCAGATCTCAGGCAATTTAATTGATCCTCTTCTACAACTCCCTTTCAGACTAGTAGTTGTGTCCATTCAACCTCTCTCTCAGCAATAATCTATAATGACAAAAAAATCAAAATATAAACATATGTACTACCCTTTTAACTTCCAACACTACCCCTTTCATATCGACCTTGTACTCCATAAACGATAAACTCAAAAATTGGCAATAACTTGTGTCAATTTAAATCAACTTACAATTACACCCAACAGTTCACTCAAATTTCAAAACCAGGTCGATGTATTTATTCAATTCAAAGTTTTCTTACAATTTCAGATCTCAGGCAATTTAATTGATCCTCTTCTACAACTCCCTTTCAAACTAGTAGTTGTGTCCATTCAACCTCTCTCTCAGCAATAATCTATAATGACAAAAAAATCAAAATATAAACATATGTACTACCCTTTTAACTTCCAACACTACCCCTTTCATATCGACCTTGTCTTCTTTGTGCGGCTTCTCTAATTTACTAATTGTTGATTTTAAACCCATGTTCATTCCCCTTTAACCCACAGCCTCTTCTTTGCATTAATATTTGCAAGTTTATTTGAATTCAAACATGGTGCAACAAGTTATTTCTTTCACCTTCCTTATCTTATCTGCAGGCTTTTGCCCCTTGTCCAAGCTACACATCCCTTCACAAGTTCAAATTTAACTTTTAGTTTGCCTTGTATGCAGTGATAATACTCATCACTATTGTACTAATCTTCCATCGTTGCCTATTTCAAACTTTGAAATCAACCCTTCGTAGACCTTCTTTGTCAGCTCGGCTCCATCGATGCAACCCATGTACACCCCATCCTCAAATGGCTTTTGTATCATCCATTTGTCTGCATCTAACGACCTCCACGTTTTGCACTCTTTGAACTGTCTGTATTTATTTGAATGTGTAACAAAAGCTATGCTCCTCCCTTCACTAGCCTTACGCTCCCTCTTGATGTCTCAACACACATACCTCTTCTCCCATTTGCGGCCTGGCAAGTTTATTTTTATTTCTTTGTGCATTGAAAATTATGTTGTTATTACATTACATGTTTGCCATGCTTCATCTATTCCAAACAAGAAATGTGGACTTATTAAGTTGTCTTCATGCGGGAGCCATGGCGTGGGTCTTCTCTTCTCACCCAAGCACACCTCCTCATGATGCCAAACCCACACTTTTGTATTGTTTTTTGTCCCTTCAAATTCTTCGCAAAAACTCTTCATTTTGATTGCATTATTATGACTTTTCGATCCCTTCAATTTCTTTTCTCACTATTTTATTTGCAATTGATATTCAATTTTCAATGAAATGGAGTTTCAAAATGTAAATATAAAATATGATGTTTGTCAATCAATGACAAAACGTCTTTCAATCTCTTCTACATACGATTACCAAAACCAAAATGAACTGCCAAAGGAGAAATAAAAGAAAAACCAAGCTGAAACATTTTTTGTTGATGTTGATTGCACATTGACTCGGGATGCTCTTGCATCAAACATGCTGAGTAAGAAATTTGTGAGCATGGGCTCACAAAGGTGGAGCTGAGTGAGTACCACTCTTTGAAATTGTGAGCAATCTCCAGCAAACTCCATCACTAATAGTCCAACCTCCTCCGCCAAATTCTTCCTCTTCTCTCCATGCCCTCCTTTAGCATGTCTTCACTGCAACTTTTCCCTTGCAACACTGCAATCGTAGCTTGATCTCACGAATATTCAATTCGTCTGTTGTAATCTATCACTTATTCAACACTTTCCTTTGTGCTTCCCGCTCTCAACCATTTAGGACTCCACACACCTGCAACGATACTTTTGAGCTTCTCTCGCGCTTCCAACTCGACGCTTGCTAGCCCTCAACTACTCAGGACTCCACACACCTGCAACGGTACTTTTGAGCTTCATTCGCGCTTCCTCATCCATATGTTTCATCACAAGTTGCCTCACGTTTGGTGGTCTACTTATGCCCCCAAAACCTCTACTCACTTCCCTCTCCACCTGCAAGTCCTAGAGTGAATCACCTCTCTCTCGACGCTTTATCCGCACGATCAGAACCTCTGGCTCAGATACCAATTGATGAAGACGAGAACACTCTCAACCAAATTTCACTAAATTCATATTACAAAAAGACTCCATAAACAATAAAATCAAAAATTTACAATAACTTGTGTCAATTTAAATCGACTTACGATTACACCCAACAGATCACTCAAATTTCAAAACCAAATCAATGTATATATTCAATTCAAAGTCTCATTACAATTTCAGATTTCTGACAATTTCATTGCTCCTCTTGTACAACTCCCTTTCATACTAGCAGTCGTGTCCATTTGACCTCTCTTAGCAATAATCTGCTATGACAAAAAAAACAAAATATAAACACATGCACTGCCCTTTTAACTTCCAATGCTACCCATTTCATATCAACCCTGTCTTCTTTGCGCGACTTTCTAATTTACTGATTGTTGATTTTAAACCCATGGTCATTTTACTTGCAACCTCTTCTTTGCATTACTATTTGCAAATTTATTTGAATTCAAACATGGTGCAACAATTTATTTCTTTCACCTTCCTTGTCTTATCTGCACTTTTAAAGACTTTCGCCCTTTGTCCTAGCTACACATCCCTTCACTGGTTCAAATTTAACTTTTAGTTTGCTTGTATGCAATGATAATACTCATTGCTGCCCTACGAATCTTCCATCGCTGCCTATTTTAAACTTTGAAATCGACCCTTCTCATTTTGCACAACTCCTCTACAACCATCGATCAAAATATGGCTACAGAATATGGCATATCTTCATATACCTTCTTTGCCAACTCAGCTCCATCAATGTAGCCCATGTACATCCCATCCTCAATCGAATTTTGTATTATCCATTTGTCTGCATCTAATGACCACATTTTGCACTCTTTGAACTGTTATGTATTTATTTGAATGTGCAACAAAAGCTATGTTCCTCCCTTCTCTAGCCTTGCGTTCCCTCTTGATGTCTCAACACACGTACCTCTTCTCCCATTCGCGACCTGACAAGTTTCTTTTTATTTCTCTGTTTAAATAATTTCATTATTATGACTTTTCGATCCCTTCACCTTGTTTTCTCACTATTTTATTTGCAATTGATATTCAATTTTCAATGAAATGGAGTTTCAAATTGTAAATATAAAATATGATGTTTGTCAATCAATGACAAAACATCATTCAATCTCTTTTACGGACGACGACCAAAACCAAAATGAACTGCCAAAGGAGAAAGAAAAGCAAACCAAACTGAAACTTTTTTTGTTTATGTCGATTGCACATTGACCTAGGATGCTCCTACATCATACTTGTTTATATACTTTTGCAATCAAATTAAAGATGTCGTCAATAGATTCTTAGATCTCCTCATGCACTAGATGATTCAAATGAATAAGGATTAGTCCTTGAATACAACAGACTAGGGTGTAATTTAAAATAATCCACATTTTAGTCTACTCATAACAATGAATAAGAAAAGGGCGAGAAGATTTAAATTTTGAACTTTTGAATTTAAAAGTTTGACATTCAAATCCACAAGGGAAAAAATGACTTGAGACAATTATATACTCGTGGATCTAAACTAAGATGGCAAACTACATATTTAGCGAGTCTAAACTGTCAGAATGTGTGGAGGTGGGGACAGGGTAGGATAATGTTATTTGCCAACTTCCATGCAAAAATACACCATCTTGGACACTAGTCTATGTGGAAGGACAACCTAGGGCATAGTAGGTCCAAAACATAAGTCATGGGTATGCATTATTTTACCATTATAACAATACAATATTTCTCCCATGCTTGCTCTATCGCCAACTTGCACTTCTTGTTTTGATTCTTAATTGTTTAATCCTATGCACAAGTATTTATAGGTACATCACCACAAAAAATCACTAAGTGGCATTATAATACAATGGTTATAATCCACGAGCCAAAAGCCACCCTTAACCTTTGATAGTCCTACACATGACACCTAATATTCCATACATGAATCCTCACACTCCCTACTCACAACACCACTAGGAACAATGGGATGAAGTATAGGCAAAGTATACAACATATACCCAACAAGGTGGAGCACAAATTCCAATACGAGTATAACATATGATAAAAGATAAAATTTTGAACCTACTAGGGTATGGTTCTTGAAGATCATAATTAAACAGATAACAATGCTTTTAAATTCAATCAACCTCCCTCCACAAAATTTGTATCAATAGTAAAGTGTTATAGTTGAAGTCTAGAAGTTGAAAGCAATACCCAAAATTTGAACATTTAAAATATATTAACTATTCCCACCCAAAAAATTTAAACCTAACAAACCTAGGTGAGAATAGTTGAATTTAGGTCAAGGTAAAATATGTAAGGCAGTACATAATATATAGTTCAAAATTTTCCTCATAAATAAAGAATAAAAAGGAATTCAAAGACAAAAATGACAATCCACATAGATCACAAATTTGGTCTCAAAATGTTAGGAAATACAAAATCTTATATAGCAATGCCAAAATAATTTAATCTACATAGTATTTTGTAACCATGTAATTGTGTTCATATCAAACCATATTCCCTTGTACTATGTTATTTTGAACTTTATTGAAGTAGCATTGCATAAATATTCAAATGTTTCAATAACCCAATGTCCCAATAGAGAAACATTTTTTGCAATCCTTATGAACATCAAAAAAAGATTCAAGGACACATCTATCTGATTATTTGGCACATGATGTAATTGTTGTGTGTGTCTATTTTGTTTACTCCTTTTTGATAATACAAATTAATAACTTCCTTAAGATACCCTTGAGCATTCATGCAATTTGAGCTTTTGAACCCTCAACCAATAGTGTCACATAGAAAACTCCCTAATTCATTTTAGTAAGTTTATTATAAACCATTCAACTTCACCAATTTCTAAATTTAAAAAAAAAAATCTCTTCAAAATATGTTTTGAAAAGTACCCTAATACCAGCGTTGGTGTACTGAATACCATCAGAACTCCGCAATTCGTAGAATTTAGAAAAAGACTCTTCAAAAACATTTTGGGCTGTGACTAATTGCAATTTCCTAGCTAACCTAGATGCTAGGCTTTGCCTTGTAATTTTAGCTGGTAGCGTTTAGTGACAAGTAATTGTTATGATAAACTTACTGACCAATTTGTTGAGTGTCAAGTTATTGTATTGTCTTAAAAAAATTATTTTATTTTATATCAATTTTCGATGATAAGGAATTAGGTTCGGCATTTATTTATTTTTTGCAGAAACTCAACCTGGGGTCTAAAAGAAGGTCATCAAGAATAATGTTTTCCTGAAAGCCCACAAAATTTTTACAATTATATTTTGCTTGTCATGTTCAAGTTTGAATTCGTCCTGTTTCATGACATACATGGTTTCATTTTGAGAATTGGTGGGTGATATTATGGATCAACACCTAATTCCAGAAGCCAAGGGCCTATAGCTACAGTTGGTCAAGGCATTAATAAGGCAAACTGTTCTGGAGGAATGAAGAGGAAGCAAGATTTTGCCGGTGCTAGGCTCAGGCAGTTGGCATAAACTCATAATCTAAATGTCAAGGCAAATCGGTAAGACATTATCATCCCACAATACACTTGATTATACTTTTAATGTTTACAGCAAACAAAAAAAAGAAATTGTATGATCTTATGTTCTTTGATGAGCTTATGAATCAAATCCTCCAGACCAGAATGTACATAGCAAACATTACTTAAAGATAAGAAGCAAAAGGAATAAATAGAAACTCCTATACAGACTTGAGGCAATCATGCAGTTCCCTCATTGTCTCGCATTGCAGTAGCAGTCGAAACCTTGAGCCTATGGAGAGCCCTTCTGTGCTTACGGCCATGCCTTCTTTGTGGGGTGCCACCAAAATCTGGGTGAGAATCTTCAGTTCTTTTAGGATGGCCAAAGACAAAGTCTAGAGGGTCTGCAAGAAAATCTTCTACATGATTACTTCCCTGAATGCATTAAACACATCACAGATATCGATTCTTTAGAAAATTCAGTTCAACTGATATGTTCAGGTTCCTCTTGTTCAGACTAGTTCTGCTCAAACTCTGTTGATGTACATACCTAGAATTCAGCTATTCAAATAACAATGCAAGGAAGAAGTGACATCTGACAACTCCAATATTTAAAAAACGAAGACTTGAAAAACAATACAAGCTCACATGGGAGAAACAACACTTACAGAAATAGCAGTATTTGTGGAACCTTGAATTTTTTCCATTATTCCATTGCCATGTTTTACATCATCGACTCTCTGAACAGACCAAGCATCTCCTGACATATTTCTGTGACGCCACCTTGACAATGGTACTTCCATATTTGAATCATCAAAAACTTTCTCCAGGTAGTAATGTTTATTCACAAGTCGCATTCTCCAAGGATTGTTGCTATGCTTGGTCAGCAAACTGTAGTAATTAATCAATCTTAAATGATTAGAAGCTTTTGCAAATTTCTATACAAAATGCAAAGCATATGTATTGATATCTCACATGGACCAAGCCACTAAATATATATCTATCTATATTATATATTCAAGATCATACATAGTTGCCAGCTCTCTTTGTAAGCGACTCCCTTCCAAGGAGAGAATGTGATCCAGGCATGAATTAAGGGCCGTGTCAAATCCCCACATACCACTTAGTACAGCTGCAGCTGAAATTATATCCTCAATTCAGAAATTTTATAAAGACTGGCTTTCGTGAAGATATCAGTATAAAGGAAGTATCATCTAAATGTTTTATAATAAAAGAAACTAAACTGAAATTGACTACTGATTCATGTGTATTCCACATCTTTACATACAAAATAGGGAACTACTTTCCACCATGCATTCATAAACCAGAATCACCTAATTTGAGCAGATATATCGATGCTATTACTATTAAATTTTAAGCCATTCGATGTGTTATATCCTTCTCTATATGAAACATTTATCATAGCATAGCCTCTAAAACCATACATTGGGCAGAGAATAAAGAGAGACATTTCCGTAACTTTTGGAGGGGGAAAAATTAATCCCTGAATTTCTGAAAGCATTTCAAGTAAGCTGGCCAATTCAACAAAGCTACAAGGCTAAGTACTTGTTAATGGATGATAGCTTCGGTCAGATATAAATAACGAATGCTGAAAGCATCTTCGTTATTTATATGTGATCAAAGATTATCCTTAATATACATTTTTCTGGAAATCGAATTTATGAGCATATATATAAATTCGTAATAATGAAAGATACTGAAATTCGCATTTATTATAATCGAAAGTCTTTCATCCGCCATAGTATAAAGGTTTATGTGTGTTAGACATCAACCGAATGCTAATCGGTTTCATCAAGAGCCCGCACACTCTAAGGGACACGTCCCATGAGCGGACGTGTCTCCACTTATGGAGACACGTCCTCTCATGGGACGCATCCCTTGGAGGCGGGTCTCCAAGCATATTTATGGCGACTCTTTAATTGATATGCAGATATAGAAATCAATAAATGTTCTGCAATCAGCACATTCGAGTATAAGAAAATCTGGAAATCGAAACTTGACTTAGAATTTTTGAGTAGAATTCTTACACTTAGAATTTCTCTAGAACCCTTAGGATCTCAATTTGATATAAGATTTGGTTACATTTACATGGTATCAGAGCCACGTTGTGTGAATCCAAATCAAATCTAAATATCAGATTGCTCTAGAAAATTCATATTTTCTAAAATCGAATTCACATTCTTCATAATGTCAAGTGTGATCAGATTTGAAGATCGTCTTGCAGGAGCAGACAACTTTACATCATGGAAATTTAGAATCATGATGATCCTTAAAGAGAATAAACTAGACCCACTTGTGAGAGAAAAAAAAGGGAACCAGAGGCTGAACCTAAGAAAACTCAATGGATTGAAAACAATGAAAGAGCCATGAAAATCCTAGTAGATGCAGTTAGGGATCACATAGTGCCTATCTTAGCAAAACATGAAACTGCATATCATATGTTCAAATCTCTTGAGAGTACCTATGAGATCAACAACACCAGTAGGACTCTTGCATTAAAGAGGCAAATCAACAATGCTCAAATAAACAAAGGAGAGTCAATTAATGCATACTTCATGAGGATCACTGAACTAAGGGATCAATTATCCACAATTGGATATCAGATTGATAGCAAAGAGTTAACCCTAATTGCACTAGGAGGCCTACCCAACTCATGGGAGTCATTTGTTGAAGGAATAAGTGCGAGATCTAAACTCCCCAAGTTTGATAGGCTAAGAACTGACTGCCTTCAAGAGGAAACAAGACTCTCCACTAAGGAAAATAAACAGAAGAACATGGATGAAGACATTCATGTACTCAACACAACGTCTAATAAAAGGAACAAGAAAAACTCCTACAAGAGAGGATCTTTTAAAAGAAAGAGAAATCCCAATGGAAAGGGATCTTCTAAGAAGAAAGACATCTCTCAAGTGCAATGCTTTAGATGTGATCAATATGATCACTATGCAATGAAGTGCCCTGACAGATCAAAGCAACAAGCATCTTTTGCCAAAGTAGGAAAGACAAATTCAGATCATGAATCTGAGAACTTTGTGTTCTATACAGCCTTATCTAGCCAAACATCTAACAACACCCACAACTGGGTAATTGATAACGGTTCTTCTAGACACATCACAAGATTCAGAGAACACCTGGACACTATGACTGAAAGGTCTGATGAAGTAGTAACCATTGGGGATGATTCTGCACGCCCTGTAAAAAGGGGTTGGAACTTGCTCCATCAAACTAAAATCTGGTCTCTCTCTTCAACTTATTGGAGTCTTATTTGTACCTGGAATTAAGAGGAATCTAATATCCATCTCTACCCTTGAAGACAATGGATATAGAGTTACCTTTATGGATGGGAAATTTTTAGCATGGCCTAAAAAGTCAACAATCAAGAAAGCCCAAACCATAGGTGTAAGACAAGGGTACCTCTACAAACTATACACTGAAGTTAAACAAGCCCTTACCCTTGACACCTTTGATTCAAATGAGATTTGGCATAAAAGATTAGGACACCTTCATTTCCGTGGCCTACCTTCTGTAGAAAAACTTGTAACAGGCTTACCTAAGTTAAAACCATCTCATGAAGGAACTTGCAAAGGTTGTGCCTTAGGAAAGAATACAAAGGGGTCCTTTCCCAATAGTTTGAGCAAAACCCTAAATGTGTTAGAACTGGTTCACTCAGACTTATGTGGACCCATGTCTGTACCCTCTAAAGCAGGATTTCTATACTATGTCATATTTGTAGATGACTTCTCTAGGAAAACTTGGATCTATTTCCTTACATGTAAAGAGTCAATAGAAATCCTCAAAAGGTTCAAAGAGTTTAAAGCCCTCACTGAAAACTTCTCCGGAAAGAAAATAAAAACTTTAAGGACAGACAATGGGAAAGAATATACCTCTGAGATTTTTAAAGAATTCTGCATGAGTGCTAGAATTAAGAGGGAGTTCATAGTTGCCTACAACCCTCAACAAAATGGGGTTGCTGAAAGGAAAAATAGAACCATTGTAGAAGCTGCTAAGGCAATGTTGTTGGACCAAAACATTGAAACTTCTTTCTGGGCAGAAGCCTCTAGGACTGTTGTCTATATTCAGAACAGATGTCCTCATTCTCATCTTGATAACAAAACTCCTGAAGAAGCCTTTACCGGCATAAAACCTGACATTAGTCATTTTAGGATTTTTGGTTGTTCTGTCTATATTCATGTGCCCAAAGACAAGAGATTCAAACTAGAACCTTCTGGAAAGAAGGGAGCATTTGTGGGTTATAGTGAAACCTCCAAAGCCTACAGGATATTCATACCCGGGCAGAAACAAATTGAATTGAGCAGAAATGTCATCTTTGAAGAAGACATTGCATTCAAGAGGGCAAGAAGTTCTAGTGAGACAAAAACCTATTCCCCTAGAGTATCTGAAATGGAACCTACTCCTGAGATTCAGAGGGAGCACCTTGAGGAAATGCCACATGAACTTCCTTCTACTTCAAATGAGGATACAAATGACAACAGCAAAAAGAGACCACTTTGGGCCAGGAAAATGATCAAAGAAGCCGAGGATCATGCAGCACCCAAAGGAACGTTCAGGGAGAGTAAAAGACCCAAACATTTCTCTAGCTTTGTTGCTCTAATGAACAACATCATAAACTCAGAACCTGTCAGTATTACAGAAGTTTTCCGACATCAAGCATGGAAGGATGCAATGACAGAGGAATATCAGTCTATTCTAAAGAATGATGTATGGGATATAGTGCCTAGACCAAAAGAGAAATTTGTTGTCTCTTCCAAATGGCTCTTCAAAATCAAGCATGCTGTTGATGGCAGTATAGAAAAACATAAAGCACGTTTTGTGGCAAGAGGTTTTTCTCAAAAAGAAGGCATTGATTACGAAGAAACATTTGCACCTGTTGCCCGTTACACATCAGTGAGAGCAGTGTTAGCCATTGCAGCAGCTAAAGGCTGGAAGATCCATCAAATGGATGTGAAAACTGCATTCCTGAATGGAACCATTGAAGAGGAAGTCTATTTGGAACAGCCTGAAGGTTTTGTGATACATAAACCTGACTCACATGTATGCAAACTGAAGAAAGCCCTCTATGGACTTAAACAGGCTCCCAGGGTCTGGTATGAAAGAATTGACAGCTATCTCTTGGGATTAGGATTTTCCAAGAATGATGCTGACTCCAATCTCTACTTAAAGGTAATCAAAGGTGATATGCTAATAATTATTTTATATGTTGATGACCTGCTGATAACAAGAGAAGATCACCTCATTGCTCAAGGGAAGCAGGATCTAATTTTTGAATTTGACATGAAAGACTTAGGCATTCTACACTACTTCCTAGGTTTAGAAGTATGGCAGAAATCAGAGGGCATTATACTAAACCAAGGGAAGTACACTATTGATATTCTGAAGAGATTTGGAATGTTGGACTGTAGACCGATGTCTACACATATGGAAACCAACCTTCACAAATTGAAAGAAGCAGCAGCAGAATCCAAGTGTGCAAATCCAACCCTTTACAGACAGATGATTGGATCCTTGATGTATCTGGTTAACACCAGACCTGATATTTGCTATGCAGTGAATGTTCTCAGCCAGTTCATGTGTGAGCCAAAGGAAATTCACTTAATGGCTGTGAAACATATTTTGAGATATCTTCAAGGCACTATTGGATATGGTCTTCTTTACAAGAATGATCAACTAGATCTACATGGGTACTCTGATTCAGATTGGGTTGGAAGTGTAACCGATCAGAAAAGCACATCAGGATGTTGCTTCAGTTTAGGATCGACTATGATCTCCTGGATTTGCAAAAAACAATCTTCAATTGCACAGAGCTCAACGGAAGCTGAATACATTGTAGCCTCAATGGGAGCAAGAGAAGCAGTTTGGCTTCATAAATTGCTTGTGGGACTCTTTGGTGAGCCCTTGAATCCTACAATTATTCATTGTGATAATCAGAGTTGCATCAAACTCTCTATAAATCCTGTCTTTCATGATAGATCTAAGCACATTGAGATCCCCTATCATTATGTAAGAGATATGGTGGAAAAGAAAGTGATTCAGTTGGAGTATATTAGTACAAATGATCAAACTACAGACATTCTCACCAAGCCTCTCTCCCGAATCAAGGTAGAGCACTTCAGGAAGAAACTTGGTATGGTTGAAATGTAATTTGTTATTTATGTTTGAAATACAAATTGTTTATAAATTGTACTAATATATAAAGATGTTTAATGTGTAAACTCTTTTGTCATGTGTGTGACTCCATGTCCTTATGGGCCTACTCCCCCTGTGTACAGTATTGAAAGGTGACGATCTTTCTAATAATGAACACTTGTATTTGACATTGTAAAGTGACGACTCTACAATGACAAACTATCATGACAGATATCATGTGACTTGATATCTGTGGACATGTCATGATAGTATCTCTTGGACACCTTGATGGATATCATGGGACTTGATATCATCTGGAGATCATTGTGATCCTTAAGAGATAATCATGGTGGATATTTATATTTGTGGATATGCCATGAATTATGGTAGACATCGTGTGACTTGATGTTAGTGCACATACCATAATGAAGATGTGTTATGAAGAATGTCATGTGACTTGACAACATTGAGAAAACATATCATATCTTCGATATCACATGTGAAGGTGATATCTCCACTTATTTGATTTGAAATATCTTCCCTAGCTAAGAGGGAGTGTTAATGGATGATAGCTTCGGTCAGATATAAATAACGAATGCTAAAAGCATCTTCGTTATTTATATGTGATCAAAGATTATCCTTAATATACATTTTTCTGGAAATTGAATTTATGAGCATATATATAAATTCGTAATAATGAAAGATACTGAAATTCGCATTTATTATAATCGAAAGTCTTTCATCCGCCATAGTATAAAGGTTTATGTGTGTTAGACATCAACCGAATGCTAATAGCGGACGTGTCTCCACTTATGGAGACACGTCCTCTCATGGGACGCATCCCTTGGAGGCGGGTCTCCAAGCATATTTATGGCGACTCTTTAATCGATATGCAGATATAGAAATCAATAAATGTTCTGCAATCAGCACATTCGAGTATAAGGAAATCTGGAAATCGAAACTTGACTTAAAATTTTTGAGTAGAATTCTTACACTTAGAATTTCTCTAGAACCCTTAGGATCTCAATTTGATATAAGATTTGGTTACATTTACAGTACTCCTCACCAGTTGATAGATATATTATTATATAGGGTTACAAATCCCAAATTTGAAGGTAAGAACCACATCCCAATTCTTTATAATCAGGGTTATATGGAAACAAATATGATATTGGATATGAAGGTGGCATAAAATTGGAAATCATAAAAATATACTTGTATGTCAAAGGGTATAGAGCACAACTTTATATATATAGTTTATAATATTTATTTTGTTATATTATGTTTGTGTCTGTAATCTAACAAAATGAATATTATAAACTAAAATAAATAAACAAAATTCAACAATACCCTTGGTTCTAAAAATGCCCAACATCCCTCTCTTGCAGTCACATACAAGCCTAGAGAAATTTTGACAACATAACGGTGCAAAATTGCATTTTTTTGAAATTCAAAATATACAAAAAAGAATGCATAAATTTAATCTCTTTTTTACATCTTGTGCAATGAGATCATATGCAACCACCTAGTGTGAGCATGATCAAACTTAATCAATAACCAATTGCATTCAAAATAGGAAAATACCTCATTTCCAAGCTCCTCACACAAAACGAGAGCTCTCTTTTGCTCCACACATCCACAACAAGCAAGCAATCCAATTCCTTTTTGTTCAAATGGTGTAGCAATCCTTCAACAAGCACAATCCAATACTCAAAGCAATCTTTGCAAGCCATTTGAGAGAGAGAGAGAGAGAGAGAAAGTGAGAGATCTAGTGCCTCTTGCTCCAATCTACACTTTCAAGCTCTCCAAGCTCTTCTATGGCATCCTCTTTCTTGGTAATGCACTTTTGTGAGATGAAAGAATGAAAGAGATGAGTTTTATAAACTTGAAAATTTGGCTTTCTATTTTAAACCTCACTTTTCCCCTATTCTCTCTCTTCCGAGGGCATCCTTTTGCTTTTTCATGTCTTAATATCATCTTTTGACCATCAACCTCTCTAGGGCTTGCTTGAATGACTTAAAAGATAAGTTACCGGATTCGTACCCAGAGGCCTCGAACCCGATTCGGGTTCTAACCTGGTACAAGTTCGCCTACGGGTACGCCCTGCGTACGCACAGGGTGCGTGCCCAAGGCGCACCTAGCTGTTTGGTGCGTGGACCCGAAGGTACCAGGCATGTACTCGGGCGTACCTTCAAGAACCCACGGCCCAGTTTTAATAAAGTTCGCCCAAACATAAACAAAAAGCATTTTTTTTAATTTAATTTTGTTTCCTAACCCTAATCCGGCCCAATACGAGGCCTTTCAACACTAAAACATTTCATTTCTACTTCTCATTTTGCTCTCACCATATTTTCTCTACATCTTGGCATTTTGAAGGGAGGTGATTGTATTCGAAGGAGATCGATTGTGGAGTGCCAAATAGCTTCTACAAAGGAGATTTAAGTGTTTAAGGTATGCATTTAAACCCTATTCTTTGATCTTTTGAACTATTTTTTCAAGTTTCTTAGTTTTTGATGGATTTTTTCAAGTTTGTGAAGAATTTTTTCAAATTTATTTATTTTTTTTCATTTTTTTTATAGATTGCAACAATGGCCAGTAGTCAAAGTTCAGTGGGTGGGGAGGGAAGTCAAAAGTTCAAAATTGAGAAAGGATCTCCTTTATGGGCACATACCACAAGAATTTCACAAATTCCTAGAGGTGAGGGTTTTGTTTGGAAGTGTAATTTATGCAATGCACAATATAATAGCTCCTATTACCGAGTGAAACTTCATTTTATGGGCCCTAGTGGCAAAGGGATTAATATGTGTGTGGGCCCAAATAAGAAGGGGTTGTCTTCTGTACAAATAGCAGAATTTATAAAAGAACAAGAAGATGCTGACAAATCAATTGCAAAAGGAAAAGAAAGTAGTTATTCTTCCGGAAAGAAAAAAACACCAACATTACCCTCTCAAGCAGTTAGGGCCTCCAGACATCCCTTCTTGCCTATGCCCTCTACGGAAGAGGAAGATGAAGATGAACAACAAATCACCACCCGCAAGAGAGGTCCATTGGAGAGGGCATTTAAAATGGAGGCAAGAGATATTGGTGAAGAAAAAATTGCACGTTGCCTCTCTGCTAATGGTCTTCCATTCAACTTGGTGAGATCACCATATTGGCGGGACATGGTGTCAACAATAAATAGTGCACCTCCTGGTTTCACAAGTCCTGGGTTTGAAAAGGTGTGTACCACCTTATTGCAAAGAGAGAAAAAATCTTTGGAGGCCCAACTAAAACCAATTAAAGATTCTTCGATTGAAACAGGTGTATCTATTGTTTCCAATGGATGGAAAGATTGCAAAAACCGTCCATTGATCAATGTTATTGTAGTGTCCCCCAAGGGGGCAATGTTTTTGAAGGCAGTTGACTATGAAGGGGAAGTGAAAGATGCAGAGTTCATTTCCAGGATTCTCATTGACTCCATAGAGATGGTGGGTGATGAAAATGTTGTCCAAGTAATTACGGACAATGCAAAAGTTTGCAGGGCTGCAGGTGCTTTGGTAGAGGCTAGATATGAGCACATCTTTTGGACACCTTGCACCGTACACTCCCTCAATTTGGTGATGCAAGCAATTGGAAACCAAATAGAGTGGGTGAAAGAAATATACCAGGAGGCCAAGGAGATCCAGATGTTTGTGACAAACCACCATATGTCACAAGCAATTTTCAGAATTTTTTCAAGATTGGAATTGTTTAAGGTAAATTTAATTTATTATTTATTTAGTTTCATTTATGTCATGTTTTACATAATTCAATAATTTTTTTTTTTAACTTATTTAGACTAATTTAGTTATTTACATGTTCTTAGGTTGCTGAGACCCGATTTGCATCTCACACAATTGTTCTGAGACGACTTGTGAAGGTGAAAGAGGCATTGAGTCAAATGGTTATTAGCAACCAATGGGGTATATGGAAGCAATCAAATTCAGAGAGGGCCCAAAAGGTCAAGGCATTGATCTTGGATGACAATTGGTGGGATCGTGTGAATTATGTATTGGAGATGACCGAACCTATCATGTCTATGCTTCGGTTTGCTGATACAGATGAACCATGCTTGGGGGATGTCTATGATAGCATGGACACAATGTTGGAGAAAATAAAAATTGAAATACAAAAGAGAGAGAATGATCCTGAAGACACCCTTTACAAAAGGGTGGAAGCAATCGTTCTTCATCGTTGGAACAAGATGACAACACCATTGCACCTCCTTGCATATGCCCTATCTCCAAGGTACTATACTAGAGAAGTACTTTCTATCCCAGGGAGAATACCGCCATATAGAGATCTTGAAGTTGCTAGAGGGTATAAGAGTGCATTTAAGAGACTCTTCAGTGATCCAGAAATGGAGACAAGTGTTATGAAAGAATTTGGAATGTTTATCATAGGAAAAAATCTTAGCCCTTCTGTTGCCAAAGACCAATACAAAATGGATGCTATTACATGGTGGTACCTCCATGGTCAAGTTTATATGTACCTCCAACCTCTTGCAATCAAGATCCTCTCACAAGTAAGTTTTTTTTTTTGCCACTTGTATTGTAGAATTTAACACTTAACATTCTTGAATTTATCTTGCATTTTTTATTTTTTATTTTGTTGGTTTTCTCTCTAGGTTGCAAGCTCTTCTGCTGCTGAACGGAATTGGAGTACATACTCCTTTATCCACTCAGTGAAGCGTAACCGGTTGGCTGCAAAAAGAGTTGAAGACTTGGTGTATATTCATTCCAATTTGCGTCTTCTGTCACGTAAGGAACCTCAATACAAGCAGGGGGCAGCAAAGCTTTGGGATGTAGCACCCGAGTCTGCTGACTTGGATGCAACCATTCAAGATCTTGCTAGAGCCACTATGGATGATGTGGATGATAATGATGATCATGACATGCATGGTGCTGGAAGTGGAAGCGGAACCGCTTTGGGTTCAAATGATGATGATCTTGAAGTTGAAGCCACTGAAAATCCAAATCACGATGACTTTTTTGATAATCCTTTTGATGATTGATGAACATTGAAATTGAATCATGTCAACTTTCATGAACTACATTTTGTAATTTAGTAATACTGTAATTGTGATGATTTCCATAATTGATATCATTGATATGGCGTATTTGAATATTTTTCAACTATCAATTGACTTTTAATATTTATCTTTGGCATTTGGCATTGATCAATAATCAAGTATCATACTATGAAATGATTTAGTTTTACAATTCTGTATATTTCTCTTATTTTTTTGTATATATAATACATATATATATATATATATATATATATATACACGTACCCATACGTACCCAAACCCCTGAAAAAAAATTTCACGTACCCACGTACCGGGTTCTCGTACCCGAACCCATCCCCGAACCCGAACCGGTAACTTAGCTTAAAAGACTTTTGTCATGTTTCAAATTTGACAAAATGGCAATGGGAAACTCTGGGGGTTCCTAGACACTCATTTGTCACTTTTACCTTCTATTTTTCATTTGAAAACTTGAAAACGAAGGTCTCATGGGCATGCTCAAGGGATGAAAGACACTTTTTGTCTATTTTTATTTTGATAAATTGATAATGGAGGTCCCTTAGGTGTACTATGGTAACTTACAACACTTTTTTATATGTTTTGAACTTGACAAAATGACAAATTCCCCTCTAGGTGCATGCCCAAGCATCCATTTGCACTTTTTGTTATGTTTCGGTGTTGACAAAGTGACAAACACCTCCCCATGGGCCCACCCAAGGTCCTTGGGCCACTTTTTGGCCTAATTTCATTTTGACAATTTGACAATCACCTTGTCATAGGTGCTCCTAGTCACTCATTTGTCACTGTCACTTTTTAGTTCTAATTTCACTTTCAATTTAGTCACTTAGTGAAAAAGTGTACTATCATTCTAATTCTCCATTGACATTTGCCTTGTAAGTGAAACTGTTTTCTTTGTTCTAATTTGATGTTGAGTTTTGCCAATAAAGTGAAAGTTGCTTTTTGGATCACTCAAGTGATCTATTTCTTCTCGCTCATTGTAAAGTGCATGCACTTTATAACTTAAGTGATTTTTGGCTTGCAAAATGACAATGGACCGTGAATGGAAGGACCCAAGCTTCTTGGAGGCATTTTTGCATGATTTTGACCCTTTGATACAACTTTCTCTTCCTTTAACATGTTCTATGTAAGGCCACCCGATTAATTAGCCACCCAATCTGATCTCCATAATGCAAACTAAGGATCTTTTAATAGCTAGTAATAGAGAACCTTAGATGAATTGTGGTTAAGATGATTTAATTGTTTTGTGAGATGTAGGGTATATGTAAGTTCATGTTGCTTCAGCTATGTTGCTTCAGTTTTATCTGAGATTTAGATAATCATTTACAATGTTCTGTTAAATATGGTCTTGAAGACAGCCATATCCTCATGAGGTTTCTAATTACTCTTAGATATGTTTTACATAGTGAGAGATGACCATACAAATTTATAAGCACATTTTGCAAATGATTTATTAGTGGTTTTTTTAAGTACTATTCAACTAACTTTGGGAGGATGTTATGTTCCTTCATACTCCTAGATATAGATAAGAACGCTATTCTTATTGGTAACAATTTTCTCTTTAACATTCATAATACCACTTATGAATATTGCTATTGCTCATAATATTAATATTTACAATATTACTATATTTGTTAATATTATCCTTCTTATCTTAACAATAGTACATGTACATATGTTCGTTATCGATTAAAGGTATTGTAGCTTTTCGTTGTTTTCATCGTTATTAATTATCATTAATATTAATATCTAACTTTAATTTTAATATTAATGTTATTATCAAAGATGCTTGAATACTCTTACCATTAATTTTATTACTTATTATAGTATTAATATTATAGTTAATATTGTTATCTCCCCTAATATTGACATTCACTATAGTAATGATAAGTCATTGAGATATTCGATTGAACCACTTGAAGATTATGCAAGTCAGGTGCAAGTGATAATAAAATTCCCTCATCTTACTTTTGAAGTGCATGCATATTCGAATCAATGCAAAGTTATGTGAATGGTTGTCCTGAAATTTATATTGTTTAATAAAGATTTGTGTTTCTCACAGCCAAAAAATTTAGATGCCTATACTCTATAATACATTGCAAGGCTCGTAGTCTATACATCTTTATTTTTCTTTCAACACTAAAATTGAAGTATATGGCAACATGATTGAGGCTGACCAAACAAAAGATTTCGGCTATCTACATGGGAGAGTTCAATAATAACAAAACTGTTAGAAAATTTGTCATTGATGTTGAGAAGAAACTTAATCAGCCGATCAAAATTGTAGATTAATAATGGAATAAAGATTATGGAGATCAGGTTGAAGATAAAAGAATAGGTGATAACCATTCTGATCAAAATCTTCGATGGGATCTATCTGAAGCTTTCGGTGAGTATAATGAAGATTAAGATTAAGAACGCATTTATCCAGATTCAGGTCAATGATTATAAGAGACGATTATGAGAATACATAATGAATGGAGTTTATGTTTTGTTAACAAATGTTTAAGAGAATGTTCTTTTTATAATCGCGTATGGAGTATTAAGCAAATGCTCTTTAAATAGACGTGTGGAGTATTAAGCAAAGGACGCATGGAGTATTATGAAAGATCGTATTTCTTTCTATTTTCTTTCTGAAAATTAATCTGAAAGATCGTATTATAGACGGATTGCTTTCAATAGGCGTGTTTTATGAAAGATCGTATTTTTTAATAAAGGACGTCTTTTCTGAAATGTTGAGTATAATATGGTGTTTTCTTAACCAGCACGAGTTAATGAAGGAACACGACTATTCTAAAAACGACTTCAGATTTATGAAACAACGTGGCCCTAGAAAGCAAAACAATTAATTTTTTTTTGAAGACATAAGTTAGCTTAAGAAGAAGGAGCGTCTTTTTTTTTTTTTCAAGAAGATGTAGCTCTTCAGAAAGGAAGATATCTGATCTGAAGCAATACGTTTGACAGTTAAACAAGTTTAAAAGTGAGGCATGCGAATTAATAAGATGTGGTTTACAACAAGCAGATTTGTTTTATGAAAAGATAATTTTGAAGGTTGCAAATATAGTTGTGTACCTTAGTTAAGGGTTGCAATGATTGAAGTAGATATATGAGTGCCATTTCATTCAAAGTTTCAGGTGTGGTTGTAATAGGATAAGCAGTTCAGTCAAAAGACCCATCTCCTTGTGTGGGCTTAGGGTGATATCATTTATCACATAGAGCAGATTGGAGAGTTGGGAATGTGTAGATCAGATTGAAGGCTGTCATACATCCATCAAGACAAGGTTTGGTGCCTTGCACTAGGGGTTGGTGCTCCTTGTAGGTAGGAGCCTACTAAATTTGTAAAGGTCTAGGTGTTCCTTGTAGGCTACATTCTACTAAATCATCTTGTTGTAAATCTGTAGGTTGGTGCCTACTTTGTAAAAAATCATTTCAGTAAAGTTGTGTCAACTTGTGGAAATTGGTTCATATCAAAAGTTGATTGTAATAAGTTTCAAAAAGAATAAAATTGAAAGTTTGTGTTGATTTACTGATTCACCCCCCCTCCCCCCCGCCCCTTCTCAGTAAATCTTTGTGCTCTTCACATCAAGCCATCCCCAGATGCATTAAAACACAGCAAGCATGGGCGGTTACTATCACAACCACTATGTTGGCCACATTGATATTGCGGTTTGCATTTATTTCAAGTTTCGTGTTAGCTAGGCAATACCATACACCTACAGGCTGGTTATCTACAAACTAATTAATGCCTTGATGACTTTTTGTCATCCAAAAAATGAACTACACTACCAAACATAACCTTGGGATCGGCCATGGGATATGGGGGGATGTTGCCACCTCATTTGTCCAATGGAGATCATCTCAATCCCATAGTCATAAGGGATTCTCGATGTTGTTTCTTGGCCGATGAGATGAAGGAATTGATACCTCCATTAATACTTTTGTGGCCTCGTTTAGGAGAGGAGCCCGTGAGATCAAGGCTAGTAGAAGTGAAATGCCTGCAAAAAGAAAAAAAGAAGAAATAAAAAATAAAAACTGGCCTCGAACTCAATGACTTGCGAGCTCTAAAACCTGGGTATTCTTGGATCTACGGGGGGGAAAGCAGTAGCAATAGGGAGATTAGAGAGGGAGTTATTTGTTTTTCCTCTTATGGCTATGTGCAGAGTCTTCTTAACAACCAAACTGGAAATATTTTAGTAGTTTGGTTCCAGGAACCTTTTTTATGTTTTCACAAGAGAATGATCAATCTTTGGACTTTGTGTTCCCTAGACTAGTTAATCGTGGGCATTTTTACGTAGGAGTGCACTTGATGACTGCATATATTTCGGAGTCCTTCAATGGTGTGCGATGAGGATGGCATAAGTGTTCAATATTGGGCCTGCAATGTGCATAGACAAACCTTCACCTGTATCCACTAAAGGTTGAAGGAGATGCAATTTCGCCAATATTTGGATTGGAAAAAATATGTTATACAAGATATAAAGTTGGGAAAAACGAAGGAGATCTTGCTCGATAGGAGGCAGAGCACATTCAGATCTGAGGACTGAGTGTCTCAAAGAGATGTCATTCAAGGAAAATAATGGAATGCCCTATCTTGAGCGCTGGAGATCCTAAAGTATGGTTCAGGATGAGAGTTTTGAGGGAGGACTCTTGAAAAAGAAAAGAAAAGAGAGTACAAAATGGAGAGGGGAGATTTATGTAGGATACTAAGACTTCTCGAAGACAACAAGAGAGCCCCCACATAGCAATCTAGCATCCTAGGCAACGACCTGCGTGACTCTAACGCATAACTTATGTTGTTGCTTGATGAAAACTAAGTGCCAAATCTATTTGCAAAGCAAAACAATCACGCTAGAGAGGCACACGGGAGGAGGATCTTTAGGATGAAGTATTTTATTCATTTTGCAAGGAAGAGAGAGACTACACTCTCTTGGGAAGCCTTTCCAATACTGGAGTACCCTCTCGTTAATTGACTGAACACGATTAAAGGAAGGATTGTGGGCATAAGGAGAGCTATTGACAAGTAAGTAGCCTATTCCACATTTGAGGAATGTTGGATCTTAAAACATATAGAGTAAAGTCTATATTTGGTGAATTTTAGGAAGATTTTGAAGTTCATTATAATTGATTTTGTTTTTAACTGAAATAATTAGGTTTAAGATCAAGATATATATTATAGTCTTGTTGAAAACTAGTCTCAGTAATATGTCATCGATGAAAATCTGTGGTTGTGTATCCAGCAAGGATTGGTGTCCACGAGGTCACATCTCGTTAAGGTTTTTATCAAACATGTTGCGTCCCTTACCATGCTCTACATTTACTTGAAATTTTTATAAGTCTTTTCAAAAAAAATCTATTATGTTCTTATCCTGCAATCTTAGTGCTCCATGGGACTAGATTTCCTTGAGAAATTTTAGTCATGCAATTCACGTGCCTATTCCGTTCTTTCACATTTTGCATACAGGTCTACCATCACATGCCTCGGTTGTGTGATAGCATTTACTTGAATATTTTTATAAGCCTTTTTCAACAAATCCATTTTGTGCATATCCAACAATTATCGCACTCCATGAGACTGCAATCCTTTGAGGCATTTTGTCAAACAGTTCATGCACCTTTTCCATGCTACTATGTTTTGCATACGTATATACCAAGGCAGTCGCAATTACATCATCTACCAAAAAATCCCCTTTTGTTATGCTTTGATGGATGTCCCTTCATTATTGTTGATGTGTACAGCATCTGGATGATTACTTCCAGCCACGGCCTTGTGAAGATAAATTCAATATAGCCTTTGGCTATTTAATTTATCTAAGGTCGATATTAATAAAGAAAAGATTCGCATGAAGAATGAAACAAAATATTAATAATTTATATTATTTAATTATTAATTGGGGCCGACTTTAGGAGAGGCGCGATTTTCTAAAGAAGACGTCTCTTCTTGGAGGCCGACCTCTTGCCTTGGAGAGACGTGTCTTACCCTTTCAGCGGGTATATGAATGAGTGATGATCACACATTCTATCATCAAGTTCATTTATCATATTCGCATTTGTAGAAGAAGTTCAGACGTGAGCAGCAAATCATCATTTTGTAGCAGCAGGTTGATCTCAAGGAGAAACATATTCATTTGTATTTTGCATCTAAGAGAGGTGCCTATTATTCATTGTATCAATATTGGCATTGTGTTGTGCCTGAGTTGTAAGCAGATTTCTGCTCTTATTATATCAATATATAAGAGATATATTGGCTGGGTTTTTCTCCCTCAAGTTGGAGGGTTTTCCCAGGTTATCTTGCTGTGTTTATTATCTTAAGTGCTGCATTGTTTGATTGCTTTCAGTTTATATATATCTGATCATTAAAAATTAACATGGTATCAAAGCGGATCTAAGAAAAGATCAGATCAGATCAGATTTATATAAGCAGCATTATCCTCCATTATTGTTCTCATTTTTTATTGCATCTATCCCCATATCAAAATGGTGAACGGGCTCAAGGTCGAAGACAGACTTGAGGGTGCATCAAACTTCGCAGCTTGGAAGTTTAGAGTGATGCTCGCTTTGGAGGAAAATGAGCTAGCTGAGTTCGTGGAGAACGAAGTTCCTGAACCAACTGAAGAGAGTGAGAAGCCTCAATGGAAGAGAAATAACACTAAGGCGAAAAAGATGTTGGTTGATTCTGTGAAAGATCGCATTGTGCCAATCATCTCTAAGTTGCAAACAGCAAGAGATATGTTCAAGACCTTGGAGGAGATGTATGAAATCAACAACAAAACTCGAGCTCTTACATTAAAGCAACAACTTCATCATATTAAGATGGCGAAAGGAGAATTGATCATCTCATACTTCATGAAGATCACCGAATTGAGAGATCAGCTCTCTACCATTGGGCATATTGTTGATAGCAAGGATCTAACTATGTTGGCTCTCAATGGTCTTCCTAAATCTTGGGAGTCATACATTCAAGGAATAAGTGCGAGATCAAAACTTCCTAAGTTTGATCGATTGAGAGCAAATTGTATTCAAGAAGAATCAAGGTTGGCTGCAAGAGGCATTGGTCAAAGCTCTACAAATGAAGACATTCATGTTCTTTCCGCTCAATCCTCGAAGCAGAAAGGAAAAGGAAGAAAGAAAGGATACTTCAAGAGGAATAGAGATAAAGGGTCAGATGGTGCTCCTGCATTCAAGAAGAAAAAGGATCTATCTCGCATTCAATGTTTTAGATGTGACAAGTTCGGTCACTATGCAAAGGATTGCCCAACCAGGCCTAAGCAGCATACTTCATTTGCAGATGTGGATGAGATCTCTCCTCAGAAGGATTCAAGGGAATTCCTATTCTATTATGCCTTATCAAGCAATGTTCCAACAAATAGCAACACTTGGTTGATTGATAGTGGCGCCTCTCGTCACATCACTGGGTTTAGAGAACATCTCTCAGATTTGGTGATGAGAGATTCAAATGTTCAAGTAATAATTGGAGATGATTCAAGTTCCTCTGTGAAAGGCGTCGAGACCTCCACCATTCACTTAGATTCAGGAATCACCTTGCAGTTGAGTGATGTACTATTTGTACCTGGCATCAAGAGGAACCTTGTCTCAATTTCAGCCTTAGAAGACAAGGGGTATCAAGTAGCATTCTTTGAAGGAAAAGTTCTTGCATGGCCAAAGAACTCTAACATCAAGACAGCCAATGTGATTGGTGTTCGACAAGAATATCTCTACAGGCTCTCCACCCGTCCTCTCCAAGCCTTGTTGCATGATGCTTCAAGTTCATGTGAGCTTTGGCATAGACGATTTGCTCACATTCACTTCCGTGCTCTTCCAACATTGGAGAAGATGGTCACCAGCATTCCCAAATTGAGCCAGGAGCATGAACGTACTTGTCGAGGATGCGCATTGGGTAAGAACACTAAAACCTTTCCATAGTAGTGAAAGTAGATCTAAATGTATTCTAGATCTTGTTCATTCTGATTTGTGTGGTCCAATGTTTGTTACTTCTTTGAGTGGTTTCTTGTATTATGTAATTTTTATTGATGACTACTCTAGAAAGACTTGGATTTATTTCTTAAAGAATAAAGAATCTGAGGAAGTACTTGAAATATTCAAGAAATTCAAAGCTCAAGTAGAAAACTTGTCCGGGAAAAGGATCAAAGTTTTGAGATCTAACAATGGAGGAGGATACATCTCTGGAAGCTTTCGAAACTTTTGTGTTGAAGCAGGAATTAAGAGGG
Source organism: Sequoiadendron giganteum (assembly GCA_007115665.2). NCBI lineage: Eukaryota > Viridiplantae > Streptophyta > Pinopsida > Cupressales > Cupressaceae > Sequoiadendron > Sequoiadendron giganteum. The sequence goes on from CM021100.1 coordinate 648,788,573, forward strand.
AGTTTTGTGTTCCCTACAACCCTCAACAAAACGGTGTAGAAGAAAGGAAGAACAGATCTATTGTAGAAGCAGCTAAGGCCATGATTCATGATCAAGATCTACAAATCTTCCTTTGGGCCGAAGCTTCTAGGAGAGTTGTGTATGTTCTGAATCAAAGCCCTCATCGTATCTTGGAGAACAAGACTCCTGAGGAAGCTTTCATAGGTGTGAAGCCTGAAGTCAGCCATTTGAGAACATTTGGTTGTCCTGTGTATGTTCATGTCCCTAAAGACAAAAGGACAAAGTTGGAACCATCTGGCAAGAAGGGAATATTTGTGGGCTACAGTGAGACTTCAAAAGCCTACAGAGTTTACATTCCTGATCAGAAGTTGATTGAGATCAGCAAGGATGTTGCATTTGAAGAAGCTATTGCATTCAAGAGATCCAAAGGTCATCATATGGAGATAGACAAAGAACACCAAGAGTCTTCCCAGGATATGGAAATTGACCATACTCCTGAGATTCAGAGGGAGCCTACTAATCCAAAAGAAGATGATGAACTAGTTGAGCCTTTGGAACCTACTGATGGGCCTACCGACATTGTTATTGGTAGAAAGAGACCTCTATGGGCTAGGCGAACAATGCAAGAGGCTAAAAACTTTGCAGCTCCTAGAGGAACTTTTAGAGAAAGCAAAAGACCTCAAAAGTTTTCAAACTGTGTTGCCTTGATGAGTCAAATGATTGAGTCTGAGCCTTCCAATGTTGAGGAAGCTACAAGTCGGCAAGTATGGAAAGATGCTATGTCTGAGGAATATCACTCTATCCTCAAGAATGATGTTTGGGACATCGTACCTAGACCTAAAGGCAAATCTATGGTATCTTCTAAATGGCTCTTCAAGATCAAGCATGCAGCAGATGGGAGCATTGAGAAGTACAAGGCTAGATTTGTGGCTAGAGGATTCTCTCAAAAAGAAGGGATAGATTATGAGGAAACATTTGCTCCAATTGCTCGTTATGCATCCATCAAGACCATCATTGCTCTTGCAACATCTAACGGATAGAAGATACACCAGATGGATGTGACGACAACATTTCTAAATGGTGTAATTGAGGAAGAGGTATATATTGAGCAACCTAATGGCTTTGAGGTTCATGGGAAAGAGTCTCATGTTTGCAGGCTGAAGAAGGCATTGTATGGCCTTAAGCAGGCTCCTCGTGCTTGGTACGAAAGAATTGATCAATACCTGATGAGTTTGGGTTTCTCTAAGAATGATGTCGATTCAAACCTTTACTTCAAGGTAATTGATGGCGAAGCATTGATCTTAGTTCTATATGTTGATGATCTAATTCTTACTGGAGAAGAACACCTCATTTTCAAATGCAAGGAGCTAGCTTTTGAATTTGAAATGAAGGATCTTGGTCTCATGCACTACTTCCTTGGTCTAGAAGCATGGCAGAAGCCGGATGAGATTATTCTGAGTCAAGGGAAGTATACCATTAACATTTTGAAGAGATTTGGTATGATGGATTGTAAATCCATGTCTACGCCTATGGAGACCAACTTTCAAAAGTTTAAGGAGGTTGCAGCTAGTTCAAATCTGGTGGATCCTACTATGTACAGACAATTGATTGGATCGTTGATGTATCTAGTCAATACTAGACCAGATATTTGCTATGCAGTGAGTGCACTTAGTCAATTCATGTGTGAACCAAGGCAAATACATCTAGTTGTAGCAAAACATATCCTAAGATACTTGCGTGGCATAGTTGGGTATGGCCTGAGATATTCTTCTGGTGTGGACTTGAAGCTGCATGGTTATACTGATTGCGATTGGGCAGGGTGTGTCACTGATCGAAAGAGCACCTCTGGATGTTGTTTCAGTTTGGGGTCTGCGATGATCTCCTGGTGTAGCAGGAAGCAGTCTTCAGTGGCACTAAGCACCGCAGAGGCAAAGTATATTGCAGCATGTGTGGCATCTTGAGAAGCAGTGTGGCTTCGGAAGCTCCTTGCAGGATTCTTTGGACAATCACTGGAGCCCACTATCATTCATTGTGATAATCAAAGTTGTGTGAAGTTTTTTGTCAATCCAGTGTTTCATGACAGGACCAAGCATGTTGAGATCATATACCACTATATCAAAGATATAGTATTGAGGAAAGTAATTCAGTTGAGATACATTAGCACTGATGAGCAAACGACAGACATTCTCACCAAGCCCCTCTCCAGAGTAAAGTTTGTGTACTTCCAAGACAAGCTTGGTATTGTGGAGAATGAAGCCCTAGTTGAGAGGGAGTTTCAGCTTTAGTGATCTTCTATGATTTGCTTTAATGTATTTCTCTCTATAAGAGAGATTTGAGGTGCAAGCCCTTGTTTCCACCCTCTGGGAGTAGCCAAGGTGGATGTCATGTGTGTGACTCCATGACAACATCACGAGAGAGAGTCCGTGATGATTTTCTTGTACTTGTGTTTATTCACCCTATGGGAGTATCTATGGTGAACGTCATGATGAGATGACGACATCACGTTGAGTGATGGGCACTTGTGCACATATACTATTCATGGGAGTAGCCATGATGGTTGATATCACGATGAGGTGATATGCTTCTTTCCACACATGGGTGTAGCCATGGTATTTGTCATCACGATGAGGTGATATGTCTTGTACAGCTGGAAGTATTCCTCCCTAGCTGAGAGGGAGTGTTGATGTGTACAGCGTCTGGATGATTACTTCCAGCCACGACCTTGTGAAGATAAATTCAATATAGCCTTTGGCTATTTAATTTATCTAAGGTCGATATTAATAAAGAAAAGATTCACTTGAAGAATGAAACAAAATATTAATAATTTATATTATTTAATAATTAATATTTAGTTATTAATTGGGGCCAACTTTAGGAGAGGCGCGATTTTCTAAAGAAGACGTCTCTTCTTGGAGGCCGACCTCTTGCCTTGGAGAGACGTGTCTTACCCTTTCAGCGAGTATATGAATGAGTGATGATCACTCATTCTATCATCAAGTTCATTTATCATATTCGCATTTGTAGAAGAAGTTCAGACGTGAGCAGCAGGTCGATCTCAAGGAGAAACATATTCATTTGTATTTTGCATCTAAGAGAGGTGCCTATTATTCATTGTATCAATATTGGCATTGTGTTGTGCCTGAGTTGTAAGCAGATTTCTACTCTTATTATATCAATATATAAGAGATATATTGGCTGGGTTTTTCTCCCTCAAGTTGGAGGGTTTTCCCAGGGTATCTTGCTGTGTTTATTATCTTAAGTGTTGCATTGTCTGATTGCTTTCAATTTATATATATCTGATCATTAAAATCTAACAATTATTACTGGACATCTGACATGGTGCAAGTTATTATAGTGCAAGCCTATTTTGCAGATTGTTTCATTTAGCATCACCAGTAATCTCCACAAGAGCATTGTTCCTTCCCTGTTTAAAATAGCGGTGAATTGCCTGAAAGCTATTTAAAATGACGGAAAAGGTTCACATCTCTTCAATGTGGAGATAAATTTAGTTGTAGTGTGGCTATCAAAACATACTCGAAGGTTCTTAACAACTCTAATAGTTATTTACGAGATAGCTTTAACCAAGCAAATGCAATTGCCAACTTCTCACTATGGCGGCAAATAATTAATCCTTTTCAGTCTTCTTCCACAGCATTAAGTAAATGTCTTGAATCTAAAAAATACCCTGCCGCCTTCATCTACCAAACCAATATCTTCAACTTTGCATAGATCTTTTTTGTCTATGAATGTGATCTATCTCATACATGGAAAGCATTTACCATTTTATGGCCGTCAATCCTTATTTATTTTCAATACTAATGTAACTTCCAAAAATTGTGTTATGTAATCTGGAGGTTATTCTTTTCGATATCCATCAATTCGTATTTTTATTTCCAATACAAGATCTTTCCATCTTAAACCGCTTTAATGAATCAAGGCATAAGTGTATATATGTATAAGTATATACTAGAATTATTTTATAAGTTATTTAATTCATTTATTGTTAACTTTTATTTAGATTTGTTATATTTATAAATTAAATATTAACTTTGCTAGGGGAGTGGATAAAATAGGAATTATAAAATTTGAGGATGGATCTCAATAATATTGATTTTTAATGTTGTTTTAATCTAGCATTAGAAGAAGGGTCATAGCATTTGATCTAATTCCATGTTTTATTCCACGATTTTCCCCTGATGAATCTAAAACCTCATATTAATCTTAACATTGCCTCCTTTCAAAACTTGAGGAAATGGTTTGCAAAGAAGATAGAATTATGGGGTGGGGTCCTATACTGTATATGTTGATGTATACCTATGCATTAGCTATGAATAAACAAGATAACATTGAACCTTTTATATTAAAGAAAACGTTTGTTACCACAATTAAGTTAAATATATTTATTTCTAAGCATAAGGGTGGCCAATCATAAACTAATGGTAATCTTAGGCAACATACTAATCATTTAAGGTACCAATCAAAGTTGTATAGTGTTAATATAAGGGTTCTAAGCTGGATTTCGTCACCCACACTATCGAATTTATAATGTGTAAATTGTATCTTAGATGTGAGGATAACCTGTCTTACCTTAAAAATTTCCTAGTCCTATGCATATCCTAGTTTATCAATTAAAGGGTGGTTATTGAAAATTACCTTTTTTTTATTTTGTTCTCAAGCTTTACATTGATGTCTATATAAACTCAAATTAAGTATGAACAATTGGTTAGATAAAATATAGATGGGGCTTCATATTTTACCATTGTTATTGCTAATCAATTATTTAATATTCAAATGCCTATTTGTAGAAATTGTACCTAATGACATAGTTTTATTGTATTCTATTTTTGTATTTGTAAAAGTATAGATTTTATTAAAGCAATAGTATTGACAATTTTTTATTTTTTTTAAAGGAGAAGAAATGGATAGCTTAATGATCGAAATATTTGAGTATGGGTTTAAATTGTTAAATATTTAGTTTGGACTGTATTGATGATATTGTCTTGGTTTATATAGGAAGAATTATTTAAAAAGATAAGCATCTTATGAGTAGAGGTTTAACTATGTCATGTATTTAGGAGAATTTGTGTATTTACATTTGCCTTCTGGTATTCTTGGAGTCAAGATTTCAATTGTTTTTGAGCCTCGTCTATGTAGAAATGGTATGCCTTATGTTGGCTTTAGAAAAGTTAAATAAGATAAGTATTTAGTATTTACTTGTGTCTTTATCATACTGGGTCAAGTTAGGGTTGTCTTGATAATATAGTTCTCCTGTGACACCAATTAAGTCTTGCAATGTTATAGCCAATTTTAAATAACCCTATATGGGTACATGGTAATAATTCTTATCTTAAACTAAAGTTATATCTTGTTGAAGTGTGGATTGGTGTAAGTGATTTATGATTGTAATTGAAGTCAAAACACCTTTTGAACCTTGTGGTTATTCTCCATTAGAGACCAACCAAATAAGAGTTGGTTCAAACTCAAAAGTTGAACTACGGTTCCTCTGCGAAATATATACGTAGGCAAGGCCATCAGAAACGAGCCCCCGAGGAATTAGGTTTTGCCCCTAGGGTTTGCTCTCTTTTCATTACTTTGAGTTAATATTGATATATTGTATTGGCATAACTTGTGACTTGATTGTGTCTTCTAATCATGAATGTGTTTGTAGGACTAATTAAGTCTATCTCGATGATGTGAATTCCATGTCTCCACTTGAAACCCTACTAGGATTGCCTAAGCAATTTAGTTACTTAATTGAATACTATAATCTATGTTTGGTCAAATGTTATGCTTTTTAAGAATTGTGTGCTTTGAAAACAAAATTTTGCGAGTTAAGTCATGTGTTGTAATCAAAATTTGAAATTTGTGTTTTGTCCTTAATTGTATTTTGGTTTAAATTTTTGGGCATTACATTCTGGAGCACCTGTATGCCTCTTCCCAACTTGATATTGCCTTCAAGCACCTTTGCTTCATCAAAACATTTCCTCACTTCTCTACTTTTGTATTGTACTGCTTGGTCTTATACTTGAGTTGATGCATCGTCCTTGTTTAGGATGCTCAAAAAGAACTTTCTCTTAACTAGAATTGGCAATGACGACATTAACGATATCAAATTCCATAATCCATATTGAATATTGTTCTAAGATTTCTAGATTTGATTGTGTACATTTTTTTGCATCAACGTTTCGAATCACACTTTGTGACCCATCATCGGGATGAAGTAGAGAGCAAAAGGAAAAATGAGTAGTTTGCAGACCAAGCATTGCATAAAAAGGAAGGAAATAAGAGGGAGGAATAGGGGTGCACAAGAACCGAAGGAGAAAGAGGACCAAAGAGAAAGAAAACAGACATACCACACAAACCTGCTACAAAGTGAGAAAAGGACCAAAATTAAGCAGGAACGCTATAAATAATAATTGTAACTCCTATATCCTCCCACCCCCCCGGAACCAATTGTAATATAAAAATAAAATACAACTATAAATCTAAAAATAAAATTACATATATAAATATAAGCAAAATTATAAAGATAAACCAGAAAATATAAAGAAAAGAAAAACTAAGAAAATGTGATAAATATATGCAAAATTTTATATATATATATATATATATATATATAATATTGCAATATTTTGATATACATAATATTGCTATATATAATGTATATATATAAATATATATATATATGTGTGTGTGTATGATAAGTATTATACCTATATATAAGAAAGGAAAGACAAAAGGAATATACTATAAAAATATAAAAGCATAAATAAGTACAATTATAGGTAAACTAAAATAAGAAAAGTGAAAGAAAATAAACTATAAAATATAAACTACAAAAAGAATAAGTATTATATGATTATAACATTTATATGGATAAACCAAAATAAGAAGAATCAATATACTATAATAATCAATAATATTATATCTATCAAGAAATATATATGGATAAACCAAAATAAGAAGTATACTGATGCTTTTGACACAACCTGGTCGGTTGTGCTTATCCAAGAAGAAGGAGATGGGAAGAGAAGTATTTGCAGCTACAGATCTGGCACCTTGAGAAGGAGATACTGGCAATCAAAAAAGGTATCGAAAAATTCAAAATATTTCTTAAGCCAGTAAAATTTACAGTTTGAACAGATAGCCAAGCGATGAGAAGCCTACTAAAGAAGAAACCAAATAAGTACATTGCCCAAGGAAGAATTGCTAGATGGTATTTTGAGTTCCTTGGTTATGATTTTGAAATTGAGTGGATCAAAGGAGAAAATAACCCACTCGCTGATGCATTAACCAGAGAGCTTGAAGGATCAATATATCATGGGATTATCTTTAATGAGCCTGATTTCCATAGATCAGATGGCACCCCTATGTTCCACAGACAAAATGGCAATGGAACTTATACTAACCTACCATATTTGCCCAATCATATTGTGGAATTACTTCTTTAATTCTATTTCTTAGATAAATGGCTCAAGGATCTCAGGGAAACCATTTGCTGGCATCATGGACAAGGAATAATGGACCAGGATGAAGAAAAGGAACTTTTGGAACTCCTAGGCCTGGACGAAGCTCCTATTAAACATTGGTGTAGCAGATATGGAGCACTACATATCCACATCAAAGGATTCTTCAGAATGAATTGGTCAAAACGCAGCAAAATGAACTTACTTAAGAATTTGAAATATGGTTTTATCAGTAGGATAAGCTTTGGAGAAAATGCAATATTATGTAGAATATATATATATATATATTCTTATTCTTTTATATACTTATTTACATGATATTGTCCTTTTATTTTTTCTTATCTTTCTTTTTATTTTTTCATGTTTGTTTAAATGTCCAATATATATAATAAGAAAAGGAATAAAATAAAATAACATAGAAATATATATTGACATTTGAACAAAAATGAAAAAATAAAAAGAAAGATAAGAAAAAATAAAAGGACAATATCATGTAAATAAGTATATAAAAGAATAAGAATGACTATAATAATAAATAAACATATATATATATAAAAGATGAGAAAAAATATAATAAATAGATGAAATAAGGAAAGATAAAAAAGGAATAAAAATAAAAGATAATACTTATATATGGACAAGCATAGAATGAAAAATTAATATATGGATAAAAAATTATACATATAACTAAATAAAATACACCTAAAAATTAATATGGTTATACCAAAATAAGAAGAAACAAAAACCTATAATAATCCATAATATTATACTATGAGCATCAATATATTTATGTCCTTGGCATCCTTTGTTAGCCATCCTAAGAAACCATCTTTAGCCCTTTGACCTCATTCTTTGGTCCACCTGATCCCTCTTCTTTCCTTCATTCCCTCCTTTCTCTGGCTCTAGTACATACCTGCCCTCGTGTCTTTGCTCCTTCCTTCTGATTGCTTGTTGGTTGTTTGATTCCAATTTGTTCTTTTTCATTTTTTTGTTGGTAGCTCTTTCTTTTTGTTTTATACACTATATTTATATTTTTATATATGTATAATATACATTATATTATGATTTTTTATATGTTGATAAATGATTATATTATGCTTTTTTATATAAGGTTTATATTATATTTTAATATTGATGCTCATAGTATAATATAATGGATTATTATAGGTTTTTGTTTCTTCTTATTTTGGTATAACCATATTAATTTTTAGGTGTATTTTATTTAGTTACATGTATAATTTTTTATCTATATATTAAGTTTTCATTCTATGCTTTTCCATGTATAAGTATTATCTTTTATTTTTCTTGCTTTTTATCTTTTCTTCTTTCATTTATTTATTATATTTTTTCCATCTTATATATATATATATAATGGATAAACCAAAATAAGAAGAATATTATGTTCTACATAATATTGCATTTTCTCCATCCTTTCTTCCTTATATTTCTTGATATATATAATATTATTGATTATTATAGTGTATTGATTCTTCTTATTTTGGTTTGTCCATAACAATGTTATAATCTGTTATAATCATATTATACTTCTTATTTTTTTATTTATATTTTATAGTTTATTTTCTTTCACTTTTCTTATTTTGGTTTAGCTATAGTTATACTTATTCATGCTTTTATATTTTTATATCTTTAGCCCTCTGACCTCATTCTTTGGTCCACCCCCTCTTCTTTCCTTCATTCCCTCCTTTCTCTGGCTCTAGTCCATAACTGCCCTCTGACCTCATTCTTTGGTCCACCCCCTCTTCTTTCCTTCATTCCCTCCTTTCTCTAGCTCTAGTCCATACCTGCCCTTGTGTCTTTGCTCCTTCCTTCTGATTGCTTGTTGGTTGTTTGATTCCAATTTGTTCTTTTTCATTTTTTTGTTAGTAGCTCTATCTCTTTGTTTTATACACTATATTTATATATATATATATATATATTATATTATGATTTTTTATATGTTGATAAATGATTATATTATGCTTTTTTATATAAGGTTTATATTATATTTTAATATTGATGCTCATAGTATAATATAATGGATTATTATAGGTTTTTGTTTCTTCTTATTTTGGTATAACCATATTAATTTTTAGGTGTATTTTATTTAGTTACATGTATAATTTTTTACCCATATATTAAGTTTTCATTCTATGCTTCTCCATGTATAAGTATTATCTTTTATTTTTCTTGCTTTTTATCTTTTCTTCTTTCATTTATTTATTATATTTTTCCCATCTTTTATATATATATATATATATATATATATATATAATGGATAAACCAAAATAAGAAGATTATTATGTTCTACATAATATTGCATTTTCTCCGTCCTTTCTTCCTTATATTTCTTGATATATATAATATTATTGATTATTATAATGTATTGATTCTTCTTATTTTGGTTTATCCATAACAATGTTATAATCTGTTATAATCGTATTATACTTCTTATTTTTTTATTTATATTTTAGAGTTTATTTTCTTTCACTTTTCTTATTTTGGTTTAGCTATAGTTATACTTATTTATGCTTTTATATTTTTATAGTATATTCCTTTTGTCTTTCCTTTCTTATATATATTATATAGGTATAATATCTATTATCCATATATACATTATATATAGCAATATTGTGTGTATGTGAGTGTGTATATATATATATAATTTTTGCATATATTTATCATATTTTCTTAGTTTTTCTTTTCTTTATATTTTTTGGTTTGTCTTTATAATTTTGCACATATTTATATAGGTAATTTTATTTTTAGATTTAAAATTTGTATTTTATTTTTATATTACAATTTTTTATTTACAATTATTATTTATAGCTTTCCTTAATTTTCAATCAGCTTTAACCCCCCCCTCCGCCCTCCTCTTTGTTCTTTTCTCCCTTACGTCTTTCTCTTATTCTTCTCACTTTGTAGCGGGTTTGTGTGGTATGTTTGTTTTCTTTCTCTTTGGTCCTCTTTCTCCTTCGTTGTGCTTCGGTCCTCATGCCCCCTTATTTCCTTCCTTTTTATGCAATGCTTGGTCTGCAAACTACTCATTTTTCCTTTTGCTCTCTACTTCATCCTAACGATGGATCATGGAGTGTGATCTGAAACATTGATGCAAAAAATTGTACACAATCAAATCCAAAAATCTTTGAACATTGACAACACCTAGTGTTAGAACACACAAATATACTGAGAGAGGGCAAGTGGAGGGGCAAGGGGTGGGGGTGGTGAATCAATATATCCCTCAATGAATTCAATTCAAAACTTAACAATTAAAACTTGTTGCCAGATAGAGCATTTACGTGATTTATGTGGAAAACCCGACAAGGGAAAAACCACAGTGAGAAAGTTGTTTGAAGCTATTGTCCAAATCCAACCTCACAAAATGAAACAATAGTTACAACAGGTTTTAAGGTCTTTAACCTAAGGAAGTTTACACCTCCCTACTGAACACTTACAGAATGAGATTGCAACCTCAGAATACAACACTTTGATGAATCAAACAAGTAATTGCCTCCGCAACACCTCTGTTGCCTCTGGCTCATTGCCTTCAACACTTACACTCCTCTACTTTTGGCTCACTACCTCCAACATTGACACTTGCACTTATGCCATCAGCTCACTGCCTCCAGCACTCACTTACATAATTTGGTCAGCTCACTGCCTTTTGCACTTCACTTATACTCTTCTGCTTTCGGCTCACTGCCTCCAGCATACATCAAATACTTCTTTGCAAATTCGCACATTCCTTTGTCGTCAGCACACTACTTTCGGCTCACTACCTCCAGCATACATCAAATACTTCTATGCAAATTCGCACATTCCTTTGTCGTCAACACGCTGCTTTCGATAACTTTCATTAATCACACATTGAATACTTATACTTCTTGATCACACACTTGATCTTTCATTTATACCTTCCGCCAATATCAGAAAAAAATTCCTTGTCGACTACACTGAAACGTATGAACACGAAACGTGCAATGGCCATGTTGAGTCGACTCCAAAACCTCTACAAGAAAGGGAAATTCAATGCGGGCCAAGCTAGGAGAGAAGCAGGACCTATTTTAACTCTGCACGCATTCCCATGATGGCACACACCACAAAAGCTTGGCGCAAACAACTTAAAGAACTAAGTCAGCCCAACAAAACACTCAACCCTCAAAATATTAACTCTAGACCACAAGCGGTGCCGAAGAGACAAGAGAGCATCACGTGGATTATATCACAAGCATTAAATGATATTCAAGAATATTTCCATGCCCTTATTTCACACCTTCATGCAACATTATGTTGGTGCAAGCAAACAGACATAGAACCAATATCTATTGCAAACCAGTTAACATAGTCTTGAGATATAACTTTGACAACTTGACTTGCGGTACACTTCAACAACTGAAACTCAAAGAGAGACAACAGATAGACATGTAAAACTCATCCTCTGAACCGCAAGACCATAACAGCAACTAGGAAGAGAACCTTCTAATGAGAGCCATTTATGTCCCATTTTATGCTATATTTTAGCCTATTTCATACGCCTTCATACCCATTCGCACATTCTATTTCCGTTCCATATCATACCATTTTACGTTGCATATGATTTAATATATATAAGTAATATTTAATTCAATTTTTAGATGAAATATATGAATAATGAAAATTGGATTGTATTTACTAATATTTGCTTCTATTATGTTAAGGAAATAAATCTTCCAACATTTTGATTTAAGGATGCAGATCTTCCTGTCACGTTCTATGTAGAAAATCTTCCTGTCACTTTTTGGTCAGGAACTTCTGACAATCACTTTCTGACCAACAATATGTTTTTGTCATCTTTTTAAAAGATGACGTTAGCCTTTGTGGTGGCATCAATTCACGTTTGTTGAGGCAATCTTTTTGTTCATCTTTTTACCTGCATTCTTCATCCACATGGATTCATTTCAAGGAGTGGACTTTATGATAACAGCTACGCTTTCCAGCTATATGGAGGAGAAAATTGCAAATCTTCTTGTTTCCTATTTTCGTCTTCAGTTATAACGAGACTGTTTTAATCTATGGTTAGCGGCCCATATTGTTTGTTTCTTCTAGTTTGTTGGCCGCAAGCCAAAACAAACTCATTATTTTCTGTACATAGTAGTTACAAACAGTGTATATATAATTATGCATAGTGTGAGGAACAGCAGAGACTTTGTATCAAATTGTTGATGAATAAAATAATATTTTGCATAATCAACCCAACGTAGGAAAGCTTTGTTTCATTTCTTCCATCGTGCAAACCATGAGCAAGGGCCTACTCCTTGGGGAAGCTCAGTGATGTTTTATTTTCTATATTTTGCTTCCTTTAGATTTGGTTTGGGTTAGATAGATTTTGTTTCCTTTTGATCTTAATAACTACGTGATTTCAATTTCAGCACCTTCATTAAAGTTTGGATAAAAGATTATATGATCTGGGTTGTTTTCCTTTTTGTTGTAAATTGTTGTTGTTATTGTCGCAGATTGTTGTTGTTATTGTCACAAATTGTTGTAGTTCCTATCGCAGTTATGTGCAGACTATTACATTTTTTGTCACAGTTTATGTCACGGCTCCTATCACAGAATAGAGCAGAACAGAAATATAAGTTTGAACCAAATTTTCTTTATAGGTGCTCTATTGTGTGTTTTAGATGCATTTCATCCCCACTTAATCCACTACTTTCACCCCTTAGGTATACTGCCGCAGCACCTTTCATAAGGTTACAATCCCCGGATTTACACTTAGACTGAGTTGAATCTAGTTTATTCTTTACCCCAGTTTTGGCCTATCACCTTCCATGACTGCAACAACACAATCTTCACTCTGCTTACTCAGAAAACTTCTCAAGTGACTTATATGTTTTGAAAACTAAAACACACATGCTTCACACTTGACTCTGCCTACCTTCCAAACCACAGGACCTTATGGAGGAATGCAGAGCATTCTTTGGAGTTCTTTCTTTTTAGAGCAACTTCCTAAGCCACTAACTATAAGAAAATCAACAAACAATAAATGCAACATTCACAACATCATTTACTTATTCATGAGCAACAAAAAACAACTGCTATAGCAACTCATGACATCCAACATCATTCATAATACTTCCTAACCAACATCGTGATTGCAACATATGCAACCATCCACATTCTACCACTTTGTTGACAACAAAAACAACATCATCAACAAACTCCATACTGTTGACGTCGATGACAACACCTACAACATACTTGCAACACCTAGCACCAAAAAATCAAAAACAGATTACAAGTGACAAATGACAAATTTTATACTTAAAAATTGACTCATGAATGAGATATGACTAACTTGTTATTTAACTTAATACAAAATGAAAAAATTGTACTTAAAATTCAACTCATGAAGGAGATTCGGACTTATCATCTTGGTCATGCTTCCCCCAAAAGTTCGATATCCTATCATCCCCAACACACATTTCCCTCTAGGTCTGATTTAGGGATTATAAAGTTTCTCTTACCATCATGCTTTTTGAACTTTCGGGGCATTTTATCCCTTCTTCCCCATTTGGCATGCAAAGTCTCGGAACTCCAACATTCGAACAAAAAGCCCTGCCTACCTTCCTACACGACCCAAGAAACCATTAATGACCAAAAGCAACACCTGCAAATGGGAAATGGACTCCCATACTCCACCAGTACTATAAGGATGTGGTCAAGGTGTGTTTGAAGCACAAAAACAATTAAAACTCTGACAAGACGTGGTCGCCCCTTGTAGTTGCGGGAAATCACGGGTTTCTAAGGTCCTTGTGCAAGCCTGCATGTTTCCCATTTTGGGTAACCTACAAAAGGATATATGCAGATTGAGTTTCATTTTTCAACAAAGGATGACATTTGGACAAGAAAGGGAGCAAGAAAGAGGAACAATTGTAGAACCAACAAAACAAAGATATTCAAAATAAGCCCTAGGGTTTCAATTATCAGTTTTGGGTGAAGGTATTTTGGTATTGTAATGATTTAGGTTCGTCCCAAACTTGTAATAAACATTTGTATACTTTTTGGATCAAATGATTAAAGGAAAAATCAACCTCAGTTGAGTGTCTCCCTGTGTATGGTATATATTTTTGGATGTGTGTTGTTTAGTTGGTCAACCAGACAACTATAAAATCCTTGCAAAGCCTTTGTAAGGTATCTTTTCAGCATAAGAAAGGAAATGTATGGGTTACTAAGTAGACTCACTTAATATTCTAAAACAATTATTGTTTTCTGAATGTATTTGTAGAGCTCAGCTTGCTTGTGCATTTTGAAAGGCATAGACTTTTTGTGGTGACTTGATTAAGGTTATTGCATCTTTTGTATGAATTCAAAGACTTTGTTGCCCAACTGGATAAAGGCACTGGTCTGTAACTAGCTCCTCCCCATCATCCTCTACACACTCAAAACAAATCAATATAAACATCTTTTAATTTTATCCTTTCTAGTGTGTTCCAACTGCCATGTCTAAATGTATCTAACAGCATAAGGGGTTATCATAAAGCACATTCTTAGACATTCATATGGCAGATTGTCTACTCTAATAAGGTGCTTAACCTTGAATATCGCAAACTAGCATATACGACAACTGAAATAAGGGTGCAGTATGTAGTGGGTATGGTTTGTATTAGGATAATTGTTGTGCTTCTATGGTGATATCTATTGTAGCACCTTAGAGAAACCCCCCAAGTTTGGTAGAGCCAAATGTGAAGGAGGTCTTATCCACCTCAATAATTGGTCCTCAGCTGCTCAATTTGAATATAAGTTTTGTGGATATTTTTTCCAAGTTTGACACCTCTGGCACATGAAAGACTATCTAGCCTTAGAGATTTGGGACCCACAACTCAAATCACCTACAGAAGATAAATTTAATTTATTTTTATTTTTAAATTTAATTTATGCCATATTTACTTAACATTTTAATGTGTTATCAGCTTATTTTTTACACAACATTAGGTTGTTGAGACCCAATTTGCATCACATGATCATTTTGAGAGGAATTGTGAAGGTGCAAGAGGCATTGAGTGCCATGGTCATTAGCCACCAATGGAGTATTTGGAAGCAATCAAATTCAGAGAGGGCCCAAAAGGTCACTTGTCATTGATCCTAGATGATGATTGGTGGGTTCAAGTGGACTGTCTTGAGTTTCATCGAGGCTATCATGAGTATGATCAGGTTTGTTGATATAGATTGGCCATGTGTGGAGGAAATCTATGATGGCATCAACTCCATGATAGAAAAATATAAAGATCATAATAGCACAAAAGGAGAATGACTCCAAAGAAACATTTTTTTGAAGTGTAGAAAAAATCATTCATCAACACGGAAACAAGATGAACACACCATTGCATTTCCTTGCATATGCATTATCCCCCAAATATTATAGCACAAAGATACTTTTTTTGCCAGAAGAATGGCACCATATAGAGATAGTGAAGATATTAATGGGTATAAGTTGGCATTCCAAAGAATCTTCTCAAATCCAAAATTGGTGGATAATGTTCAGAAAAAGTTTGCAAGTTCATCTCAAGACAAGATCATTGTATTTGTGTACTTCGAGACCAATACAAGGAAAATGCTCATACATGGTGGTACCTCCACTGGCCTCCACTAGCAAGATTATTTGTTCCTCCAACCTCTTCTAATCAAGGTTCTATCATAAGTATTTTTTATTTTTTAACATTCAAACTTTAGAATTTATCATTCTTTTGCCTTTTTTATTTTTAAGTTGTTTTGACTTTCTCTCCAATTTCAACAAGTTTCAAGTTCTTCAGCTAAATGGAATTGGAGTACATACTCCTTTATCCACTCAGTGAAGTGTAATTGGTTGGATGCAAGAAAGGTAGAAGTCTTGGTCTATGTCCATTCCAACTTGTGTCTCTTGTCATATAAAAAAGTTGACTACACCTATTAGGATTTAACCATAGTTCCACGAGGACGCGTCCCCCTCAAAAAATGAGCCGTTTCAAAGATGGGGACGTTTCCGAGACGCGGAGACGTCAGGGAATCGTCCCCCCGCCGTCCCCCCGTTTCGCCGCCATCTCCGAGACGTTTCACTTTTGAGGAGACTTTTGGACGTCTCTGAGACTTCCTGGCGTCCCCCAAAATGCAAGAGTCTTCTGGACGTCCCCTTTAAAATACAATAAAAAATGATATTTTTTTAAAAACAAAAGCCAAAATTTATGTGTGGTAGTCTGGTCGAGCTATAGAACGGGCAAACTCCAAGTACGAGGGTTTTTTTGGTTTGTTTTTTTGACATTATGTATGCTTTGTTTGGATGTCCATACCCGTCCAAAGTAGCTCCCTGCATTTCATGCTTTGCTGGATGCCCACACTCCATACCCGTCGATGCAAGCACAAGAGGCGTTTTAAGTTTTAATTTTTTTAACTTTTATGCTTTGTTGGGTGTCCTTTGCCCGCCGTTCATAGTCCATAGCTATCCCACGCACACGAAGGCACGGCAGTTCTAAACGAAATGCCTCAAAGAGATGTCATCGTGTAGGATGTAGTCTCTACGTCCCACGCGATGACATCTCTTTGAGGCATTTCGTTTAGAAGTTAGAACTGTCGTACCTGCTTGCATCGACAGCTAAGAGACAAGACAGCATTTTCAATGTTCTGCATTCTATTTTTTAATTTTAAAATTTTAAGTTTTTATTTTTTAATTTTAAATTTTTAAATTTTTATTTTTTAATCGATACTAGATCAACAGGAGGACGCTGGGAAAGGTTGTGGAATTTGGCTTTACAACTAACAGTGTAAAGTCAGATTCCACAACCTTTGCCAAAATCCTCTTGCCTGCAATAAAATTAAAAATGGGGATTTTGGAACAGGGTATGTATTCCACAACCTTCACTAATTCAATGAAATCATTGCAATGTGTTTAAAGTTTAAACTCTAAAGTTTACTTATTCCTTAGGCTTCTATAGTTATACATCTTTTTATAACTAATTTTTCAAGTACTATATGTTTTTCAGCGCACCGCTCCCCCGCCGCCGTCCCCTCGCCGCCCCCAAACTTAGACCCCCCGCCCCCGCGTCCCCGAAACGCGTCCCCTGCCGTCCCCCCGTCCCTGTCCCCGAAACTCCGTGGAACTATGGATTTAACCCTTGAGTGTACAACTTGGATGGACCTATTGTAGAGCTTGCTAGAGTTAATGTAGGTAATGACAGGGCTCTTACACATTATGTACCTAGTGGGAGTGGCAAACCATTTGCTTGTGGTTCAAATCAAAGTTTTAGGACTCAAACTCGGCGCGGACTCGGCAACGCAAAATAGGACTCAGACTAGACTCGAGCTCAGCACGGACTCGACAAAAAACTCGGCTAGGACTCAGCAAAGAAGAAAACCGTAGTTTTACAAAATAACAAAAAAAAATTAAAGCATTTAGAGAACATAAGAGCCTAATTTGATTATCAATTTGTCATAATTCAAATATTACACATGTCATATGATCTTCAAACACTCAATATTTGAAATTTCATCATTCATACTCATAGTTTCAAACTTTCAAATGTATAACAGCATCATAAGTTTTTAAATGTTTACACATAATGATATGCCAAAATGAGAAAAACAACCAAATACAATCTACATCTTCCTCTTTTCCCTCCTAATCTAACTCAATTTTTTAGGCCTCGAACTAGAAGGTGTTGCAATATGAAAATCATGATGAGTTGTTTCTTCAAAACTGCCTTCGCCCTCCACCATTGCATCCAATTCTGCTTCTTCTGCTACTGCTCTCTCCAATTTTGCAAGATCTTCTTCAATAAGGAAGACATCATCATCAGCATTTTGTTCAGTGACAATCCATTCACCATATGGATCAATATCATCCAAGTCGATGGACTCATGTGAAATGCCCTCCACCTTTCTAGTTCGAAGGCAAAGGTTGTACCGAACGAAGACTAGATCATTGAGGCATTGTTGGGTCAACCTATTTCTCTTCTTTGTGTGAATGTTCTCAAATACGCTCCAATTACGTTCATACCCAGAAGCACTACATGGCTGCGACAAAATACAGAGGGCTATCTTTTGAAGATTCGGTGTGCTAGCACCATAAATCTACAAAAACACATTTAAAAAATATAAGAATAAAGTAAAAACTGTAAGAATCAAGTTTCTAATTTCATCTTGTAGTATTGAACTAAAATTTTTACCTGGTTGTTGTTTTACTCTACTTTCAATTTCTTGTTATGAAGAAGAGAGTCTCTCCCCTCCGCACCCTTGTAGACCTTGAATAGATAAAAATTAAATTAAATCAAATATAAAAAATTAGTTATTATGTATGTAAAATGGATGTTTCTAGATAGTCAACATTGCCAAATTCATAAATAAGATATAGCAAATCTCACCTCCAACTCATCAATAACCTTGTCTCTCAAGTCACGATCAAGCACCATCTTATCAATGCATGTGACAACACCTGCCATGACCTCCTCATCAGCCTTAAATGTATCAGAGAAGTAGAATTTTGGGTTCAAGAAGTAGGCGAATGCATGTATCGGCTGGTGGAGTTGGTTTGTCCATCTACGATCAATGATGCGCCAAATGATTTCATATTTTCTCTTGGTTTTGCCATAGTAATGTGAAATGGCCTGTTTGGCCCTATCCATGGCCTCATAAATGAATCCCGTTAGAATGCCTCTCCATCCACCATACGAAGAACCCTAACCAAAGGTTCTGCCACCTAAAAAAGTGAAAACAAATTTTAAATTATTACAAAATTAACCCCTCAAAGAAAAACAGCAAATAGATTATCTTGTATAAAGTTTATGTTTGTGTTTGTTACTTACCCCGATCAATTCCTCTCCATTTTTGTTGAATGTGTCATCAAAAAATATACTTACAATCTACTCCCCTTCAACTTTTTTGGAAAATGCAGACTCCAACCAAGCATCAGACACAAGCATTTGCTTGAGATGAGAAATGGCACCAAGAATGCTTTGCAATGTGAGGAAGTAGTTAGCAAATTGTGTCACTCCTGTTCGCACAAGGTCCGTGCCATTTGTGTGTTTTTTCATCAAAGAAAGGAACCAATTATGGTTGTAGATAAATTTAGTAACATTTTTAGCATCTTCAACCACACTTTTCACCCACCAAATCTTCCCAACGTCCTCTAACAACAAGTCCAAGCAATGTGCAACACAAGGAGACCATGAAATTGTAGGATGCCTCTCCATAAGTAGTCTACCTGTAGCTACATATGCAGCTGCATTGTCCGTGATAATTTGGATAACATTCTCAACACCAACCTCCTAGATCACCCCATCTAATAAATTGCACAAAGTCTCAACATTTTTGATTTCATGGGAAGCATCTATAGACTTCAGGAACACCAATGCACCATTAGAGGCCACTAAAAGGTTCAGGAGAGTCTTATTTTGTCCATTTGTCCATCCATCCGATAAGATGTTGCAGCCTTTTTTCAGCCAAAAAATTTTTTGTTCATCAACCACAAGCCGTGTATTTTTTATGGCTTCCTTTAGCAATGGCCCACTCAAATCTCTAGTTGTTGGGGTCATAAACCCCTTAACCTGCAACTGTTAATGCATTCACCAAACCTTCCCAATAAGGGTTGTTCGCCGCATTGAAAGGCAAATTATTATAGTACCAAAAATTTGTTGTTGCCATCCTAGCTTCTTGATGTTTTTCTTTATTCCAACTCATACCTTCAAGTGAAGGTTGTGTTCCTAGAACATTGCGTGGAACAAAGTAATTTGGTCTTGATGAAGGAATCTAGCTACCAATAGAAAAAGAACCCTCAAGACTCTCATCAAAAGATGAATGTGGATGACGAATGCTTCGACTTGGGCCACCAAGGGGATCCAATGGTGTAGAAGTGGATACATTTTGACTCATCACTACTACTAGTGCTTCCTTTTTCTTTTTCCTTTCTTCTTTTCTCAACCCATAATCAGCAAGAAGGGCCTTCATCTCTCTAACCATCTTCGGAGTCGATGTAGGGCATATATCAATATTTTGTCCAGGTATTTTAGCAATGTGGCATTTTAATCTATTGATTCCCCCTGTCATCCATTTATTGCATTCAGTACAAGTGACCTCACCCTTTTTATTTCCCAATATCCCATACTTCCATGTAGGGTCTTTTCTAGATGGCCTCAAGTTTGAAGTTGGCATTGTTGTTTCAACATGAAAAAATAAAAAAAATTAGGTTTTGTAAAAAATCAACAAAAAAATGGTAATCAATCATTTGAAAAAAGAGAATTCAAAAACAAGCTAAAAATACTAGGAAACGGGTTATGAAAGGAAATGGAAAAAAATTTGCTAATATTTCCCCCTAATTTCAAGATTTTTTTGATTTTCAATCGAAGAAAACAAAAACAAAAAAAGCGAATAAAAATCGCTTACTTGGCTCTATTTCGATCTTGTATGCTCCTCTTCTCTACTTCTTCCAACCCTATTTCAATGTGCAAACCTATTTTGGGCAACCTTGAGCAAAATAAATGAAAAAACAAAAAGCAAAAAACAAGTTTTGAAATGCTACTCAGCGTTTTTAGTCGACGCCGAGAGTCTTGACTCAAGACTCGCGAGTCCTACTCTAGGACTCGCACAAGTCACTCACCAGGACTCGTCAAGTCCTAGCTCGAACTCTCCAGGACTCCGCTCGCGAGTCCATGGCAAGTCGACTCGGCGAGCCCTAGGACTCGCAAGTCCCACGAATCCTCGTCGGGACTCGTCGAGTCCTCAAAGCTAGGTTCAAATGATGTTGAACCATGCAATAACTTGATCTAGATTCTTTTGATGAAGATTTAAGATCAAGATACATATTTTTTTATTGTATTATTTGAAAAAATTGTAATTGTACTCATTTGAATCATCCTAGACATATATGATGCATGACATAATATTGAAATTTTGAACCATCAATTGACAATTATCTTTATCACTATCATTGAAAAATGATGTATCATACTATCAAAGATTCAAAATATAATATTATATGATATATCAAATGTACTTACAATTCTATATATTTTTAATTTTCTTACTATATATATATATATATATTATAATACAGCCATACCCAATCACAATGTACCCAAGAAAAAATAAATTGTCATACCACCATACCAGAGCCCCATACTCATACCCAACCCCATACCAGAACTGGCAACTTAGATGCTTAGTCACAACTTGTATAGATTTCTGAGTGCAAGCCATCCAAGAATAAAATAAAATGCTGATCAACACAAAAAATAAAATAGTAATCCTCAACTATCTTGGATTCACATGAAATATACATAAAAAACTCAAAAGAGTAAATATTACATAAAGCTGGTAAGAAAGATAAAATATTACCTCCAGAAGTGTTCAATCTACTGGCTAGTGTTAATTGTGGTGTAACTGTGAAAAATGAAAGATTGATTAGGTTTGAAGACCAAATCAAACATCCAAAAATCCATTCACGTCTATGCATATAAAGAAGCTAGGAAGAGTTAATAAAGCATATTCAATTTCATATTTCGATTTCCAAACACAAAGGATCAAAGTAGTACAAAAAGACCAAGTTTACAAGTAACAAATTTCAAAGTAGCAGTTGTAACACTTAAAATTTCAAAACCTCCCCAAAAAATATATGATCACCACTGAAGAACCTTGGTACCTTTGCTATGACAAAAAGGAACTATGCCAAGAAACTATAACCCTGCATCAAATTATTGATGGAAAGATTACCAAACATCTACTCTAATCATCCAACTGAGAAATCAAGGTACCATATCCTTTTGCTTTCAATCATGTGTTGTGCTGCAAATGTTATGATGTTTTAAAAGGAACATCCTTGTTTGAAACACCAATGTCTCTATATGGTTTACATAAATGATAAGTCATGTAAACATACATTTGTTATGTAGGGACATGTCAGATATGCAGCTATAGTTATGTTCTTGTCAATTTTGCAGGAAAAAATCAATAAATAATTTATACCTAAGGATGCTTACAGCAGTTATCTGTCAGTTTTGCAGGAACAAAAATTCACAAGTTAAGAATCACTTATGCAACCAATTGTTATAGGTCAGCTATGCAGCCAACAGTTATGGGTCAGATATGAAGCCAACAATATGGGTTAGTTACTATCAGTCATTCACTCATTAAAGATATGCCAGTTCCAACAAAACGTAGAATTTATGCCTACAATTCTGTGAATTTGTAAGGAAATGAAATCTTCTGGCACAATTGATGTTTTGCGAGAAGTAGATCTTGAAGATTATTACATTGGGAGATGATGGAAAAGATTTAGATACTGATACACCATGGCTCTTCAAATGTAGAGGACATAATTAAGCAGAATTATTATTCTAAAATAAAAATAAACATGAACAGCAGTAAATTGCAAACAGATAACCCAGAGACAAGCGGAGATGAGGAATATTTCATGATATTGTTTTAGGTTCTATTGTTGTATATTAGGAAGAAGTGGGTTGAAAACATTGCTAGCAAACCTTAAGAAACCTAATTATCATGAAGAACCCTGTCAAATATGTTCAAGTGTGGATTGTATTGAAGATGTGCCTTCAATCATAGTCAAAAAACTCATTAACTCGCCTACTCACTAGCAAATAGTGTTTGGTAAGTAATTGGCCCCAAAAATCATCTGTTTACTCACAAGGAACCATAGATGCAAAACTAGCGAAAAACTCGGTGAGCTACAAAAAATTTGGGAGTTCTTTTGCACACAAAGTTTTTGCACCATTTACTTGCCAACTTTTATTTGCCGATTTTTTGAAAAAACTTGCCAATTTTTTGGCGAGTAATCTCCAAAAACTTAGCGAGTTTTGGAATAAAAACTCACCCGATCAAAACAAAAACCCACACAGCCAAAGAAAAGGTCATTTCAACTTGTTTTTTTCACTCTTTCATTTGCTCTACTTCAAGAAAAAACACTAAAATGATGTGTTCCATGAAGGCTTGTGTGGCTTTGATGGTCTTAATTTGGGTTTTACTGTTAATGCAAAATGATGTACACCATGAAAGCATAATCTCGATCTCTAATCAAGTGCAAATATTTTGATTTCATTGTCTCCAAAGAATCTCTAATAAGTTGAAACTTAGGGAGAGTGACTCCATCCCTAACTCCTTTCCGTCTCTCATCCACCTAAGTCTGCCAGTAGAGTTCTTCAATCAAACTGTGTGTGCGATCAAATCAAGATAGAGCTTGCACTCCATTTTCAACGGACACCAAGAATTGACCTTTCCACCCATAAGCATGCAAGGATGGTGAACTACTGATAGGCTGCAAGTGAAAATCAGAACTTTCATGCTTGCCATCAATGACCCCTTGGCTAGCCCTAGTCTCTTGTCCCTCATCGCCCACTTGAAGACATTGCTCAACATCAAGATGAGTATCAAAATCAACAAATTCTCTAACCTTGGCTCATAATCAGCTCCATGCATTATTAAATCAGATTTATGTTCAAGAACACCTTTAAACTTTTCATCATCAAGAGCCATATGGTCTTCTAGCTCTTCTTCCTCTTCACTGTCACCTTGATCAAAGGTTAAGGCAGCCCCTGACTCAATCAAAGAGTCACTACTAATCGCTGTTCTGAAGTTTTTAATAACAACAAATTCTTCCTTAGTGGCTGCAACCGTCTCAGAGAGGTCATTATGGAGCTTTGCCTTACAAGCTACGTCATCAAAAACATCTTCTTATCCAACGGAAATCTCATAGCTTGCACGGTGTTCTGAATTTTGAGCATCATCTGGGTCAAAGGGAAACTCATCCCAAATAGGTTCCTTGTCATACTTAGGTGCCTTCACACCCGGATCCCAAGTACTAAAGGGCTGATTGTTCAGATCAAAACAAATGTGCTCACTGCACTCCTCTTGGGGTGTTGTCTCTTTGAATAAGTCACTCCCCAAATCACTAAAACTGATATCATCATAAGTATCTCTCTCCAAGGCCTTAGTTTGATAATCAAACCCAAAACCACCCATGTCACTATCACTGTAATGGGGTAAAGAAACATCAATGTTAGCTGTTTTGAATACTCTATCTTTTTTGCCTTCAATGAGCCCATCATTTGTAGGTATATTACTTGTCATAAATTCTTCATGTGAAAATTCTTGGGAAGTTGGGTCAGCAACAAGAGGAGAATTATCCTTCACCAAACCTTCAACATGATTAGGTACGAATACATCTGAATCATCACCAACATCATCACTATGGTAATGGTCATAAGCCGATTCAATGACACTACTCAAATGACCCTCAACATGCTCTTCATTAGTGAACTCATCGCACTCCATCAAACCATCATTGGTTGAATCCGAATTTGGATTCAAGACTGTTGTTTTGTTCTTTTCACCACACCAATCTTCATCATTACCAATCACGTGCAAGTCTAAGTGATTGTTTTGGGGCTCTACCACAGACTCCTCATATGTCAAGGTTTCTCCTTCAAACTCACAGTCATTTTGATGTGACAAGTGCACCTTGCTTGTGCCATCTCCAAAACTTGTTGATTGATTTTTCTCTCCCACGTGCTTACTTGTGGGCTGCAAACCGCAAAAATGCACTTCCTCTTCTTTCTTTGATTCTTCATCAATAGCAAGCAAAGTCGCATGGACACAGATACGGATGCAAATACGGATACGGCCATTTTTTAAGATCCCCAACATGGATATAGCCAGATACGACATTCATAAAACACACACACATATATTTAACACAATTTGCTAAGTTATTGGAGGAGATTTTCATTGCTTTAAAAGCAAATAAGTAAATATGAATTAAAATAATATTAATAATTTAGTAAAGAATAAACAATTAAAAATATATGAATAAATTTTATTTATATTTAAAGAATAAATGTTATTTTTTTAAAAATAACTAACATTTAAACAACATAACATAAATATTAAATATAAATATAAAATTATAAACAATTAACTTTCTTAAATCTATAAAAATTAAGACACCAAAAAAAATAGTAGAGTTGCACTACAAGAAGACCCAAAAAAATGGTTCGCTAAAATTGAAAAATATTTCATTTGTCTTCCTCATTTGGTGTAGGTTTTGTTTATACAAAACAAAAAAAATATTGCATGATTGAAGTTTTTTAAGATTAAGTATAAGAGGATTCGCGTCAATTTTTTTGAAAATCAAATCACATAGTATTTGGCACGGTTGGAAAATCAAAGATTTTTGGGCATGTGTGGGTACGGTATCCAACGTGTATCCGTGTCATATCGCATCCGTATCCGATATGGGGATACGCGCGCCTAGGGAGGGGCGAAGGTGTATCCACCTACTCTAACAGCAAATTTTGATTCTTCTTTCATCATTTTTCTGATGTGACCACACCCAATTTTCCAAGTTTCATTATCACAACACAATTCAGGAAGGAATCTAAAGAAATCGTGTTTTTAAAACCATCTATAATGCCTTGATATTCTTCAAATATTTGTGAAGCCTTTTGCTCATACTGCCTCTTGGTTTGTTCTGCAACTCTACTGAAATCTATTATGATATCTCTGAATTTTATTGTTCTTCGAATAGGATGGTAGGAACTTTGGCTTTGATACCACTGTAATATCCCCCTTAGCTTTTTTGGAAATTTGAGCACACAACACTTCACTCGTTAACGTTAGCCCAAGAAATATAACCAGCTGAAAGCAACCCTTCACTTTTTGATCACCCAGATCCTGAAGTGGGCAAAGTGAGAACATACAATGTAAGGGGATATGTTAGATATAAACTAGAATAACTGAAATTACAATGCTGATGGCAGCTAGCCGACCATACTGAGGAAATGTAAAAGCTAGGCGGCAAGCCAACCTCTTCCACTTTTCAGCGGACTATAGAAAATAAAGAAGTAAAATGCTTAGTCGGCAAGCCGACCTCTTCCACTTCTTCAGTGGGAATGAAAAGTGTAGAAAGGAAAGAGCTGATCAACACTACTAAATCAACATTACAATATTAAAATCTTATGCATTGAAATGGAGATATTCTTATCAACTTGAAAGCCCAAATGTTAGACAATATCCTCCAAGGCAAATACAAAGATAACCTTACCAAGTCTGATACAGAATTGCAGCGTTCTGATTTTTAGACTAGCAAGTCCTAGAAACACCAAAATGCTTGTATCTCTCTTGAATTTTCTCCGAATGACCCCAAACAGAAAGCAATAGGTGCCTAGAGGCTAAGCGTCCAATCTCCAATAGCAAAAAAATTCCAAACAGCTCTCATTTTTCTGCATGCTTCCCAATGCAGAAAAGGACCCAAGGGCACAACTCCCAAGAAGGGCGACCTCAAGCAAAAAACAGTCTCTCAAGCTGAAATCACCAAATCTAGAGCAAAGGGGCGCCCAAAAGCTAGGCTTCCAACAAAACAATACCCACAAAATTTGCCCAACTCCTTCGAAAGATGCAAACAGAAACATGAATCAATTGGGTATGTGAAAAGCACTCCAAAACACAGAAAAGCAAAATGGACACACCAAAAATATGTCTCAGAAGACATCGAAACCACACCAAACTAGAAACTAGAAAGAAGCCATCATCGATGAAGCACAATCTACAACCTCTTAATGAAGAAGCAATCGCTGATCAACTAGGAGTTGTCTTTCAAACTCGAAACTAATGAAGAAAACTAGGAGGCATCTCAACCTCGAAGCAAGAGTCTGAATAAAATTCAACAACACTTCGTTATGAAAAGATAATAGATGCCAAATGAAGAGGCAAAGAACTATATTTATAGATTTCCCACCCTAGGAATTCAAACTTCATTTCCCTCCAAAAAGGGATGCCCAAATAAGAGGAATATAATGACACATATTAATCTTCATTGCTTGAGAATGTGGTGTCCACTTTACCTTAGGATAAATTACAACTTAAATCATTTCAATCTCGAAATTAGGCATCCGAAATGAAGTCCACCATTTAAACACAACTTAAAGTCATTACGCCTAGACAAGGGGTCCAAAAGCAATATTGAAATATAATGACTTAAATAATAAAACTTTCCTTTTCGAACTCCAAGAATGTTGGAGAAGCCACTACCAAGCCTGCACTACTAGAAATAGTAACTGTGTGCTGAACTAGTGCCAAAAATAGCACTTACTAAAAATAGCATATTGCTAAAAATAGTAAGTGACTCCAAACTTCGTTAGAGCACAAACCGGGTAGTCGTCATAACTTACTAAAAATAGTAAGTCAAAAAATATCCTCTGATGAAAATGCATTCCATACCCTTTTGAAGCTCTTTGAAAACCCAGAAAGACCTAGAAGACAAACTGTCAAACTCTTGCATGCAACCCCTGATTGAGACGTATGTCACACCCCTAATTGGAATGCATGTCACACCCCTCTGAAGCTCTTTGAAAACCTAGAAAGACCCAGAGGACAAACTACCAAACTCTTGCATGCAACCCCTGAAAACTCAGAAGGAAACCTCCTATAAAATAGGAAACCCTAATTTTGCCTCCAACTAGCCTACGGGCCTTCAAAAATAGGCTAACAGTCACTAGAAAGCATAGGGCTGAAAATGGGGACATTACAATTTGGCCCTTTATCTTTGGGAAGCCATCATCCTTCAACATAGATCCTTACATGAGGCCTCTCAGGATTCTAGAGCCCCAAGTTGATACCTCCTTCTTCAAACACATCTAGGAGATTGGCAACTCTAAACGGCCTTTGGATACCACTACTCTTACCAATGCAAATAGACTTCTGAGCCAGCATGTCTCACTTCTATCTCAACATGTTCCTCCTCAACATCAAGGTCCCATTTCTTCTCAATGACAATTCATCTTCTTCCCATCGACATAGCTATACTCTTCTCTAGCCACCCCCCCAAGGGTATATACACATTATGAGTTTTTTCCCTAACAAAAGGGTTTTGTTGGCCTTGGATGTTAAAAAGTGATCCTAGTGGGAGTACACCACTTGACCATCCCAATTATTGACACTCCTTGATGAGCATTACAAGTCTTGAATCAGTCATTTCATAGTGGTCAATGATGGCACCAATTACTTCACCATTTCTAGTTCCAATAATGATACATGATCTCTAATTTTCCTCAATGTTTTCTCTTTGGGGTTCTTGTACCCCATTCCTAGCTATATGTACTAATTTCTTGACCACTTATATGGGTGGTCCCTTCTTATTTTGTATTTCTTTGCTTTTGTTCTTCCCCTTTGTGCATCCTTTCTAGGCTTCTTTTCCTAGAACTTTCCATTGTAAATTGTTGTGCTCTTGAGTCCCAATGACCTACTTCAAGTCATTTGTGGACACCAATATAATTTCTTTCTTTCTCAACCCAAATACAATCCTTCAATGCCTTATTTATGATCTTATGTGCATAAAATACAACCCAATAATCAACCCAATCCCACAATAAAATTCATAAAAGTTACTCTATACATCCTAGGGAAATTTTGATAGAGTTTCACTTCACAAAACCCACTTTCCAACCCTACAAAACCACCTAGGAAAATTTTGACTTAGTTTCCCCTTACAAAACTCAATTTCCAACCTTGCAAAACCACACAACACTCGCAAATCTTCAAATACACCATCCCTGCAAAAACAACTTCAAATATGGTTCCTCCTCAATCTCCTCTCTTTAGGGTACTCCCCAGTTCTCTCATCTGAGATCTTGATGACTTGAAAGCAAAGGAGAAACTCTACCCTCAATTCTTCTCTCTTCTAGGTACTCCCCAATTCTCTCATCTAAACTCTCAGTGACCTAGACACAATGAACAAACTTTATTTCTTTCCTACATCCAATTACTCTCTCCTAACATCTCATATTTTCTAATCTCAACAAGGGGTTGTATGCCCCTTTCCAAGCGTGGTGCCAAAATGAGAAGCTTCATGAAAGGAAATGCAAATCCAAGCCAATGTGAATCCTTCATGAGGTGGGCACCATTATCAAGGTCAAAGAAAAGACTAGAAAAAATGTAACTCCCACCTAGTCATCACAATTAAGCCAATGCAAGATTCTCCTCAATTTGTGACTCCACCCATGGGTGCCACCCCATTCAAGGAAAATGCCATGCAAATAAAAGTCAAGCATGTGGATTGACTAAGCAACATCCAAGAGGCCTAATATCCCAAGAACCCTTAAGAGAAAATATAACTCTTCAACTTCCACAAGTGTCAAATGGGGCCTTCCAAGATTCCAACAGAAGGTGAACATCGAAATTAGAGGGAACACATTTAAATTTGAATTTTTGAAGAGTAGAGATTTCCTCCTACACCTGGAGACATAAGGTTAGACCATGAACCACCCAAAATTGCAACTTGGTTCATGTTGATAGTTGGACATCTAAGATGCTCCTACATCACCAATGATTGTTTATAGAGATCAATGTTGGAATGAGGGCAAACTAGTAACAATTAGATCTCATGTTCTATCACTTTCCTAGCTGGCCTACCCTTGGACTCTTGGAAAACTTAAACTATTGCAATAATTCTTCCACTTGTTTCTGCTCATTGTTCATAGACCTGAGAAGATAAGCCTTATAATGAACTAACTCATTGTCTTGCTTATGCCTCAAAGGAAAACTTCCCCATAGAATTTGTCACCCTTTTGGCTTAATTGGAACTTATCAAGGGGTTCTTGACTTACTTTCATATGAAAAAACTTTCCCCTACTTTGACCAAATACTACCTGTTACCTCTCTTCATAACAATAGCCTCTAGTATGCATGTATAAGTTGCCAAACACCACTCCACAAGTATCAAGACGAATAATATCTACAATAACTTAACCTTGCATTATTTGGTGACATTTATTTCTACTTCTTGCTGCACCCTACAAAAGGAATATAGATTAAGATGTTCAAACATATTGAAATGTGAGTGGAGCAAGTGAGCCTAAACGTCAAGCATTGAACACCAAAATCTAAATGTGAAGAGTGGAGCACTAGTCCCCCAAACAACAAGTTCAAGAAGTTGGAAGCTGTAATTGAAAATGTCAATAGCCAAGATTGGAGCTTTATATCTCTAATGCTAGGAATAATTGTCATAAGCTTGGAGAAATTGTAAATTGGCAAAAGTTGGGAAGAATTATAAATTGTCATAAGCCAAGAGGAATTCAAATTTCGCAAATATCAAGCACTTAGATAGTCAAAAGTTGGAACGACAAAAATACTAGCAAGAAGTAAGATGTTGGAAAAAACTAGATGCCAAGATCAATTTGGATGTACACATGTTAGAAGGCAAAGTCATGACGTTGGCTCTCGACATAAGATAGTCTAGCATTCAAGTGTGTTGGACATCAAGATTAATGGGTCGGACATCAAGAGTACCAAACTGGGCATTGCAAATTGCTCTATGAATTAAAAAATTTGTTTTGTGTCAAATGTTACCAATTTAGTTTGGCTACCAATCTTTGCTCCATTTCAAGTTAATTCCCGCATTTTTCAGGGCTTATAAATTTGTACAAGTTCCTTTGAAAGAGGATTTACCAAACTATATTGTTATCTGAGTCCAAATTTAAAGCAAAGTTGATGGGTAAACAAGCACATCACATTAGACTAAAGATTGTGAAAGGTAAAGGTACCATGGACCTGGATTTTTGTTCGTTAAAGCCCAAAAGAGCTCTTCCAATAGGTAAGTTCATGAAGTCGTCTATTAATATGAGGTAGCATAGCAATAGCAAGAGTAAGAAGGATAAAATGATAAAGCTAACCTATTCCCAAAGGATATACAACAGTATATAATGACCAGCATTGAATGCCAAATTGGTGACAAACCCACCCCACAAGTAACAAACTCAAACATTCCTCAAAAAAATCAACGTGGAGAATGATGTACA
Source organism: Sequoiadendron giganteum (assembly GCA_007115665.2). Taxonomy (NCBI): domain Eukaryota; kingdom Viridiplantae; phylum Streptophyta; class Pinopsida; order Cupressales; family Cupressaceae; genus Sequoiadendron; species Sequoiadendron giganteum. The sequence continues at coordinate 648,819,840 of CM021100.1, forward strand.
CACAAGTATTTATAATGAATGTGGTAAACAAAATGGACATATTTGAAGCAAATGATGGAAAACCATAATGTGGGCAATAATGAGATCACTGCCATTGTAAATGGCAAGAGGGTGACTATGTAGGACCTTCAAGGTGGTGTGGGTCAGCAAGGAGGACAAGTTTGAAAGGCTAATGCCAAAGCTTGTGTTGGCCATCTAGCACAAAGCTATGGAGCAATTATGTTTTTGCATTCTCACAAAATAGTCAAGAATGTAATCCTCAAACATTGTAAGGGTCTCAAGAAGCCTCACTTGAAGACCAATGAGTTTTGTTGTTTATTGGAATCCATCACTTCTAGATTAGTAGGTGAGTTATTTATCCATTTACACCATCACCAAACAGGAGGGGCAATCTCACTCCATCACTATTTATGTTCATTTGTTGGCTCTTCTCTATCTCATCATCTCCTCTTTATACCATTTCATTCCAATTGACCGGGCATTGTCTTTTCTAATAATTGTGTTGCCTCTTAATGCTTGCCTATATTTTCCTCACCTCTCTCCTTTTTCTTGCAGGTCACAGCAGAGAAATTACCATCAGTCACCAGTCCACGTCAGCAAGAAATAATTCAGTTAACTAGAAAAACTAACCCCTAAAATCCAAGGTGAATTTCATGCTGTTTCCAAATAAACAAGAGAAAAAAATAGTCTTTATCATCAGCAAAATGCAGACTTCTTTGGTTACAGGAATGTATCATGAAAAAGCTTTCCCTTCAATAGTTTTAGTAATATGGGCAAATGTATGGATGCCCATTTTAGATAATACTAATCATTCTTTCAGTAATCTTGGTGAGATAACTGTTACTGTTGGCAAATTTTCCTTGGTGTAAGCTGATGAATTAAATCTACACTTGCATTAGTAGTTTGGAAATGTGGGAGACCGGGAACTCCTAACCCATTTTTATCAAGACTTATATATACATGCAAAATCTAGCAAATTTAAAACAAATGTAGACTGTTGACTTTTCTTATGAACAAAAGTCTCATAATATCAATCTCAAGAATATACCTGCCCATGTCACCCCCAATGCGACTAAACCGCCAGTCATAAAAAATCTAATTGCCTTTTCTTTGCATTTTCGCAAAACATTCTCTTCTTGGTTTGTCAATTTATTCTGGACCAAAAACAAAGTAACAATTGTTACATAGCAGAAAATTATCAGATACACTAAATTCATTAAAAATATGATTAGTTTAAACAGAAAAGAAAAAATGAAGATGTGATAGTTGGCAACAAACTGATGTTCATTCAAGTGAATGAAATGTTTAAAAACGTGATAACCAAGTAAGACGATATACCAAAAATATATATTTTTATTTAATTTACATATGAATGCCCAGTAAAGGCCAAATACAATAAATGGAGCTGCAAATTGTATGATATACAATGTTTACAAAGCAAGTGCCCAATGCATCTCTGAATGAAAGTATAAGAAATTCATACAAGAGATCTAGTGAAACAAATTGCACACATAATACAATGACCAAAAGTGAAACCAAATAAATGCAAAAACTTAGAGGGCTACAACAAGGGTAAAACAGAAGAAGCCCTAGAAAAGTAGTATCCAACAAAGACTGTCAAGAACAATGTGGATTAGCACCTCTCCTAAAAACCAAAGCTAGGAAAAGTTGGTTATGATATTTGTGTTGTTAGGTGCATGAGGCCTCTAAGGTCTATGCTATTGACCAGTCTCCTAAGAGTAGCAAAGCTAAGAAGCCTACAGCAATTGTTAACCAAAGTGGAAGTGAGAAGTCATGAACTTAGAGTTGGCAGAATGCAAGGATTTAGACCTGAGGGTTTCTAATTCTTGTCAACAATGTAGCATCTCACATACAAACCAAGAAAAGAACTGTAATACTCATAATCTATTAGAGTACCATAAAGGCGTGAAAATCTTTAAGCAAACACCATACCATCCATAGATTTTTGTAATAAAGAGGATATCTAAAAATGAAATGCTCCTAACAACAAAGCTTGCCAGTGCACTGTTCTTTCAAGGTCATGATCTATTTCCATGTGTAGTTGATAGATATAAACTTGAAGTTAAGCCATCATAAGACCAAACCTACAAGGTATATGCATCTTGATAAGCTCCAATAGATGTGGCCATCCCAAAATGTAGATAGAAATGTAAATAATGGAGGAAATTTGATTTGGTGCTTCTCCATCTTGGTCCACGTCAAGTTCTAGGAATCTCCTTATTATTAACTTTATTAATGTCTCTCTTGGTATGATGAGAAGCACTAATACAAAAATATTTTGTGGGATTCTCTATGTTAAGATTCAATTGTACAAGAGAAGCAAACCCCACAATACCAGATAAACCAAAATATTGGCTTCATAGTATTATTGAAGCTAACACAAATACATATAATACCTTGAATGAGAATCTGCTATTAGTTAAAAATGCAAACTTGCATTGTAAATAAAGACATTAATAAACGACGCATATTGTGTGATGAGTTATCTTGGAAGTAGGAAGGGTTCAATTAATTTTGTATACACAGGTAGTTTCTATGAGTTGGGACTCCAAGCATTGTAATGATTCAAATTAGAATCCAACATGTGTACATTAATCTCATATAATATTGTCACATGATCATAAGCATAACATATGATATCTGTATTGTGATAAGTTCATATGGAGATAAAATTCTTTGAGCATGTTGCTTCTGCACTGCTTGCTCTGATAGGCCATGAGGCTATCCCTAAGGTCCAAAATTACACAAATGACTCAAAGACTACCTAAATTTGCATGCAAGATGGACACAACTAGCATTAGGAGCACCCAAATGACTATCACTAGCACCCCATAACACCACCTTACCTTCGAACGCAGACTATAATCTCAATACAGCAGAAAACATGTGAATACCACACAAATCTAAAACTTAATGGAAATCTTTATGGTTTTCAAAGGGAAAGTTCCCAAACTATGAAGCCCCAGAGATAAATGCAGATTCACATGAAGAATAAATTAGATGGGCTTGAAGGGATTTATAACTCAGTTACAATAAAACCCTTATTATGCAAGAAAGAAACAATTCCTGCAAAGATTGATAAATTTCATGTTAGCAAGACCAGGCCAACTCCATTGGGAAAAATAATGGTGAAGCCATATGCCAATCTAGAAATTTCATAGTAAAAGCACTTAGACTACTAGATTGGCATCACACATCATCAAATCTCTCTGAAAATGACATGAACATTACTACCAGTCTAGCTGCAGTTCACATTCAAACCATCTTTAGATTAACAAAAACACCAAGGAAAAGTAAGACTCTTCTAGACTAAGGTTTATCCAAAGTCTGCAGTGTATTAATGTGAAAAGACTATAATCCATTGCAAGAGCCTTTCTGCCAATGTCTATATCCCCATAGAATGTATGATAATCACAATCTATTACATGATTACCAAAATAACTCAGGACTAGTGACCATTAACCCCCTACAACATTCACTAACCCAGGTCACTTTACTATGACAAAGTGGTCTCGGCCTGACTATACGGATATGCAAAAAAAATTGACTCCTATGACCCTACCAAGACAAAACTTGCGTTTTGACACCCAAAATGAAAATAGAGTAAAAAGATCCGTTCAAAGGGAAGGACAATCTATTTATATGAAAAGGGAGAAGGATCACCCAAATTAGTGATTGATAGTTGTCCCCTTTGCTACTTTTACAAAGCATATTCCTTCCTTTTGCACTAAAAGCAAAAAAGATGACAAAATTACATGACTAGGCTCATGCGTGAACATTTGTTGTCCTAACCATGTAGGTACATTCACATGTGCACACGTAGAAAATTTTAACCAATAGTTTACATAATGTACATTAGTTACAATGTATACATTTATCGGCATAAATATTTAATGTGCCCTATGTAAGGCTCGTGAGCCATATATTACTCTAAAGAATAATAAAACAAAAGAATAAAGAATGAGGAAGGAGAGAACCTATGAGAAGATCAAATGAGAGGAGGAGTGAGTTGAGTCAATAAGGAGTTTTAACTCCAACCTTTCAATCACTTGTACATGCCTCATGCATTTCACATTCTCCTTTTGTAGTCCAAATGTATCATTAACAACGGCCTCATTCAAATCTAAAATAAATCTCCTTGCCATTTCTTTAGCATGCTTCCTTTAGTGGATAGTTGGTACTTACCCAAAATCCCAGGCCCTTGAAAAATGGTAAATTGAAGACCTCATAAACCAGGCACTCAAAATCAAATCTTAGCCTTTTCCCTCTCCATGGGCACACTAGACTTTCTATATGACAATTTTCTCTAATAACAAAACCCTAATATTGAAACCATAATTCTATCTTTTCCTAGTGGGGTGCAATTTGAATATGATGTTAGCCTTCTTGAAAAGCTTGGTTGCTTGGACCCTCTACGTTCAAATGCTTCTTTAATATGGCACAAGCCAATAAAATGGCAAAAAATCAATTCTTATGCCTTGGACATGCTCCAACAAAACACTAGTACTTGGAACGAATGACCTCTTTGCAAATAGTAGCATATCGACAAACCCTAGCGCACTTGAAGATATCGGCAAGAATATTGCAAAAAACCTAGAAATCCCACTCTCCTTTTCATGTTTTACAACCAATGTAAAGAATTGTGCCACCATGCCCTCCAAGCCACCTCCCTTTCCAAGCTTTGGGGTTTCTAGCTCTTGGTCAAGTGGATCGTGCCCTTATGACCCATGTGACTTTTTGTAGCCTTTTGTTTTAGGACCTTCTAATCATCCTTTGTGCAAGTTGCACCTCTACAATCAACATGCTTGTAATGTCCCCTTCTTAGTCCTAAGCATTTCAATGACCATTAGCCTATTTCCTAAGTCTCGTAGGCTATTCGAAGGCATTTCTAGGGATTCCAAGATTCTTGGAGAATTCTTGTCTACTTTTCAGGTGGTTATTGCAGGAGTTTACTAGAGAGGTTTTTGGGTCTTTCTAGATTTTCTGAGATCCTTGGTGGGCAATCATTGCTATTTTTAGCAATGTCTATTTTTAGCACTTACTGTTTTTAGTAAGTCATAGTTGCATTTGAGAATGGGCTTATTTTGAGTTTGGACCCACTATTTTTAGCAATATGCTATTTTTAGTTAAGTGTTATTTCTGGAAATGGTCCTGACAAAAATTCAATGCAGGATTTATATTTCTAGCAGTGGTGGAAATTTCAGTTGATGGTGTCTTGATATTCTTGGCAGTTGGTGTCTCCACCATCCCTGTAGTTCGAAAAAGGAAATATTTGCAACTTAATTTTATAAAGTCAAAAAGGCCCCTTGGACCCCCAAGCCTAGCATTTGACAACTTAAGTTGTTTTAAAAAGGAAACTTAAAGCATGACCATATTGGACACCAAGATGAAGGGTTTTAAGTGAATTTTAATAAAGTATATTATTCTCCCCAAGTATGGCGTCCCTTTTTGGAGAGAAAGGATATTCAAACTTTTGGGTCTCAAGTCTTATATATACTCCCTCATTTGCCCTCATTTGGTTATGCAAACTTATGATAACGAAGTGTTGCCGAATTGCAGAGAGAATTCCTTGGGCTTTGAGGACGAAAATCCTCAAGGTTGGCTTTAGTTTCAGAGTTGCAAGATACTCCCTAGCTCGATATTGGCGTAGCTCCATTGTAGGGGTTAAGCTTCATTTGGTGATGGCTTCCTTTGCTCTTTTAGTTTTTGTTTGCTATAACGCTTTCTATGCATGTTTTGGTGTGGAGTGTGATTTGCAGCATTGTAGGAGCAATTTTGAAGTGTGTTTTCAGGCTTTGAGCATTGCTGATTCGTGTTTCTCCACCTCCATCTCCTTCACCACCACCAAATAATACAAGTGTTGATACTATCGCAAAGGCCACCCTTCCTCCAATTATCCCTTCCCCTTCTTCCAAAGCCAATTCAAAATCAGCACCGTTCCTTTCGCCTTGGCTAAAAGAGATGATTGCTAAGAAAAGAAAACACACTCAAGTGATCAATCCTAATTTTGATATTATAGTGAAGTTGTTACAAACATCTCCACGACCCAAGAAAGCCCATGGTACTTCAAGGTTGATGGTAGACCCTTCCTCTAGCACACAATTTATAGAAACTGCCAAGCCCATCACAAACAAAAATTAGGAAGAAATGACATAAATAGATTGTGATGTCTCCAAGGTTGATCCACACACAAGAGCAATATCCATAATTTTCAAGTGTCAGCTGCCAAGCTGGTAGAAAAGACAGAAAAAAAAAAATACATAGCAACTTAAAGAGCAGGTGCCTATGTTGACATCATACATTAAATCCATCAACACTTTTGCACAACCTCTTGATACTTTGTCATCATCTTCTAGCTCATCAATAATGGAGATTTGTAAAGAGATTATGGAGAAGATTGGAAGATATCAACCCTATGGCAAAGCAGCTAAATCTCGAGTGTAACAAATCACTCTTGATGGCCTTCTTTACATCAAAGAGGCTAGAAAATTATACGAGAAAATTGAGACAAAGGAAAAGGATATAGAATCAGAGTTGCAAGCTGCAAAAAAAGAAGAGAATGTATGGCAATTAGTGATTGGAGACCTTCAAGAAATGGTGAAAACAAACGTAAATATTTTAGTCTTTGAAAAAAAATTGAATAAATTTAGAGAAAATGAATCCATCCCATGGTTCAAAGTAGCAGAGTGGAAATTACTGGTTCTGAAGTAGTCGATAACAAAATTGAAAAGGCTAACAAAGTCTTTTGATTGAATAAAGTCTGACATTCAAGCTAACTATTTAGTTTTTTATTCTGACATACTTAAAGAAAATGAAACAAAATTGGCAGATGTTCTCACCATAGTTTGCAGACTCTTTGAGACTCGCTGTGGACTCGGCGGACTCGAGAGTCTGTGGCTGAGCCGAGTCAACTCGCCACGGACTCGGGAGTCGAGTCCAGGAGAGTCTTGGGTTGGGACTCCCGAGTCTAACCTTTGGACTCGGCCCAAGGACTCTCCTGCGCAGTTGGGCGTCAATATGGGTTAAAACCCATGTTTTTTTTAACTTTTTACTTCATTTTGAATTGAGTGTTTGTGATTTTCAAGTCTGCAACTTGGTTTGAGGTTGAAAGAAGCCAAGAGAAGGAGCTAAAAAGATCAAAATAGAGCCAGGTAAGTGATCTAACAATTCTTTTTTTTTTGTTTTCTTGCATTCAAAATCAAAAAAATCAAGAAAAATAAGGGGAAATGCGGCCAATTTTTTTTCTATTTTCCTTAATAGCCTAATTCCTACTATTTCTAGCTTGGTTTTGCAATCTTTTATTTTGCAAATAAATGAAACTTTGAATCACATTTTTTTGCTGATTTTTTTGCAAACCCTTGCTGATTTTTTTTTTCCATGTTGAACTTGAAACAACAATGTCGTCTTCAAATCCAAAGGGAATGAGAAAAGACCCTGCATGGAAGTATGGAATACCAGGAACCAAAAAAGGTGAAGTGACATGTACTGAATATCAGAAATGGATGACAGGAGGAATAAACAAATTAAAATACCACCTTGCAAGGATACCTGGGCAAAATGTGGAGGGATGCCCTAAAACTACTCTTGAGATTATTAGAGAGATAAAGGCCCTTCTTGCTGACTATGAGCTAAAAAAAGAGGAAAGACAGAAAACAAATGATGCCCTAGCATCAGTGATGAGTGGATCCCCTTCTACACCAACTATGCCCCATGGTGCTACTACTGCAAGTCCAAGCGTCTGTGCTCCACATTCATATTTTGGTGAGAGTCCTGAGGGTTCCTATTCTACTGCTAGTGCTGGCCACAGTCCTTCATCAGGACCAAATTATTTTATTCCACGTAATGTTCCAGGAGCACAACCTTCAGTTGAAGGTACCGGTTGGAATAAAGAAAAGCATCATGAAGCTAGGATGGCCGCTGCAAACTTTTGGTACTACAATAATCTACCTTTCAATGTTGCAAACAGCCCATATTGGGAAGGTTTAGTGAACGCCGTTACAGTTGCAGGAAAGGGGTTTAAGACCCCATCAGCTAGAGATTTGAGTGGGCCATAGCTAGAGGAATCTGTAAAGAATACACAGCTTGTAGTTGATGAGCGAAAGAAATTTTGGCAAAGAAAAGGTTGCAGCATTTTATCTGATGGGTGGACAGATGGACGGAATAGAACTCTCCTAAACTTTTTAGTGGCCTCAAATGGTGGATTGGTGTTCCTAAAATCAATAGATGCCTCCCCTAAGTTAAAAATGCTGAGACTTTATGCAGTCTATTGGATGGGGTGGTCCAAGAGGTTGGAGTTGATAATGTTGTCCAAATTATCACGAACAACGCAGCTGCATATGTAGCTGCAGGTAGGCTACTTATGGAGAGGTATCCCACAATTGCATGGTCTCCATGTGCTGCACATTGCTTGGAGCTATTGCTAGAGGACATTGGGAAGATTTCATGGGTCAAAAGAGTGGTTGAAGATGCAAAAAGTGTTACAAAATTTATCTACAACCATACTTGGGTGCTTTCTTTGATGAGGAAATTCACAAATAGCAAGGACCTTGTGCGACCTGGAAGGACACGATTTGCTAGCCACTTCCTCACATTGCAAAGCATTCTTGGTGCCATTGGTCATCTCAAGCAAATGTTTGTGTCCGATGCTTGGAAGGAGTCCTCATTTTCCAATAGAGCTGAAGGGGAGAGGATTGTTACCATAGTTTTTGATGAGACATTCATCAAAAATGGAGAGGAGATGATGGGGGTAAGTAGCAATCACACAAAAAAAATTATACATGATAATCTATTTGCTGTTTTTTATTTTTTGAGGGGTTAATTTTGTTATAATTTAACATTTGTTTTCATTTTTTTAGGTGACAGAGCCTTTGGTGAGGGTTCTTCGTATGGTGGATGGAGATGGCATGCCAATGGGTTTCATCTATGAGGCCATGGATAGGGCCAAAGAGGCCATATCACGTTACTATGGCAGCAACAAAAAGAAATATGAAATCATATGGCGCATCATTGATCGGAGATGGACAAACCAACTCCACCAGCCGATTCATGCCTTTGCCTACTTCTTGAATCCGAAGTTCTACTTCTCAGACTCATTTAAGGCGGATGAGGAGGTCATGGAAGTTGTTGTCACTTGCATTGATAGGATGGTGCCTGATAGTGAGCTAAGAGATAAGGTGCTTGATGAGTTGGAGGTGAGAATTGTTACATCTTATTTATGAATTTGCAATGTTGAGCCTTGACTATCTATGAATTTTCTATATTTGATTTACTTTTTCTTTTATCTATTCAAGGTCTACAAGGGTGCAGAGGGGAGACTCTTTTCCTCCCAACAAGCAATTGAAAGGAGAGGAAAACAACAACCAGGTAAAAATTGAAATTAGAAACTTGATTCTTACATATAGATTTTTTACTTTATTCTTATTTCTTAATACATATTTTTTAAACATGGTTTTGTAGATCTATGGTGGGAGAACTATGGTGCTAGCACACCAAATCTTCAAAAGCTAGCCATACGTGGCTTGTCGCAGCCATGCAGTGCTTCTGGGTGTGAACGCAATTGGAGTTTATTTGAAAACATTCACACAAAGAAAAGAAACGGGTTGACTCAGCAGCGCCTAAATGATTTAGTTTTTGTTCGATACAACCTTCGCCTTCGAACTAGAAAGGTGGAGGGTGTTTCACATGAGTCCATTGACTTGGATGACATTGATCCATATGGTGAATGGACTATTGATGAACAAAATGATGAGGCTGATGTCTTCCTTACTGATGAGGATCTTGCTGAATTAGAGAGAGCAGCAGCAAAAAAAGAAGAAGCAGCAAGATTGGATGCCATGGGCATGGAGGACAACAAAGACACATTTGAATATCATTTTTCCCCTGCTCGATCTCCTAGTCCTCATTTAGATACTACAACACAGGCACCTTCTAGTTCTAGGCCTCCAAAATTGAGTACCATTGGGAGGGAAAGAGGAAGATGTAGATTACTTGTGGTTGTTAATGTTTTCCTCTTTTTGACATGATTATATGTAAACATTTATAAACTTATGATGCTTTTATACATTGAAACTATGAGTATTTGATGACTATGAATGATTAAATTTAAATTATTGAGTGTTTGATGATCATATGCCATGTGTAATCTTTGAATTATGAGTGTTTGATAATCAAATTAAGCTTTTATGTTCTCTAAATGCATTAATTTGTTCTTGTTTTTTTGTAAAACTACGGTTTTTTTTTTTGCTAAGTCCTTGCCGAGTCTTTTCTCGAGTCCCGAGTCCGAGTCATATTTTTGGGCTGCCGAGTCCGCGGCGAGTCCGAGTTTGCAAACTATGGTTCTCACCATCAAGAAGAATTTCAAAGATATAATTTTGAAAGAACTTTTCAAAAAGGAGATTATAGACAATAACACCATGAGAAAATTAAGTAGTATATCATCTTCATTGATAGCACATTGAAACAACATTTCATTTTTTTACAAAATGATTGAGGAGATAAGCAAGACATTATTAACTTCGAAACTACACCTCTTCAATACCATTATACTAGGGGCAAACCAGTAGTGCTAGTGGTAGCAAAATTCAAGGCCAAATATTCTACACAACAGCTGCAACCTCCACAATTTGAAGCCTCAAAAGAGCGAAGTCTCGAAGGGAGTTCACCACCTCCTCAACAAGGCTGAAGATTATTTTCATTGTTTTCATATTTCTTTACTAATTTTGTAAATTAAGTAATTTATTACGACTTAATAAAGTGAACTTTATGTTTAAACTTATTTTAGAAAAACAAGTTTATTCTTGTTAAGTTATAAACACAAAGTTGGTTGTAAAATGATTATGAAAGGGAAAGCCTATATATACTGGGCTCATTTGTAATTAAAGGACTTTTGATTCACCTGAATTGTATAGAAGCAAGAGAATATTTGAGCTCTTCCTTTGGATACTGAAAAAGAGAGACATTGTTGGTCTATGAGCCTATGTGTGTTTCTTTGTTGTTGTATATTTCTCTTATGTTAAATCTGCAGCCACTCTTTAGATATTTTCTGTTTATATGGTGAATGTAATGAGTCTTCTCTTCATTTATTAATTTCTCTTATGTAATAGTGGTTAAAATATATGGTTGGGTTCACCCTGCAACGTGACGGTTAAGTCACGAGCCCCTGTTGATAAGGGGTCACTGGTTCAAATCACACCCCATCGCACGAAGGAAAGCTATTAGATGGCGGTTGAAGGAGTCAACGGTGGTACAGCCCACGCAATCCCTGCGGTAGAATCATATGGAGGTGTTGGTTGGGGTCGAACCAGCTGGAGGATGGGAGTTCGGCGAGGAAGCTCGGAGGAAGGAGGCTGGGAGGTGGTCGAAGAGGTGTGGGGAGAGCAGAGGAGCGGAGATGTGGTGAATGGAGGCGATGAAAGAAGGAGGAAGGAATGCCAGAAGAAGCAAGAGGAAGGAGTGTCGGAAGAAAGTCGTGGCCAGAGGAAGCAGAGGAGGTAAGAGAGAGACCCGAGGAGGAAGCGGAGGAAGGAAGAGGAGAGGAGAGGAGAGGAGTAGAGAGAAGGATGCTAGAGGTTGCGGAAGGAAGGAAGGAGGTAGGAAGGTGATAGGAGGTGGGGGAGATAAGGGGGAGAGAAGGAAAAAGGAGGAGGTTGCGGGAGGGAGGAGTAGTGGAGTAGAGGAGAATGGGGAGTAAGAAAGGAGGCTGCGGGAGGAAGGAGTTGGCAGTAGAGCCAGCAGAGAGGGGAGGGGAGGGAGGAATGGAGGCAGAAGAGAGCGGAGAGATAAGGAGAGCGGAGAAATATGGTGGTCTGGGGTTTAGTCCAGGAACTTGGCGCACAGTCGGTTCACCCAACGACGACTGTTGAAGACGGTTGCTGTTGAACCTTGAAGATGAATCATGGGAATGAGGTCCCCCGAATGTGACCTCACTGGTTCAAAACTCCAGTCAAAAGCGTTTACCTACAAAACAAAAAACAAAAAAACAAAAAATATATGGTTATTTCTGCTTTGTATCTAGAAACCCCCAGTAAATACAACCATAGTTTGTCACCGAGTACTCACAAGTTTTTTTGCTCCACGAGTACTCACAAGGTTTACTCGCCAAGTCTTTTGGTTGAGTTTTTCCAATTGACTCGCCTCAATAGCAATATGTCAAAATCACCAAAAAAAACATGGGTTAAACACTCCAGAAACTCATTTTTTTGGCTTTATAAGCATTTATGAAAATGGTGTGTGTGATGAAGGTTTTATGGTTTTGAAGGTCTTTATTTGGGTTTGGTGGTGGGGACTTCGCCCCTCAACCCTGCCTTGTTGTGATAGGGAACACACCAAGGGTGCTACCCCCTCAATCCCCACCAAACTCATTTGATACATTTTGTAGTTGTATTTTGAATAAAATTTGTTTTTTTCAAAAATTTAAGTATTTTATTAAGTTGTCGAGTTTTTGCCGAGTACTCTCTGAGTCAGAAATTTTTAGCTTGCTAAGTACTCTCTGAGTCTGAGTTTACAAACTATGAATGCCTTTCTTATGTTAGGTAGTATTTCTTCTTTAAAACCTTGTTAGTAGTTCTTTCATCTAAACCATTCTTCTTGAGAAGTAAATCTTTGCATTTACCTTTATTTAAAACTAGTCATATTTTTTTGTGAAAAAACTAGATTATTGGCCTCATACTAGCCTTATCTAGGGTTTTCTCCTTCCATTTCAGTTTTTTAATTCTCTTGTACCTTTCTTGCTTTGCAATTAAAAGCATACCCCAAAAGACATAAAACTTATCATACAACGGAGCTGCCCCTCTCAAACGCAAAGGAAAAATTGTTAATTCATAATGATTTCTCCAACTATTGTAAGCAATTGTTTCAATTGTTGTTGCTCATTGGGTGACACAAGCTTTATTAGTGAAAATTTGTAGCAACAGATCTATTTACCAACAATATCAAAGTGAACAAGTTCTTTTGTGTCTTGTAGAGGATTTTGGTAACACGTAGGATTTGTGTATAACCATATATGCAATTAATTTCAAGGTGTGTAGGTTGCACAAAACCAACAATGACTAAATCCATGAAGGAGTTTAAAGATCTCCAAGAAAGCCATGAAGTTGTTTTGGAGAAAAATAGAGCACTTTAGAAAGAAATTCATTGTTTGAATGATAGGATTAAAGGGTTATTGATGGAGAAGGATACATTTCTATCAAAACAACAAGGAGAAAGAGAAGTCTACAAAGAAAAGTGGAGCAATCCCTTCTCATGACAAGGAAGGAAATGTAGAAAACGTATGCATGAGCATCCATGTACCAATTTCTTTTAATAATTTGGAAATTAACAATTCCACTTGTGAGTTTGAAGGACACACAAAGGGTGCAGGTTCAAGATTACTTGCAAGGATGGGGTATGAAGGACGAGGACTTAATAAGTGGCCAGGGAATACTTAAACCAATTACTTTAGAAATAATAGCACCATACAAAGGACTTGGATATAGAAGCATGGAGAAAGGAGAAAACTCACAAAGTTCTCCATTGTGCATAGACCAATTACAATTCAAAGAAGATACAAAGCAAACTATTGACAAAGCCACATGACTGTATAAAATAGAGACAGCAATGCAATTGCATCAATGTCCAAACAAAAGCGCAATTGCATTAATGTCTACAAAAAACACACGAGCTGAAACTCCACAAAATGGTGATTGTATAATCTGCAATAATCTTCTAGAGAAAGAGAAGAAGCAAGAAGCAAAGTACAAAAGAAGTGCACTCCAAGAAGAGAATAAAGAGGAGAAGAAGAAATGGGGAGATTCTATTCCACCTACTTCACCACTACCAAGCCTAAGGAGGTAGTTGAGCATGTGGGTAAGAGTTCTATCTTTTGTCCAAATTGCAGAAGGAATGGGCATAGACCACGAGATTGCAAATTACAAGTTGCATGCATAGTTTGTGGAAGAAATAACCATTGTGGTTTTATGTGCATTATAAACACCACCACTAAAGAGCATTCCTCCCATAGTATCAACAAAAAAATGAGAAGCCACTCACCTAAGTCAAGGCAAGAGGAGGACATAGGAACACTCAAGGAAGGTTAGGAACAATCTGATTTGAGCATGTGCAAAGATAACAACTATTATAAGATTGTAAGATTGGAGGACGAAACTCCATACCAGACTTCACCCAAAGCAAGGCCAAAGCAGGAAAGAACAGCCACTTGGGCAAGAGGAGAATCACAAAACATCAAGCACTAAGAAGGAGAAGCCTTTTCATGAGGATATACCACCAATGAACAGTGAGGAGTTGTCTCATGATGCTTGGATAGAGTATTTGTTTGATTTGCAAAATAGATAAGAGAGTTTTTATCATATGTATCATGGATGGTAGCTAACTCTACTTGATTAAAGAAAAAAGGAGAATACTTCACTCGCCAATGGCTGAATATGAAGAAGCAAGTCCACTTGAAGTGAGGACAAGAAGGTAAAATGTATGAGGTAATGGTTTTTCAACCCTCACATTTCTTGGGAAGTTGTACAAAGGACAAATCCATTGTTGTTAATAGCAAGCATGGGTAGTGTAGAAGATGGTTGCATGAAAAGTATCATTCTTTTTGGCAATAAATTCATGAAAAAGCAACATGAAGAGAATGTAAGAATTTATGTTCAGATGTTGTAAACCATGTATGTGAAGATAAAAAGTGTAGTTTTGTTCCATTGCATGAGCAAGTAAGGAATAAAGCATGTAAAGGTAACATGTACAGCACTAATGCATGTTTTGGTGTGTTGTATCACATGTATACTTGTTCTTGCAGCACATGGGAATCTTGTAGGGATTTATTGTCATGTGTCATAAGCCATATATGTGAAAAGAGAAAGCATAGTTTGTTTCATTGTAATGTCCCTAATAGGAATTAGACTAATTTTAACCTAAATTACCAATTTCCCAAGCAAACAATGGATTTAGAGAGTACCTTGGCTTGATTTAATCCCTGCAAACAAGTTAGAGAATAATTACAATAATAACTTAACAGGTAGAGTATCATGATTAAACATTAGTAAATCCATAGTAAATTTGTTAATCCAATTATTTCCTTATCCTAGGGATGCTCAACCCTAGGAGAACATGGAAGAGAGTGGCTAAATGGGGTGTCTTAGCCTCTCTAGGCCCAAAGGCAGTACCCCTTTGGCCTCATGTGGCCCATGCCATTCATATGAGGTGGCCTACCTAGTGAGGATTCTAATTTATCCGTTATCCCCTCATCTTGTCATCTTTCCCCATTTCCTCATGATTGGTCTCCTTATATTGCTATACCATGATAAGAGAGTGAGATTTCAAAAGGGTGTCCATATGCGACAGAATAAGGGGGCGATATAGTGTAAAGCTCGATGCCTCCCTTTGACCGCCTTAAAACAGATAAATACAGACAACCCATGTCAAAGACCCAAATCAGAATTTATTTGATAATTATATTTTATATTGCTTCTCAATTTACATTTACATTTATAATGTTTATATTGTTGTGTGTGATAATTATAATTATAATATTATCGTATGATAATTATAATTATAATAATGCTAATATTTCTCTTTTAATATGTATTTATTTATTTTATTTATTTATTTGTATTTCAATGTTCTATATCTTAGTGTTATAATAAGGGGGCATGACATTCATTTGTACAAGCAAGGGATAAAGCATTTATTGATGACATGAGCAGCACTATAGCATGTTCTTAGGTGTTGTGAAGTCATGTATAAATGTTATTGAGCACATGTGTTATTGAGCACATGTACTAAATTACAATAACATTATAATTTATTGCACTTTCCTAGCTGTTGTGAGCGTGTAGGCTTTAAGCGAATGTTATGTTAATTGCTGCTAGCTTGTCTATATGCGACGGAATAAGGGGGCGATATAGTGTAAAGCTCGATGCCTCCCTTTGAACGCCTTAAAACAGATAAATACAGACAACCCATGTCAGAGACCCAAATCAGAATTTATTTGATAATTATATTTTATATTGCTTCTCAATTTACATTTATATTTATAATGTTTATATTGTTGTGTGTGATAATTATAATTATAATATTATCGTATGATAATTATAATTATAATAATGCTAATATTTCTCTTTTAATATGTATTTATTTATTTGTATTCAATGTTCTATATTTAGTGTTATAATTTTGGGGGCATGACATTCATTTGTATAAGCAAGGGATAAAGCATTTATTGATGACATGAGTAGCACTATGGCATCTTCTTAGATGTTGTGAAGTCGTGTATAAATGTTATTGAGCACATGTACAAATTACAATAACATTATTGCAATTTCCTAGCTGTTGTGAACGTGTAGGCTTTATTATTGCATGAAAGCAAAAGGCTTCTAGCAAGGTTGTTAAGTGTGGGTAAGATGAGCAGCACTATTGCATGTTCTTGGGTGTTGTAAACATGTATCTTGTTGTCTTGATCACAATGTCCTTCATTATAGCATGGATCACTTGTTGTAGGCAAGAAGTATTGTAGAATGTTTGGAAAGAATATTGTAGTTTCAATACGAGTTGGCACAAACATGGATCTTACAATGCAGGGGGGAGGCAAGGACGAGCAAAGGATTTTCCTATCCTAATTGTTTTTAAGTTTTTGTAGCACCAAATGAACCTTTTATAAGACATGTATGATCCGAATGGATTCCAAAATGAGTAACTAATTGGTATAGTAATGAACAAAGGTGAAAATGTGAACAAAAAATCAGATTCAGATGTAAGGATAGTTGAGGAATCAAGTTGAAAAAGAACAAAGGAAGGAAAAGTGTTAGAACCACTATTCAAGTAACAAGAAAAGATGCAAAGCAACATTTCAAATGACATAAGAGCAACCATTTTTTTTTTAGAGAGATAACAGTCTCCTACAAGATAAGATGATTCATTGCTGACATACATTTAGTAATAACATAAACACAACAGTATTCTTATATTTAATTTCAAATAAAAGCATTAAGGTAAGAGATTAGAAACCCTCATTTGGTTAGCATTTTCCAAGTCTCGGCCAGCCATCTGCATGCGAGGGAAAACATCATCTAAGTGCTTTTCCTCCATCCACGAACATGAGCAGTTCCCCGCGCACCTTCCCTTCTTACGAAAGGTATAGTGGAAAGACCCTCGAAACAGCCATCTAAGCTTTGGTGGAGAAACCCTACCTAACTGGCTTTGCCTTGCTACTAAGGATTCCTTCCTACTAAGCAGGCATCTCTGGCTAGTTAGGTATCTGAGTTTCATGTGAGTACAAGTGCAGTCAAAGGCATCCGCTCTTACTATGGCCATAGCTTGTACTACTGTACAGTCTCACCCACCCTGCTCGACTTGGATTGCACAACTGATCTAGGGTTCCGATGGTTTAACATTCCACCTTTACTCCTAACAGGGACATCTGTCCCAGGGCACAAACTCCTATCGGATAAGGGTTTACATTCTGTCACACTTCTCCGACTTCCTGCCACGTGTGACTGACTTCCAGAACTAGGGTTTTTTCTAACCACTCCTCACAAGGTGGTAATGTGGTTCTTACTCGAACTTGAGACCACAAACAAGCCCTAATCAGATTTGGTGGTTTCAGTCTTGTTTTAATTTAAAGACTACAGACTTACCCCTGTTGCGTCCGTAATCAACTAAATACAGACAAGGCACTTCTTCCATACAAGTCCAATTTAAAGGTCTAGAAGCAAACCTCTTTTATTAGTCTACAGATTAGACATTTTCTTATTAAACTTGTTTACTGTCCAAGTTCATCAGCTGAGTCCTCAGCTCTAAATCAAAATCACGCAAAAGCATGATGACCCTTAGCCTCTTGCCAAACTTAGGTAAAGGTTCGTCTAATTAAGCTCTCTTTTATCTCTGCATATTATTTTACCAAACTGAACTTACAGGTTTAAGATTAACACAGAGATATCAGAAGGAAACTGGCTAAATACAGATATAGAGATTTTTTTGTGTTTTCTTTCTTTTGTTAAAAGAACCTTAAATCTTCAATGGAGAAAGAAAGACACGCCTCTTTCATACTGGTCTTAGCTGACAGATTTAGAAGGCATTTCAGTAAACAATCAGCATTACTCTATTATTCAGAAAGCAATAACTTTAGTTATACGTCAAGCTTTCAGCTCTATTCTTAACCTGAAAGCATAATAAGCGCTGCAATGAGTACCAAGAATCAATAAATAATAATCTTAAGGCAGTACGTGCCTGATAGAAATTAGCTGGAATTGTTAAGCTCTCGATGAAGACGTGTCTTGAAGGCTCTGTGAATTTGATCACCCGTATCACATTCCCTGCTCGGGAAGTCCAAGACTCGACTTCTTATAAATTTGGATGGAACTACGGAATCTTCCTGGAGTAGCTACATCCGCTCTCCACCTCCCAGCTCGTCACTCCCAACTTCCTTTACTATTCTCACCCTGTTTCTTCAACCACTCCTCTCCGTTTTCTGTGTAGAGCAAGATCCTCTCCCCATGACTCTCAAAAACCGAATGCGTCCTTCCGATAACTGCCCATGCTAAGATAGTCTCCATCCCCCAACCAACGGTAGCCTCCTGGGTGGTTACAGTAACCACTCCCTATCGTTCCGCACTCTCACACCCAGCCAGTCGCGCCTCCATTTAAATCGTTGGCAACAAACTTCATCCAAATTCGGGTAACTTAACAATCCCGCCTTTAATGGATATCCAAGCTTAATTAATAAGTAAGTGTTTCCACATCGCAATCCCACTATTTAGTAAAAAGATTTACAAGCCTTTTAACATAAAACTAGAATAGATTTACCTGAAAAGAAATATCTTCAATCCACATCTAAGGCATAACTAATAATATTATTTAGACAATATTATTATTTAGTTTAATATATAACCAACTATATATATATAAATAATATATTTATATATATACATATATAATATATATATATATATATTTTAATATAACAAAATATTCAATAAGGCAGAGGTTAAGCCAAAAGGCGAAGTTCCAACACGGACCATGGAGCCAAAACTAGGTTAATTCAATAACAAACAAGTTGACTTCTGAAACCCTAAAATTCTCAAACGAAGGAACAACTCAACGAAATACTCGAAGACCAACATCTAGGGTTCCAAACTATTCACATCTAGGGTTTCAAGCTTCCTTGACCACTCCCGAACTCAGATGGCGTTTCAAGAACATTTCCACAATACCTCTCTACTCAGATGATGTTTTCCCTCTTCCGAGGTTCACGATACGATTGTCCTGCAGCCAACTCCGAACAAGAGAGAAATTAGTAAGACATCCATGCATTATCTCATTGCAAATCTTCAATCAACATAATTCTTGCAAAATAATCTATTCTTTTATTTTTAGGGCATCGTACACATCGAGTACACTATCTCAAGATCAAATCACATGCTTTCATTGTCTTAACGGAAAATATTCACAAGATTTCCACATCATGAACTAGAATTCAGAATTGCATCATTCATCATTCAAATAACAACAAAATTAGAGTGTTTTAAAAGCCACTAGGGTGGGATGTAACAAAAAGTATACTCAACACTAATGCAATTGCATAGATGTCCATGCAGTTGCAATTTTATCCACAACAAGTACGCTTTCTAATTATGGAATATGAAGTGAGCCAACATTTTTCAGAGTTTCTTGTGACTGTAAGACTTCTTTGAGGATTTTGAAGGCTCTATTGTACATGAGAATCCATAAGGATGAGGATATGAGAGGTAATGTCTCTTTATTTCTTCTTTGTAATTCTATAATATGGAATGTGAGCTTGGATTTCATTAGGCAAAGTCAAAGACAACAATCATGTGTTTTACCTTCTCCAAGCCAACAAGAGGGGATAATTGTGTGTTGTACATTCTCCACCATTAAGGGGAACAATACTATGTTTGTATCGTCCTTTTTCATGAGTAACATACTTGGTTAGAAGAGCATTTTCCTACATGGTGTTATGTTGTAGCACTTTGTTTTATATGTAGCATAGCATAATCATCAATTAATAAATAACTATCATTTAATCATGACATAAGTAGCACAATAATAAAGCTTGATTTTGTAAATTCTACAAGCATAGTTCTTGAGAGTCTATGGATCACCTCTAAGAAGGAACCCCAAGCCTAGAGGGAATCAAATCCCTTTTAAGTGAACCTTACTCTGCTTTCCACCATTGGTGTGTCAAACGATATATCAACGAGCACATTATTTTTGTTGGCACCCCATTTAATTATGTCCTATTTGCTTGAATCATAAACCCTTAATGCATTTTGGCCTCATTATGCCCATCATAGATAATCGATCTAAGATAATTCCTAATGGGTCTTCATTGGTCAAAATTTACCTAAGTGTTGTTCTCCATCATCCCACATGTGCCTATCATGTGTTGGAAGATATAAAGGTCCCAAATTTTCTAAGTGAGGAGGTCTTCAATTCCATTTCTAAAGACTGTGCTAAATGTCAGAGTTTCAAAGTTTCCCATCTTGACATACCTTTCCCTCGAACCTTGCTTTTTCCCTTGTGTTTGTCAGAGTTTCAAAATTTCTCTTATTGGCATGCACCCTAGACCCTCAAACCATGACACTTTACACTAAATTACCTTTCCAAGTCATGGTTTTGGTCATCCCTTTACCCACATCCATTGTGGCAAGAGTTTCATCATATCCCCGATCCCCAATTTCTGCCAGTTCCCTTCATACGCTTTTCTGGAGTCAGAGATGAGAGAATACCTCTAATGCAATACTCCTAACATGAGTGACTAAGTATCCCCAAATTGTGATCCCTAACATTTCCCACTATGTTATTTTATTATGTTCTTAAGTTCAAACTTAATTTTACTTGCATGCCTTGTGGGATGAATTCCTTAGTATCCCAATCCTCGACTCCCAATATTTCCCTTCAACTCCCAATATTTCTCTTCATGTATCCTTTTGGAGTCAATGATGCAAAGATACTTTTATTTGC
Organism: Sequoiadendron giganteum; assembly: GCA_007115665.2. NCBI lineage: Eukaryota > Viridiplantae > Streptophyta > Pinopsida > Cupressales > Cupressaceae > Sequoiadendron > Sequoiadendron giganteum. Next base: position 648,840,828 of record CM021100.1, read on the forward strand.
TTGGTTCGGGCATGAAGTGTGATGTACTCCCAATCTCCAATCCCCAACAACTAATATGGATTATGTGGTATCCTCAATCCCTGACAAGCACGAAACTCTGAAACTCCCACATTTTGCATTATTCACTCCCACCTACCTCCCTACACGACCCAAGTCGCCATTAATCACCAAATCTAACACTACAACTGTTAGAATCCAAGATCACCTACATGCAATCACCTGTCACATGCAAAAGACATGCAAAACCAACAAGATGTTCTGTAAACCTCAAAGTGTAAAATGCATTATGAGAATCTCTAATATTACAAAGAGATCAATCCTTATGAAGGAGATCAAGAAACCCTAAAAGGGAAACCCTAAATGAAACCCTTAATAATTAATCAATTATTAATGTGCCTAAATTTAGCTTAAGCAACTAGAGGAATACGTGACTTAATTAATTAACCAGTATGATATAATTAATTAAGTATATAACTTATTACTCTAACAACAACTACTACAAGGGGGATTTCCTCCCCAAAAATAGTTGTTCATCTCAAGGGTGCATATTTACACGCAATTCGAACAATGGAGGATGAAGACAACCACGTTGTCATTAATACGATGGTTGAGTTCTAGCTCCCAATCATCCTCATGCCTATTCCAAATCACTCATTCAACAAATTTTGCAAGATCTAAGCTTGCCTTATACACCTCATTCGCAACCTACAATCCTTCCTCGATTCCTAAAGTGACTAGGCAACCAACAATGCATTATATGCCAATTTGTTTTCTAAATAAAAGGTTGATCATTTCTCTCTTCCAAGGGAGTTGGTCATTTTCTCTCTTCTACACAATTGCAAGCCGAAGGAGCTTCTAGGGTTTCAACTCTTGCAAATCCATTCATCATTAGAGTAGCATCTTTTGTAAATCTCAAGGAGGTTAATATTGTCAATGATTCTTGCAGTTGAATGTCTCCACAGTTCTATTTGTGAATCTTTTGAAAAAATCTAGCTTAGGTTTTCCTCTTGCCACTTAATTGGTATGAATGTAATGAATATTTGATGAATGGGACAACATTCTTATGCATTGCAAGCTTTGTAATTGTCATTTCTTCATTGCATATGAATTTTTACAATTTGAGATGGATAACTAAGAATGTTCAATTGCTTGATATCATTATTTGTGGTGTATGTATTTGCACAACTCATAGTTCTTTTAATTTCTATGTGTTGTCTATCATGGTGTGTTGCGACTTTGTAACCCAATGAATAGGCATTGGTCTTGAAAGTAATGATCCAACATGCACTCAAATTGAAAACATCATTATGCACTTCATAATTTAATGTTATAACCAAGGAAGTATCTTCAACAATCCATACGTATTGTTATCTTGGAGAATCATGTTATGCATACCAACATCTTGCATGTAATGTCCCCACTCTAGTCAGTATCAGGAGCAGTTGAGTTAGCCTATTTCTTGGACCCTCGAAGGCTAACAGGATTTGGTTAGGGGGTCAGTGGCCGTTTTTGGTGGGTATTATCATTCCCACTCCTTCATTCCAATTGTGGATTCAGTACAGGCATCTGTAGCACAGTGTTCGCCAGCTTCTGACAACACAGAGAAATATTGAGTTTGGAGGGAGTTACGCTTATTTTTGTGGTTAAGTTAATCATTTAACTTAATGATATATTATAAAGTCAAATTGACTTTATAAAGTTAAACGCCACTTAAATACTTTATAAAGTGATGAAATACTTTATAAAGTGATATTGAAATCACTTAAACGCAAAAAAGTGCGCCCAACTATTGAAATGGAATAAAATACATTTAAATGTATTTTAAATGGCAAAAGTCGTACTTTCTTGAAAGTCGTGCCTTTTTTGTGACATAAGGCAAAAGCTGCAAGTCCACATCATCTGATTATCATTTGACATTGCAACTTTTTTTTCTTCTTTGTGATTTTGTCTGAGGACAAGTGTTTCAGGAAAACCTTCATTGAAGAGCGAAAATTCTTCACTAAATCTGTGATTGTGAGACTGTGAGACACCAGTTGAATGATTGTCGTTGTGGGAGCTTCATCCAGAAGTTCTTTTGTGCTTGCATCTGAGTTTCTATTCAACATTTACCTGTTTTGAAATAAAGGAGAGGGTTTCTTCATCAAAGGCGCCATCTTCAGTAGTTTTCCAGCTTTCAGCAAAGTCGTACCATTTTCTTGCAGGGGTCGTACATTCTCTATGGAAGGCGTGATCTCCTGGGAAGGCGTGTTTGGGCCAAAGGCTAAAACACCTCCTTTCCTGCCAATTTTTGGGTTGCATCATTGGCATCCACCCTACTCAGCTCCATTTCACCAACAATCGTGAGGGAGAAAGCAGATCTAAGGCTCTAGCGTGCAATTTTGTCATTTTCGACATTTCTTGGCTGGCAAGCACTGTACTTTCTTATTTAATTATTCTGGAGGTTTTCGGGTACGTTTCTTGTATGTAATCTCATTGTATGTATTGCCAAATCTTAATTAGTATACCAGTTGCTCAAGAAATTCTTGCATTTTTGTTTAATTTGCATTTTTATGCTGGACACCCCTTCTACTTTTGTCTAGAATTTCTCTAAAATCAATTAAAAAGCACAAAAATATAAGCAAAAACTACAAGGTTTGAGTTGGAGCCAATTGGGCTCTTCACATTGCAACTATGCAATGATGCACCTGTAAGCTTAATAAGAGTATTTACGCACAATAGGTTAGTCTTTGGCCTACTGACAGCTTTTGGGGTCACACATACAACAAGTATTACTATAGTAGTTTATCCATCTATCTATATTCAATTGTGTTTAAAACTTTAATCACATTTAGGATACCTCTAGGGACTCCCCTTAGGTCTAGTTGAGCTTGAAGTTGAAGAACATCTTACCCACCTTAGCAAATTGATCCAAAGTTGCCCTGTCTCATCAAAAGTTAGAGGTTTGTTTCTTTGGGTTTGACACCCCTAGCACTCAAAAAACAAACTAGCTTTAGGAATTCAAGAACCTCCAACTCTAAGCACCAACAATTTCCAAAGAAGGGATGAAGATGGACCCTAATCAAGTTGAAGCCATACACAATCTCTCTTTACCAACTAGCATAAGCAACATGCATTCGTTCTTTGGTAAGGTCAACTTTTTGAGAAGATTTGTCCCTGATTTCCTAGAATTAACAAAAAATATCTCAACTATAATGAAGAAGACCACACCATTGAGGAAGGCGAGAAAGTTTTCATAGAGACGAAGGAATCTAATGGTAAAGCCCCAATATTGACACGCCCAAATTTTCATAAATATTTTCTTATACTGCTATGCTATAGACTCATCCAAGCCCGCCATCCTTACTCAGGAGAATGAAGAAAACTTTGAAGTTCCAATTGCCTTCATGAGCAACAATTTCAAGGATCGTGAAAAGAAATGTTTGCAGCTGCAAAAGATACATGCAAGTGCAAGAGCAATTAGATTTTTTATCCTTAAATCTCATACTTTTGTGTTTGTTCCAGGCCGGTCAATAAAAACTATTCTCACACAGCATGAGATGGGCTCAAAAAGAGGAAACAGGATCTCACCAAAGTCCGGTAGTATGATCTTGCGATAAAAGCCAATCAAGCTAGTCTGCAGTAGAGGACTATGTCATTTCATGGCCGAAGACAAAAATAGAAGATAAAAGACAGCAGATACAGAAGAAGTTGGGCAACTATTAGTGTTGTTCGTCAGCTCCACTAACAAATGATATACCAATATTGTGATTTATTTGACATATGGAGACTGTCCCTTTCACATGACTAAGCAGCAGAAACAGGCCTTGAAGGCACTCAAGACAAATAACATGTCTTTTTGAAATGACAAATAAAAACGTTTGTGTGTGTATGACATTTCCAGTAATTTGTTATTTTTTCAAAATTTTCAAATCTGAGTAAATCTTGAACCAAAGTCTAAGATGAATCTGAATCTACTTCAATTCTTCACCTGCCAAGTCCAGGTCTGGCTCCTATGGTTTTGACCACTCTGCTCTTCAATTCTGACAGGCAACCCCCTTCCCTTATTCTTAGCTTCCATCACTTTAGCCGCCGCCCCCCTCCCCTCGCCCTTCTCCTTTGCACTCTTCTTGTTGGATTCTACTCCTGTCTTGATTAATATAGACTTCATCGGAATCATTGAACGGCATTTTTCTTAGACTTAGGAATCTCATCCGGCATGTAATATGCAAATGCGAATTCAAAGATTCTCTTGGTTGAACAGGCTCCGTGTGGAATATCAGTCAGCCCCAAAAGCAGGTTCTGTAGTTGGGTTTACCCTTAAAACTTGGACTGAGTAACCCTGTCTACTATTGGGGCAAGCTTGGAGCTCCAATCCCTCTCGCAACTTGAGATAAGGACTTGGTATAAATTCTAAGTAAATTTATACCCTGGGTCGTAGCATCCAAGCGAAGGGTCACCACGTAAGGGAGTATATTAAACATAAAAAATTAAAAAGTTATTTTTATTTTGGGCCTATTGAAGGGAAAAAAACATCCCAAGCATCTGTTCATCATATACATGGAATCAAAGAACGGCCAGGTAGTATCCAGCTTCCCGGGATTGAAAATGAAAAGGCTTCAGAAGAAGATGGATAAAAAAATTAAGCCCACAAAGCCCGGCACCCTGTGACCTAAATGTGCTTCGACTCGCGGAAAGGAGCCAGCTCGAGGAATTGACGATAGCCTAGCGATCCACATAGGTGCTTCATTTAAAGAAACGTGGAAATCCATCAAGTAAACAGAAATACCTTCGTTGATCTGAGCTTGAGCTCTAACTCTGCCAATGCATCGCCCATTTTCCAACAGCTGAAGGCACAGCACGCTTCCCTGTAATTGCTATACAATCCTTGCATATCAAATTTCTAGCGCTCGTTATAATTTCAAATCTTGATTATGTAACATTATTGAAATGGGGAAATTTGCGTACCATGCCAATGCCCACTTAGTTTTGGGCACATTTTTGTGTGAACTTATTTTTATATATTCTAACTTCTTTTTTTATTTGCAAAATATTTAATGTATTTTTTAATTTCATTACATTTTATTAAATAGTTATAAATGAATTAATATTAAAATAGTTTGATTAAAAAATCTAATATATATTTTTAAATTATTTTAAAATATCAAAATTATTTTATGAATAATATTAGTAAATAGTCTTATAATCTAATATAACTTATTGGACTCGTCATTAATTGTACTATTGATGGAATCTTTTTAACTATATTTATTTTGATGAGCATATGACACACATAGATTTCATATTGGTATTCATGGAGTTACACATTTATGTTTGAATTTTTTATTATGATTATAAATTGTATGGATACGAACACTATAATTTTAATAGTTTAATTTGGCATGAAATCATTGTGATAATGATTATTATAATTAATTTATATTATTTATTTGAATGTTTTTAGAGTATTACATTTCCTCTCTAATATCATGATTTGATTTCAATTATATTATGATGAATATCAACACCAATCTAATTTTGAAGTGATAGTGATAATATGAATACTTCAAATAGTGTTTAACTAAGATACCTATATTTAAAAGAATTGTAGAGATGTATGTTTTAAAATATTATTAGTTCCTGCCTAAGGATCTATAGGCATGGTTGTTTGTTAACTAGTTATTAAAAAATAACTTGTCAACAAATCAGAATACATTATTTTTTTAATCTAACAAAAATTTGTCTATTGTTAAAATAGAGATGCAAATTATATAAGAAAACATATTTTAAAAATGAATTATCTTAAATTTAATTGGTAGGAGAGTTTTGCCCGATAAGGGCGATTTATACGGATCCATAATCGTAATGGCACAGATGGAAAGCACAGGGCATCGCATGTTCAGTGAACATGGTCGGCAAAACCGGAACAATTATGAAGCGCGATTTTATTTAATCTTGAACAGTTATCATTCAAAGCTGACAGTCAAATCCATAGCACATCCCATGTTTCTGCCAAAACAAGCATTTTCCCGTGCGAGCCTGAGCTACGAATGGCTGGACCACCATAGCAATTTTCAGCCATAATATTAGGGTTAGACACTGTAGCTACCATTTTATCATTTATATTACCAATTCAACATTGCTCGTCTCACCTACCTCATCTTCAAGCATCTCAGGTAATTTTCTTTTTCTTTTTCTAATACTAAACACAATAAAAGATATTGCAGTCTCATCAGCAGCATGTAGGAATTAGACAAGTTCTGATGATGTGCTTGTCTTTCTCTATTGCATAAATTTTAAAATTAGGGCCTCAAAATGTGATTTTAAAATGATTTCATAGTGATTCCAACATTTACGAAATTTTGAAGGCATTTTTTGTTGACCTTTGACCTGCAAAACCCTGCATGATGTCCCCAAACACCATACCTATGAATTTTTGAAGGAAGGCATGTTTTCCCAATTCGTGTGTCAAGTGCAGCAACAGGGAAAAAGTAAAAATGAAAGTGCATTTCTTGTCTCAGCTGCAGCAACAAAGAAAGTCATTGCAGTAACAAAATGAGAGGCATGAACAGGGGAAAGGATAGGAGGTGTCTTGAAACAATCTTTGAGTCATCCACCTAGGTTGTAGCAAACAACTGAATTGGTTTTGTCTTTTCTATTCTTTTAATGTAATTATCCTTTACTTCTCTTTGTCAATGGGTGGTGCCTCTCATAGTTGAATACCCTGAATGCATCCCCGAACTAGAATAACTTGCCAATACACTAGAGTATGTATTATTCATTCTAAACTAAGGTTAGCATTACCATCATAAGAGAAATATGATTGTTATGATAGTTTATTTCCATTTACCCGAATCACTTCTAGGTCCTTATACTAGAGCTACTTTACCTATACTACACAAGACATTGTGAACAGTACATCTAGCTTATTAAATTCATCCTATGATAATAGCTTACCGGTTACATTGGTAAATTGAGCAAATTGACTTTGCCCGTATGATTTTGGATAGATATAGATGGCCATCCATTAAGAATTCTTTGTTCATCTCCAGTCTTCACAACCTTAGTGGGCAGGTTGACCACTTTGATCTCTACTTCAGGGAATAATTTTCAACTTTGATATTTGTCCACTAAGAATTTCCTTTACTAAATCCTTCATCATGGCTTTAAATTTAACTATCTTGTAGCAATGTAACTCCATGGAGAAGAATTTTCAACTGGGTATTGATAGTGATAATCTTATCTTTTAGATTATGTATTATTATTTGAGTTGAGAATATTTTCTATAGTCATTATTGAATGTCACTGGTTGAAGAATTTGAGAATGTAATCAACTAGTGATAGCAACTTAATCAACTCGTATTGAAAAGTCTACTTCTTGTTCCGTTACAGTTATTTTCTCTTTTTGTTCATCAAATGTCTCCACATACATTCTCATATATTTCAATGTCACAACAGTCTCCATTTATTGTCTTTTTCCCTTCTAAGATTCATCAAAACTATTCTCTTCAATGGTAGATTGAACAAATGTCCCCTGTTTGATTACCCTTCGAGTTGTCACCCTTATTTCTTATTGTTGAAGTTCATCTCCACCCTAGGATCCCTTACCATTACCATACTTAATTTTTTATTTTTTAACCTACGCCCTCTTAGTACCCATGGCTTGTAATTAATGTTGTCTCCTTGGAGTTTGGTGATCCCTTGTCTCAAATTTAAAGAATGCACATCCAACTACAAGAAATACTATGATATCCCCAAATGAAGCAAGATACAGTAGAAGATGATATCTACTGCTAAATCCAATAACATTAATCTTAGCTACACTAGAGAATAATAATCAAGAAACCAATATCCACCATTATTTTCTTGCTGAGGACCACACAAAGTTTTCCATTCTTTAATAGTTTCAAACTTGGAAAAAAGAATAGACTTCTACATTTGAAGTTTCCTTTGGAAGAATTACAATTAAAAGCTTGTGCTCTAAATTACAATATAATTTATATTAAATTTATGTAGTCATGCTCTCCAAGATTAAACAACAAACAAGACCTTTGAATCTACTCTAAATGATACTATGTCATCTTGCCAACATACATCGATCTTGTTCTTTCTGATTTTGTTCTGTTGTAGTAAGTGGGAGACAGTGATGTTGCGACTATCGTCAAAACTGCATCCTTGAAATGGCTGCTCTGTCATCGCCCCCTTAACCTTGGAAACCATTGTCATGACTGTCACTGTGTAACTATCCCTTTGTAGTTTTTCATACACTACCCTTTGACCAAAACTCTATATACCTCATGTCATGTATTATTTTGCCTATTAGCACTATCATTTGTTTCATTAATGTATGTGCAAACCCTTAGATCTTCATGCATTGCACATTGCAATAGTTGTAATAGCATTTGTTTATGTAATGTCCAATATTTTTAATAATATTGGGCCAATAGTTGTGACTTTAAAGTTTTTACTGTTGATGATGACTACCCATAATTAAATGAAATGTATTCCTTAGATCTAAAAAGAAACAAATCATGTGATGCCACATTTAGCTATTATATTTATGTTTTTATATTTGTATTATATCATATTTATGATATGGATTATAATATATGTTATTCTATGACAAGAATAATGGTTAAATAGTGATTATATTTATAATCATAATATTATAATAAATTTTCTACTAAACAACATATATATATATATATATATATATATATATATATATATATATATATATATATATATATATATATATATATTTATTTATTTATTTGTATTTCAATATTTGATTATTTCCATGTTCTATTTCAGGGACATGACAGAGGAGCACCCACCAAATCTTCAAGTGTAAGCTTAATGTTTGCACTACTAATTACCATCACCAAGTTGTCCCAAGAATTCAACAAAGAACACAACAGTGTAATACTCTAATTCTTATCATCTATTTGCAAACCTATAGACTTTAACTATGTCACAATGGTGTTGAAAGCATTCAAATGCGTGGAAACAAAATCACCATCAACGATCTTCAAGGAATACAGTTTCTACAAAAAAGACTATTAACTAGGGAATTGACTTGGTACAAGTTAGCCAATTTATTCCAAATGGCTTCTATGGTGGCCTTTCTCAAGACATTTAGAAGCATTGAATCTGCCAAACAAAGCCTATTAGGCTCCTTGCTTTTCTTTCCAACACCACCTGCTCTTCATCTATCATAGTTGTGGGTTTGTTTCCAGGGTCTGCAATCCATAGACCTCAATCTATGAGCAATTCTTCCATTTTAAAATTTCGTAGCTCAAAATTTGTGACATCCATCTCCAACCATGATGTGCTTGCCAGCTTTCCCTGAAACAAGATAACCTCTCTGTTGACTTCTTCTATGGTATTTGTCCTTGATGTCAAAGTTGCCCTAGGTTGGTGCCTTGGCATTTCACAGTTGATACTTGGTATTCATTTGATTGGCACATTTACTTCATTGATGATATTATATTTGGTGGCTCTGATATCTTGGCTCCATGTGCAGATCTCGGTTGAGGCATTTTGGTTACAGGTTCTTTATTCCATTGATCAGGTGATATATTTCTGGTCTAACAATTATGTTTCGGTATTTCACTTGATTACAAGTGATTGGCATGATCAGTCCTCTACAGGTTGATTAATTACGGCTTGATCAGTAACAAGCATCTTGATATTCATCAAAGGTATATTCCTCCATTTTCAACCAGTGGCATTGGTGTAAGGCTTACTAAAATCAACATGTATATCAGCCTATATTACAATGACATTCTAAGGTGGCAATCGATTGGATATCTTTTGGCTTTGGATATTATTTGGCACTCTATATTGCAGTGCACTTTATATTTCTATCGGGTCTCATCATGGTTAATTAACATGGCTTCAAAGGCCGACAACAGGTAAAAGCATTGGTAAGGCCACAAACGTTAATGTGCCTTACCGCGGTACCGCTAGCAGTTAAGCCAGTGACCGTGGTAGTGCGATGGAAACTGCCAGCGGCAAGCATAACAACTACCGCTACACCGTGGGTTGTCATCAGTTAAACCGCGATAGTGCGGTGGAAACGACTAGCGGCTTACAAGATGACTACCGCTACACAGCGAGCTGTCAAGAAGTTAACCGTGGTAATGCGGTGGAAACGGTTAGCGATATGAAAGGAGCTACTCCTATATCGCGAGCTATCAAAAGTGAAACCGTGGTAACACGGTGGAAACGGCTAGCAGTTTATAAGGGGCTACCATTGTACTGTGGGTAGTCCGAAGGGAGACCACGATTGGGCTGTAAAGGAAGCGATTACAGTCAATGCTAGTCACCACTATATCGCGGTGAACATAATGGTGGGTGCGGTAGCGCAATTGAGGAAGAAAATCGTTTGTTGGTTCTTTTGGGAAGCTTAGGTCACTATTATGCTTCATTGTTCGAGGGTTTGGAACCCTACTTTGGCCACCATCATGATAGTTTGCATTCAGCCGTTTCATTGAGAAATTTGCAGGGTTATTGAACTTTGACAGCGTATAAGGAAGAAAGGAAGACCATGACAATGGTCGTTTGACCTATCGATCTCTTGCCATCAGATGGAAGCTCAAATGGGAGAAGAGCACGAGCTGCTCTGTCTCTTCGCAGACCTAGTAAATCTCTAATGGGAAATGTTTTTTTCTGGTCTTCACAGGTATTCATCCATTTTATCTTTACATAACCGTTACCTTCTCTGATAAGGCTAATAAGGGATAAGTGTTTGCTTATGCATGGCAGTTGAAGAGTTGGTTTATTATAGATCTTATGTTGTTTTGTTTTTAGCATTGCTCGTGCAGGCTGCTTGAGAGAACAGGTTTCAGTCTGACTTCTATATTTGCACAATGGTTGAGTACTCCTGTCAGGAGACCTTATTCAGTTTGATCCTTCCTTCTTGATAATGGTAACATGTGTCACTGTTGCTTGACTGTAGCATGGTAACCTGATAATCATCTTTGTTTTATTCCCTGAAATAGAAAAATGAGCAACTATTGTAACCTTCCTTGAATGTAATGATGAAATTTGTAATCAGAAGAAAACGGAGAGATTAGGGATCTAATATAAGGAAAAAAAACAAAAAGAGCAAAATGGGGGTTAACTGGTTTTCTGTGACAATCCATGAAAAGAGTATAAAAATAGAAAAAGAGAGTTAATTGATAGAATGGGAGAAGAACAATGAGAAATTTTTGAAATAAAAGGGAAAACTTGTGATAATACATCATAGTGACTGTATTGAAAAATGTTGAGCTCTGACATTTAAAATCTGAAATATGAGTTGATAATCAAGCTAACTTAAGGCTTGATAATGCCTGAAATTCTGAAGGTTCATTTTGGCACTTTGAGCATTTTAGTTATTGTCTGTCAAGAGGCACTTGATAGATAAAAGAGAAACAGAGAGATCCTCTGTCTTATTGTATGATTTACTAAAATAGTAAAGGGGTTGGTGCTCCTTGAGATTGGTGTCTCTAAATGAGGGGTTGGTGCTCCTTGATATTGGTGTCTCTAAATGAGGGGATGGTTATCCTTGAGTTGGTGCTAAAAAATTAGCCTATAAGGCATTGTAAACAGTGGTTTTGAAATTAAGCCAATAAGGCAGTTTAGGAGTGGTTTTTCTACCCCAGGAGGGTTTTCCACTCGGCAATTTTTGTGTCTCTCATTTGTGTGATTTATGTTTATCTTGCATAATCTTTCTTTCAGTCATTTACGTCATTGTGCTCATTCAGTTAGTCAATGCTCTGATACTTTAAGGCTGTTTAAAAGTTTAAAGTCAATTTGCTCAAGTCTGTCATGCAAATTTAGATTGTGCTAATCTGATGCAAAATGTCTTTCATAAAGTGAATTAACTTCTGCATTTTGTGTTCATTATATGAATGCTCAAAAGTTTGTCAAAAGCAAGTAAAAGTTGCATATTATGAAGTTTATAGTTCTGGTGATAAAGCACAGCAAGATTGTTCATAAAGCTTTATTTGAACAATATCATATGATGCTTTTAATATGGGTTGCAAATGTTAGTCAAGTCTCATGTCAATCTGATCTAAAGTGTTAATGTTCACTTGCTTAATCAAATTTGTCTATTTGGGTTAAATGAGTAAAATTTTCATTATGCTTTCAAGGTTAAAATTTAAAATTGCTCCACTCTGATTCACCCCCCCCTCTCAAAGTGAATCCACTTCCAACACTCTATGCAAAGGCTCCCACCCAAACCAAGATTAGTACCAAAAAATCATTTTTCCTAACACCAAGGAAACCAAAAGCAAGCTGAGGTTTGATACCAAATGGAAGGAAGCTATATAGTGGAACAACTTTCTATACTAATCTTTGAGGAGACAAAACATAGAAGAGAACTAGGATTTTCCAATTTCAAAAAGATAAAATACACATACAATAACACACTACACTTGACATGGTATTTAATAATTTATGCTAGGAAAACCCTTCCAAGAAAATACCCAATGTTCAAGAAAATACCCAATGATAAAGAAGTTTCAATGTATATTCCATAATCACCAATCCTATGGTTACAAATGTCACTCCTCATCTCAAAACGTTTGTAAGAAATTTCATCAGCATAACCCCTTGCAAAATACAAATGCTCTACATCTCCATGACAAGCATCAAATATATGTAGCAAGCCCAAACTAGAAATCATAAAGGCGTTTAGAATTCCAAGCTTTGAGATTCCAAGATGGTGCCCAAATATAGGACTTGAAATCCAATTGTGTCTCTCTGCCATGAAGGTCAACATGCTAAAAATAGAATGTAACTCTTGTGTCATAAAATCCATCATAACATCCCACCAAATTTGGGTGCTCCACTTTGTACTCATTATCTCACCTAAAAGATGGTCTATGACATGTCACTCTTATGCATCATAAGTTGGTCAAAAGTAATAGTCCACTATGTAATCTCCCTCTTACATGTGCCATATAATCTTCTTACATCTTATTAGGCTCCAAAACCACGAATCCTAAATCCTAGAACTCTTTTCTACTTTAGAGCCAAGGGGTGTCGTCAAGAAGGTAAAATATAAGTTCATCAATGGACTGAGGATGGATGGTTAAAGGCCTCTAAACAAGAGTGGGTAATCTCTCCTACACTTTGAATTGACAGTTGTGGGATACTGTATTTCTAAAATTAAATGCTAAGCTATGAAAAGTAAATGCAATGGGTAGGGGTATGTAGCTTTACAACCAAAGAATGATTTCCTTTGATGAAGATTTTGAACCTTGATAGCTCCTACCTAGAAAATGTGATTCAGTGAAGTGCCTCAAAACCTGCACTGAATTTGTGCATTTTGGATCAAGTTTGCAGCTGTAGATTTGTACTCTACATCTGGATTTGACCTTGCACAATTTGGAAACTTTGGGAATGTGTGTATGAGAATAGGTTAAGGCTAGGGGAATGAGCCCAATTTCAGTTAAGATTGCATTATTTGTTGATATTTATGTCAATTTATAAAAATATTAAGATATTTTTAAAATGGGCACAAAGCTAAATGGGAAATGATATGGGTATGCAAATTTCCCCATTACAATAGTATATATAATATATAAGTAATAGAATAATTAATATTTATTAAATCTAATAATTATATTAAATAAAACCAACTATAAATGATAAAAGAAGAAACTATAAAGAGTATATAATATTTTTTAAAAATATAAAATAAAAATGGGGCGATGCCATATGTTAGAAACAGGTTGTGGACCCCAAAAAGGGGCGATGGGCATGCCCCATTTTGTTTCTTTCAAGTGTGGTTTCTTCAAGGTAAATCTTGTGTTCCTTAAGATGTGTTGTCTGTAGTCTTCTTTTTATGCATATTGTTTATTGTATTTTGAGTTTCTTCATTTCAGCAATTCTGTCAACAGTTCAGCTCTATGTAATGAAAAATTCATATTCATAATACTTTGAAACAAAAAGATTAATCAATCAATTTTGGTAAATCAGTCATAGGTATAATGAAGCTAATTACAGGTTGGAATGTCATGTTGATCTTGGCTTGTGTCATCATTTGATAGACGTGATTTTAAATTTCATTGGTCAATTCATATTCTCTAGTGGGTCCTATAGCCTGCCAATCTCTTTCTATGTTTTTTAAAACTATACTATTTGATGAGTGCATGATGTCGTCTGCCATATCAAATACTATCTGGTACATCTGTGTTAGCTCAATGTTTCATATATTTTTTGAAACAATGGTAAAGAAACTAGATAGTTAGTTAAGATATGGAATTAAACAAGGCCAACAGGTTGAATTTGTAAAAGGTTGGATGTAATGTGTTGTATAAACTGGCTCAAGGATACAAGTACATTTGTTTTCAATATTTTTAAAATTCAGCTTGCTGTTGTAACGCCCCACCACGCAACCCTAGAGGAAGTTGCATTTAACTACTTAAACGGAATAATTATTTTTTTAAAAGGATAAATAATAAGTTAATTAATTAATGCCAACAACCTCTAAGGTTACAAGACAGAGGTTATATAGAACCTCAACAAAACATGAATATAAACTATGACAATTACTTAATTAATAAATTAACACACACATTCCAAGGAAGGTGAAATAACAACAAGCATAAGATAAGACTTTCGATTTCATTAATCCATTCATTAAACCATAAGGTTACAATCACTCATTCCCCGAATGAGGCAAGTCCAATAACATAGGGTTGCAATTACAAATTCCACCTCGATAACAAGAGAGGTAATGATTACAAGAATAAGGAAAGGATAACAAAAAGAACTATAACTGAAACAACCACGAGCTCTCCAACTGGAAGTCTCGTCCATACGAAGGAGAAAACCCAACAGAGTAAGGTGCACGTTCCACCCAACCAAGTGGAACCCAAAGGTCCACCCCTCGTGCTAGGAGATAGTAACCAGAATCTCTAACCAAGGATGTCTACCACTGGACATAGGCTAACATAACCATATTGAAATAAATACAGTAACAACACTTAATCACAGGGTTACAATGCTTCCAAAAATTACATAATCAATTACATCACTGATGCGAACATACTGTCGACCTAGGAGAAGTGTCATCACATCGTTACATAGGTTATCCTGGTGAGTCTTCCTAGGTCCCCGCCCCCGTCTCGAGTTATCTTGGTAACCTCTAACGACTTTCGGCCCCTCATGTAAACCAATACAGAATCAGTTATCTTTCGTGGTGACAAGATAACGATCTTGCCATTCTAGGCCTTCCCATCTCAACCCAAGTCTTTACAAGCCCTTGTGGTCAGGAGCGAGGCAAAATTATATTATTAAATGTTTGCTACTACAAGATACTCTAATCATTTAATTTAGTTATCACTGGATTAACTAACTTATAACGAGTTATCCTGGCACCACTTTGTGTGTCGGCCCTCGTTATAAGCCACTCCTCTAAGACGACACGTGGAACAACTCCACAACCCAAGGGTACACAAGTGCTATGCAAGGATATCACATCCCTAACCATGACATACAGTCAACAAACTCCCGTTCGTGATAACCGGGAAACAACTGGTTACGCACTACCCAAGGCCATCTCTGGTTGACTACACAAAAAGACAACCCACATACTGAAATCCCAACTGGAAGACTTGATAATTAAGGAGACCCACACTTCCCGATGATATGCACGTAAATCAATGCCACAACAAGAATCAAATTCTACTTTGGGTTCACTTAACCCATATCCTAACTAGCATTCAATAAATAGTGCGTTAAAACAGAATTAATTACACCACCCAAAAAAAAATGTTTCATTCCCATGCAACATTTAAAAGCATAACCCATTGCCCGTGACCCCATAATTCAATTTAAAACAAGACCCCATTTTAATTAAAATATTTATTCCATAATCACTTAATCCCATTAAAATAAAAACCATATTTCCTTTCTTTTAATAATGAAATAATACAATAATCTACTCCCTTTAAAACATTAATATTACAATAATAATATGACTATTATTATTTAAAATTTCCAAAATTTAATAATTAATAGTCATATTATTAAAATATTACATGCAATAAAACTATATGAAAGATAAATAATATTAAAATAATAAATTCTAACGTTAAAATATTATAATAATTATAATATTATAATATTATAATATTATAAAAATTATACTATTTTAAATTAAAATATTATTATTATATTAAACATCATTATATTATCTATTTTTTTTTTATAAATAAATTAATTTCTAAAGGACCCACGCCTTGCCTCGATCTACATGCACAGCTAGGGCTAAGGTCGTGGGTTACATTTTCCACAGACTGTCGGCGTCGCTGGCGGTTAGGGCGGGGTTTGGCGGAGCTTGTGGCGGCCGCAGGAGGCGTCGCCACCGGAAAGCACAGGGCGCAGGGTTGGGGAAGGCGACGCGAACGGCGTAGCCGGCCACCACTGGTGGTCGCACGGCCTGCGCGGTCCACTAAACCGCAAACGGGGGTTGCGCTGGGCGCACTCCCCCACGCCGCTTCCCAAAAGGGGTGGCGGTGGGGTGAGCCCCAACACCCCCTCTCTTCTTTTTCTTTTATATAAAAAATGAGACTGTCGTTTCTTTTTTTTCTTTTTTTTATATATATATATTTTTATTTTATTTTCTTAGAAAAACCAGAACTTAGAGAGGCAAGAAAATTAAAATAATAAAATTCTGGATATAGTTTTATTTTAAAAAAATTTGGCCAGCATAACCCTACCATAGGAAATTATAAAAATAAATCCCAAACCTAGAAAGGTTAATTTATATATATAATAAAAAAAAAAACAAATAGATTTAGATAGCCAATCAACCAATTGAAGACTACAAGGAGATTGAAGAACAACATGAACAATGAAGAATTGAAACAACTAAAGAGATTTAATCTTTCATTCCTCAACACAATTAAATCAACAAAATTACATTAAAACAAGGTGTGAACCTGAATCTTTTGGAGTATGTGGATGAACCTGCTGCTGCTTTGAAACCCTCTTGAGCACTTCAGATTCCTCAAGTTTTTCCTTCAAACCCACAAAATCAAGCAATCTTCCTCTTCTCTTTTCCAATTTTCCAAAAAAACTCCATGTTTTAAAATTGTGAAGAAATTCAAGATAATGCAAAATTTTCTCCAAAATCCCACAACAACCCTCATAAATTTTTGAAAACAAAATAGCAAAAGTCTTTCTTTTGAATTTTTTGAATTTTTGAATTTCAAAATTGGCTTTTAATTTATTTTT
This sequence comes from Sequoiadendron giganteum, assembly GCA_007115665.2. Classification (NCBI taxonomy): domain Eukaryota; kingdom Viridiplantae; phylum Streptophyta; class Pinopsida; order Cupressales; family Cupressaceae; genus Sequoiadendron; species Sequoiadendron giganteum. The sequence goes on from CM021100.1 coordinate 648,858,045, forward strand.
CTAATTTTTCAATTCCAATTCAAATTTGCATGCATTTTCAAAATGAATAATTTAAATCATTTCAACATGAATAACTTAATCAATTAATAATTAAATCTACCATAAGATTAAATATCAAATTAATCAACTTAAATTACTCAATAATTAAATCACAAATCCTACATTATTCTGGCTCCCCAATTAGACTGAAACCAGTCAAACTGAACAAAAACTAACAACTGGACCAAACTAGGACTGACGATACACTACAACTAGGGTGACAACTCGGCACGAAAATCCTAGCTACTATCTCTCAATCGAATGTCGTCGGGCAATGGACATGCTCGAACCTGAGAAACCAGGTGGAGTCGATGCCATGTACCTGTCAACCTGCAAACACAGAATATATCCACATGCAATAATATGTCATAAATAAGACACACCGTGAAGAGGAAATCACGAGATCGCAAGACACTCGCAAGCGAGTGATGCGATACCGTCCTCTTCACCCATACAATAGTTCTAACTAACGCATCTAACATAATCGAAAGCATGAAACATCATAAATTAAATATCCACATATGTTAATTCCAAACATGCCATAGTAATCACATCCAAATATAGTATCGCCACATCAAAATACATCACGATAAAATAGTGATCCACTGAAATCAAGTACATAGTCCAAGTACAAAGCAAAACTAAAGCATATCTCATGTCTCCATACAGTGATCCACAACTAAAGTCAACTCGGATATCTCATGCCTCCGTTAACTGAGTGCATCCACTACAACATTCTCCTTCCCCTGGATGTACTTCACCTCAAAGTCGTACTCACAAAGGAACTCCATCCAACGCCTCTGCCTAGCATTAAGGTTGGGTTGCGTGAAGATATACTGAAGATTCCTATGATCACTATGCAGCTCAAACCTATGGCCAAGAAGGAAATACCTCCATCTCGTCAATGCATGCACAACTGCCGCTAACTCAAGATCATGGGTGGGATAGTTCAACTCATGGTCCTTGAGTTTCTATGACTCATATGCAATGACTCGACCATTCTGCATCAACACTGCACCAAGACCCTCCAAGGACGCATCTGTACAAACTACAAAGTCCCCAATCGGATCTGGTATCACAAGTATCAGTGCACTAGTCAACATCTCCTTAAGGTTTTGAAATGTTGCCTCGCACTTCTCTGACCACTCAAACCTCTTCCCTTTCCTCTGAAGGGTAGTGATAGGATAACCTATCCTCGAAAAACCTTGCACAAAGCATCTGTAATAGCCTGCTAGCCCCATAAAGCTATGTATCTCTGCCACATTCGTGGGTGTAGGCCAATCTGAGATCGCTTGGATCTTCACTGGATCCACTAAAATACCCTTCCCTGAGATGACATGCCCAAGGTATTGTACCTCAGTTTTGAAGAACTTGCACTTCGACAGGTTGGCAAACAATTGATTATCTCGCAGGCACTGCAATACCTGTCACAAATGTTCCTCATGCTCTACCATAGTCCTGGAATAAATCAGAATGTCATCAAGGAACACCAAGACAAACCTGTCTAGGTATGTACGAAATACACCGTTCATCAGACTCATGAACACAGAAGGTGCATTCATCAACCCGAATGGTACTACTGTGAACTCATAGTGACCATACCGCATTCAAAACGTTGTCTTATGAATATCAAAGTCAAAGATCTGAAGTTGATGATATCCAGACTTAAGATCAATCTTCGAAAAGACGGCAGCACCCTTGACCTAATCAAAGAGATCATCGATCCTAGGAAGCAGAGAACAGTTCCTGATGGTCACTTTGTTCAACTGTCAGTAATCAATACATAACCGAAGTGAACCGTCCTTCTTCTTCACGAAGATGACTCGTGCTCCCCAAGGTGAAACACTAGGGCGAATGAAGCCCTTCTCTAACAATTCCTCAAGCTGCAAACGAAGCTCTTTCAGCTCCTGGGCAGTCATACGATAGGGAGCTCGAGAGATGGATTGAGAACCACGTATAAGATCAATCTTGAAGTCAATATCCCTCTGAGGTGGCATCCTTGGAATCTCATATAGAAAGACATCAGAATATTCCCGAAGGATGGGGTGACTATCAAGAGAGACTTTCTCTTCTCCACTACCTAGATCCAAGTCATCCACTATAACAGCAAACAACTGGCAACCCTGATGTACACACCTTCTCAACTACATAGCTGAGATGACCCTAATAGAGATCGGCCTTAGGACACCCACTATCTCTAACTCTCTACCAGATGCATCAATGCATCGAATCAACTTGCGTCGACAATCTAAGACCGCACTATGTGCCTCCAACCAATCCATCCCAATGACGATGTCATAAGAACCCAAGGGAATAACATGAAGGTCCAACATAGTCTGAAGAGGTCCAACCTCCAACCTACACTCTGGCACAAGGGAATGCGATGCGACTTTAGCACCTGAAGCTAGCTCTACCTACCACCTATCGCCTTGCCTTACCGTACCCAGTCTACATTGCGACATGACTGAAGAAGAAATGAAGGAGTTTGTCGCTCCTAAATCAAATAAAATGGTAACTAGGTTACCCATCAACATACCATAAGTCTCGATGACCGTGCCCTGATGTTCTGCCTGGCAGTTATCAACTGCTGCAAAAACTTGATGCCCTCTACCTGCATCACCAACTGTTGGCTCAGATGTCGCTGGTCCCTGAGAAAACCCAACTGTGCCCCTGTTGGGACAACCTCTAGCCATGTGACCCTGCTGACCACATGCAAAACACTCAATGACTTTGCCAAAACCTCTACCTCCAGATGGTGCACTAGACTGCTACGCACTATCCCTGAAATTAGACTATGAACTCTGTGCTAGCTGCTCAAAGTTGGAGCGTTTCACATGCCTCCAATTCCTGTCTCCCTTTCTCTATTGGACACCCTTATATTTCCCTTGCGATGCCTGCTGCTGCTATTGAACACCCTGAGATGGCCCCTGCTGAGACTTAGGAGGTAAACCTCCCTGAGACTGCCCTCCTCTAACACTAGATCTTGCCACTGCACTACTGCCAACTGGAGTGCTCATGTGCCCCCCAAGTGCCATACTCAAATTCTCCTCAACTAGGCGTGCTTTCTCTATTGCCACTTCCATGGTCTTGGGTTCGAAAACCCTCACACCACCATTGAGACGAGCATTTAAGCCCTTGACAAAATGGTGAACTAACATTCTCTCATCGTCACCAATCCCTGCATATTGTTTGAGCTTGTAAAAATGACGCTCATACTACTCAACAGATAATGCTAACTGACGCAAGGCATGGAACTCGTCCCCTCGACGCTGATGCCAATGCTCAGATAAAATCCAGCTCTGAATCTCTCTACAAAGATCTCCCATGATGCAGTGTGAATGTCGATATGGAGCTTCTACTCCTCTAATCTCCACCAAGTGGATGAAAATCCTCTCAACTACATAATGGCATAACGAGCTCTGGTGTTGCTACCATACGGATGCATGGCGAAACACCTATCTAGATCTATCAGCCAGGTCTCGGCCTCTAGACCCGTACCAAATCCATCATATAATGGAGGGTGCCCTTTGAGCAAGTCCCTCATGTGAGCCTCAGACTGGGGTGGAGCTTCCCTCACCACAGGGTTAATCTGAATCTCTGCCTACCAAGGTCCAAGGAGTGCCAAAGCCTCCTCTAGCGCTCTACGCGCTGCCTCGATCCCTGTTGGATCCTGCTGCAAATTACCAACCCCAGGTGCATTCTAGATTGCTGCTATTCCTCCTAATCAGGAATAAGAGGAACTAAAGGAGGAGAGTAATGCTGACTCTCACCACGACCACCTAAACGGCCACGAGCACGCCCTCTACCTCTTCCGCGTTTGGGCGGCATAATCCTGCCAAAACACATCAAGGTATTAGGCAAGCTACACAACTCAATTCTTAAACAACTAAAGCTTAATGGTTCCATCATAATCCCAGAGTACCTAGTGTTTAAACCTAAGCTTTGATACCATGTGTAACGCCCTACCACGCAACCCTAGAGGAAGTTGCATTTAACTACTTAAACGGAGTAATTTTTTTTTTTTAAAGGATAAATAATAAGTTAATTAATTAATGCCAACAACCTCTAAGGTTACGAGACAGAGGTTATATAGAACCTCAACAAAACATGAATATAAACTATAACAATTACTTAATCAATAAATTAACACACACATTCCAAGGAAGGTGAAATAACAACAAGCATAAGATAAGACTTTCGATTTCATTAATCCATTCATTAAACCATAAGGTTACAATCACTCATTCCCCGAATGAGGCAAGTCCAATAACATAGGGTTACAATTACAAATTCCACCTCGATAACAAGAGGGGTAATGATTACAAGAATAAGGAAAGGATAACAAAAAGAACTATAACTGAAACAACCACGAGCTCTCCAACTAGAAGTCTCGTCCACACGAACAAGGAGAAAACCCAATGGAGTAAGGTGCACGTTCCACCCAACCAAGTGGAACCCAAAGGTCCACCCCCCGTGCTAGGAGATAGTAACCAGAATCTCTAACCAAGGATGTCTACCACTAGACATAGGCTAACATAACCATACTGAAATAAATACAGTAACAACACTTAATCACAGGGTTACAATGCTTCCAAAAATTACATAATCAATTACATCACTGATGCGAACATACTGTCGACCTAGGAGAAGTGTCATCACATCGTTACATAGGTTATCCTGGTGAGTCTTCCTAGGTCCTCGCCCCCGTCTCGGGTTATCCTGGTAACCTCTAACGACTTCCGACCCCTCATGTAAACCAATGCGGAATCAATTATCTTTCGTGGTGACAAGATAACGATCTTGCCATTCCAGGTCTTCTCATCTCAACCCAAGTCTTTACAAGCCCTTGTGGTCAGGAGCGAGGCAAAATTATCTTATTAAATGTTTTGCTACTACAAGATACTCTAATCATTTAATTTAGTTATCACTGGATTAACTAACTTATAACGAGTTATTCTGGCACCACTTTATGTGTCGACCCTCGTTATAAGCCACTCCTCTAAGACGACACGTGGAACAACTCCACAACCCAAGGGTACACAAGTGCTATGCAAGGATATCACATCCCTAACCATGACATACAGTCAACAAACTCCCGTTCGTGATAACCGGGAAACAACTGGTTACGCACTACCCAAGGTCATCTATGGTTGACTACACAAAAAGACAACCCATAGACTGAAATCCCAACTAGAAGACTTGATAATTAAGGAGACCCACACTTCCCGATGATACGCACGTAAATCAATGTCACAAAAAGAATCAAATTCTACTTTGAGTTCACTAAACCCATATCCTAACTAGCATTCAATAAACAGTGCGTTAAATAAACAAAATTAATTACGCCACCCAAAAAAATACGTTTCATTCCCATGCCGCATTTAAAAGCATAACCCATTGCCCGTGACCCCATAATTCAATTTAAAACAAGACCCCATTTTAATTAAAATATTTATTCCATAATCACTTAATCCCATTAAAATAAAAATCATATTTCCTTTCTTTTAATAATGAAATAATACAATAATCTACTCCCTTTAAAACATTACTATTACAATAATAATATGACTATTATTATTTAAAATTTCAAAAATTTAATAATTAATAGTCATATTATTAAAATATTACATGCAATAAAACTATATGAAAGATAAATAATATGAAAATAATAAATTCTAACATTAAAATATTATAATAATTATAATATTATAATATTATAAAAATTATACTATTTTAAATTAAAATATTATTATTATATTAAACATCATTATATTATCTATTTTTTTTTAAAAATAAATTAATTTCTAAAGGACCCACGCCTTGCCTCGATCCACGTGCACGACTAGGGCTAAGGCCGCGGGTTACATTTTTCGCCTACTGTCGGCGCCACTGGCGGTTAGGGCGGGGTTGGGCGGAGCTCATGGTGGCTGGAGGAGGTGGCGCCACCGGAAAGCACATGGCGCGGGGTTGGGGAAGGCGACGCGGATGGCATAGCTGGCCACCACCCGTGGTGGCACGGGTTGCACAGAGCGCAGCCGGCCACCACTGGTGGTCGCGCGGCCTGCGTGGTCTGCTAAACCGCGGACCGGGGTTGCGCTGGGTGCGCTCCCCCACGCCACTTCCCAAAAGGGGCGGTGGTGGGGTGAGCCCCAACACCCCCTCTCTCTTTTTTTTAATATATATAAAAAATGAGACTGTCTTTTCTTTTTTTTCTTTTATATATATATATATATTTTTTGTTTTTCTTAGAAAAACCAGAACTTAGAGAGGCAAGAAAATTAAAATAATAAAATTCTGGATATAGTTTTATTTTAAAAAAATTTGGCCAGCATAACCCTTCCATAGGAAATTTTAAAAATAAATCCCAAGCCTACAAAGGTTAATCTATATATATAATAAAAAAAAAACAAATAGATTTAGATAGCCAATCAACCAATTGAAGACTACAAGGAGATTGAAGAACAACATGAACAATGAAGAATTGAAACAACCAAAGAGATTTAATCTTTCATTCTTCAACACAATTAAATCAACAAAATTACATTAAAACAAGGTGCAAACCTGAATCTTTTGGAGTATGTGGATGAACTTGCTACTACTTTGAAACCCTCTTGAGCATTTCAGATTCCTCAAGTTTTTCCTTCAAACCCACAAAATCAAGCAATCTTCCTCTTCTCTTTTCCAATTTTCCAAAAAAACTCCATGTTTTAAAATTGTGAAGAAATTCAAGATAATGCAAAATTTTCTCCAAAATCCCAAAACAACCCTCATAAATTTTTGAAAACAAAATAGCAAAAGTCTTTCTTTTGAATTTTTGAATTTCAAAATTGGCTTTTAATTTATTTTTCTAGTTTTTCAATTCCAATTCAAATTTGCATGCATTTTCAAAATGAATAATTTAAATCATTTCAACATGAATAACTTAATCAATTAATAATTAAATCTACCATAAGATTAAATATCAAATTAACCAACTTAAATTACTCAATAATTAAATCACAAATCCTACATTATTTTGGCTCCCCAATTAGACTGAAACCAGTCAAACTGAACAAAAAGTAACAATTGGACCAAACTAGGACTGACGATACACTACAACTAGGGTGACGACTCGGCACGGAAATCCTAGCTACTATCTCCCAATCGAATGCCATCGGGCAATGAACACGCTCGAACCTGAGAAACCAGGTGGAGTCGATGCCGTGCACCTGTCAACCTGCAAACATAGAATATATCCACATGCAATAATATGTCATAAATAAGGCACACCGTGAAGAGGAAATCACGAGATCGCAGGGCACTTGCAAGCGAGTGATGCGATACCGTCCTCTTCACCCATACAATAGTTCTAACTGATGCATCTAACATAGTAGCATAATTGAAAGCATGAAACATCATAAATTAAATATCCACATATGTTAATTCCAAACATGCCATAGTAATCACATCCAAATATAGTATCGCCACATCAAAATACATCACGATAAAATAGTGATCCACTGAAATCAAGTACATAGTCCAAGTACAAAGCAAAACTAAAGCATAGAGAGGAACAACATAGTTCGCACAATAGATCAAAACAGAAGGGTATTACAGTTGTATTATGTATTCTGTGAGATATTGACAAGAGCGTGAATATAACACCATCCATTGTGAGCAAGGTTACTGCCTTTTGCAAGATATAACACCATATACATTAGCATTCACATAGGGTTTTACCTTTAAGGATGAAAACAATGACAACACTTGTAACCCCTACTAGGACAAACATTATACACAGTCCTTTCATTCTTTTGGTGCTATTTTGAATCCACCACTTTCACAACTCATATGCACTTAGTTTGAGAATCTTCTCCATCCTAAGCAGGACCCTTCTCTAGCACATACTGTTCAGGCCATAAGTCATGCTCTCCAAGATTAACAACAGCAAACAAGACCTTTGAATCTACTTTAAATGATATTGTGTCATCTTGCCAACATACATTGATCTTGTTCTTTCTAATTTTGTTCTATTGTAGTAAGTGGGAGATAGTGATGTTGCGACTGTCGTCAAAACTGCATCCTTGAAATGGCTGCTCTGTCATCGCCCCCTTAACCTTGGAAACCATTGTCTTGACTGTCACTGTGTAACTATCCCTTTGCAGTTGTTCATACACTACCCTTTGACCAAAACTCTGTATACCTCCTGTCATGTATTATTTTTCCTATTAGCACTATCATTTGTTTCATTAGTGTATGTGCAGACACTTAGATCTTCATGCATTGCACATTGTAATAGCTGTAATAGAATTTTTTTATATAATGTCCAGTATTTTTAACAATATTGGGCCAATAGTTGTGACTTTAAAGTTGTTAGTGTTGATGATGACTACCCATAATTAAATGAAATGTATTCCTTAGATCTAAAATTCAACAAATCATGTGATGCCACATTAGTGCCCAATAAAACATGATGTAGATGCACAAAAATAGGAAATGGCACACCTGTTGCTAATTTCAGCATTTCAATGTGACTGTTCCGAGTGTTCTAGAAAGTTTAAGCGTGCATGAACCAGAGCGCTAATGATTAGGATCTTATACACAATAAACGTGCAAATATGTTTTTCAATGTGTTTTCTAAAAAGCTAAGGTTCCTCATCCATGACTATTTCTCTAATAAACAAATAAACAATTACTTAAATGCAAAGTTACTCTCAATTTGTGATTGCAGAAAACTCTGATTCTTGACCTTCAACCCCTAGGCAATGAAAAGTCAATCAACTTGATCCTCAAACGCTTTTGGAACAAGTTAATATGAAGCCCTCAGTGCCCTTCCCTCCTATGTTTTTCATTCTAGTACAACTTAAGTAATTTTTGATAAAACTTATCACTTCCCAGTCACGTAATTACCAGTTGTCAATATATAATACAAACAAAGAACATCTTCTTCCACGCTCACGGAGTTCAATATAACTTAACTTGCAGAGGTATTCTATTTCTAGAAAACGTAATGGGTTTTAACAATATCACAAAACCCATGTCAAGGAACCGCGCCCAATATAAATTCCAGGTCTAAAAATCTAGCTGACTCACTGTGTTATTCAAGATAACCCATGATGTATTAAACTCAAGCAGAGATTTCATAGGTGTACGAGTGGCCATATAAAATTAATTTATAGTTGCAATATGAGAAATTTGTGAGGGAATAGTAATAGCTACTTTCTCATATCTATGACGTGTAGAATGCAGATTTTTAATGGTTCCTTAGCACAACTATCCCCTCCATGAATACGTGTCTTTTCAGCAAGGAAAGAGTTATCCCATGCAATCAGATTTTATCAAATATTTGATTAGTGTTTGCATCAAATTAGGCTCCTTATTTATCCACACTGACCCCTCCACGTTGTTGTGTCTGATTATTATTGTCCACGTTTCCATTTGTCATATCTCATTAGAGGAAGGTTTATTAAGCTAGTTAGCATATTCTCATATGTTGTCCCCCCTCATTTTCTCTATATATATGTGGTTATAACTATCATAATGATGAGTAGATTTTATCACAAACTACTTGGTAAGCATTCCAGAGAAATTACCAAATTGTTGTAATTCTAGAGAATTTTTTGAAAGTTCTATTGCTCTTGAAATGACTATAATGACCCTTACTAATTGCTTCATAGTTCTTTCACTTGCTCATTATCTCCCTTGAGTTGCCCTCGGTGCATTGGATTCTGCCTTTGTGATGATCTTTAAGACTGTCACCTCTATCTCTTGGTTGCGACTCTCACTTTATTTGCTCTCTCCTTATAACCATAGGACTGTTCTTTTATTTTTCAAACTTTTAAACTTTGCATGGTTCTTACCACCATCCATTATGAGCAGGGTTACTGTACTGCCTTTTTCAAGCTATAACACCATACACATTAGCATTCACACAGGGTTTTACCTTTAAGGACAAAAACCATGACAACACTTGTAACCCCTACTAGGACAAACATTATACACGGTCCTTTCATTCTTTTGGTGCTTCCCTCATGTGTGATTGCTAGTTCATTTTAATCATTAGACTGTAAACTTACACAAACTAGTTGTGTCTATGGTTCCAAATGATTACATTATTAAAGATTGTGGATTGAAATCTAATTTTCTTGTATTTTTCATAATGGGTAAGAAAGTTAGATTCATATACTAAGTTTGCATTTTCCCTCATCTTCCAAGATATGGATGGTAAAAGGAATATCAAGTAGTCATAGTTTCTGCAATATAGTTGTGGATGATGGAGATCCTTAAAATGACAATAAATGTTCTGTACTAACCATATTTTGTAAGATCTGCTTTTAGGGGTTAGTGATACATTCTTTAATTATGTTTGTCCAAGGCACTAGCCTCATGAGTGGGTATTTATAAAAACTTATGATCCATAAATTTCTCTCATTAGATAGCCTAAATTTGTTTGCAAACTCCCTTGTTGTCAACAAACCTGCTTCTTTCAAAATTTGAATTGGTGACTCCTAGGAGTGTTAGTTGCACTCACTTCTTGAAGTGGGAGTTACATCAGACTAGTAAGTAGGAGACACTGATATTGCAATTGTCCTCAAAATTGCATCCTTGAAATGGCTACTCCCTCATCACCCCCTTAACCTTGGAAACCATTGTCATGACTGTCACTATGTAACTATCCCTTTGTAGTTGTTCATACACTGCCCTTTGCCCAAAACTCTGTATACCTCCTATCATGTATTATTTTGCATATCAGCACTATCATTTGTTTCATTAATGTATGTGCAGACCCTTACATCTTCATGAATTGCACATTGCAGTAGTTATGATAGCATTTGTTTATGTAATGTTCAATATTTTAAACAATATTGGACCAATAATTGTGACTTTAAAGTTGTTAGTGTTGATGATGACTACCCATAATTAAATGAAATGCATTCCTTACAAATGAGAGTTACATGTCAACCCTGCTCATAAACTTGTGAGCAAATGGTTAACTATTTATTAAGAAGTGACAAACTATTTATTTATTGATTTAATGTTATAAAAAATTGTGATTTCTTGATTTAATCATTGATGATGTGTTTAATTTTCTTATTTTGCAGAACCTGAGCATTGAAAAGCAAAGCAACAATAGTATCTACAAATATAGTTCAACAACATATAGAATTTGACAAGTAACATATTACACCTATTTTTTTTTTTAATTTCTAGTGTGTGTTTTTATTTTGTGCATAAAATGTCAAAAAATTGTGAATCAAAAAAATCATTGCATACTATCATAGATGTATAAAGTTATGAACCAATGAATACGAAAGAAGAATGAATAATAGATGAAGTATTGAAAGACAATAATCTTTCTAGAATAAGTCCATTTGTATACAACATAGGGGATTGTCTTTTTTACTCTTTGCAATATTTGTTACATATGAACTTCACTTCCATAGAATTGCGAAATGGTATGGTTGATTACTTTCTTGATTGCCTAGCAAAAAATGACAATGATGCTTTGTTTTCATATACACATGAGCTAAATCCTGAAACATTGAATGAATTGCATCAAATTGCTGATGCTAATACATACTTACAACGTATGCGCCTATCTACGGTTAAGAAACCAAATTCTAAAGAATATGGCCTTTGGGGTGACCAATTTTGTATTAAATGGCTAGCAAAGTGGTTAGGTATCCAAATATGTATTTGGTCATCAACTAGAAAAGTAAAGTACTTGAATTTCAATGAAGATTCAGGAAGTACTACATATTCTATTTTGTTCCATGATGAAAACCATTTGAATGGACATTTTGAACCACTTGTTTCCAAAAAAAGAAAGCCATTGGAACAATGTATTAACCAAGGTAAACACTCAAAAATAATTACTAACATGAGAAAACAAATTGTGGAGGATAAGTCAATAGATTTAGTATCCAAGTTTAGTAAGTATGCATCATCAACAACAAATTTTGCATTGGATAATATCATAGATGTAGAGAACTATCAATCAAAAAATAGACAACGAGATATCTCAATTGACGAAGTACTAGAAGATAATAACCTATTTAGAATAAGGCCCTTTGTATACAATGTAGGTGATTGTCTCTTCGACTCATTACAACTATTGTCACATATGCGATACACATCTCTTGAACTAAGAAATGGAATAGTTGATCATTTTCTAAATTGTCTGGCAATTGATGATCCTCACACTTTGTTTTCACTTCAAAATGAGCGAGACTCACACACACTATCCAAAATGCATGGCATTCATGATGTTAGTACATATTTGCAACGCATGCGACTATCTGCAGTTCCAAAGCCAAATTGTAATGAGTATGGTCTTTGGGGAGACTTTTTTTGTATTAAGTGGCTATCCAAGTGGTTAGATATTGAGATATGTATTTGGTCTTTAACAAGAAAAACAAAGTACTTGCATTTCAATGAAAATTCACAAAGTACAACATATTCTATTCTTTTCCATGATCAGGATCATAAAAATGGACATTTTGAACCGCTTGTGAGGAAAAAAATTAACACACCTGAACAACAAGCTCACCAATCTAAACAATTTGGAAGAAATATATACTCCCTAAAAAGAATTCCAAAAATTAAAAAAAAAGATACAATGTCTAGATTATGCAAAAATGCATTATCAATATCAGATTGTGGTGACAGTCTTTTCAATACTATTGCAAGTTTGACTAAAAATGAATATGACAGCCCATGTCTTAGACGCTACATGGCTCAATCCTTTTGCAATGCAATTTTGAATTGAAGGTTCCGAATTTTGTTTTGAATGGCTATCCTACATTTTGAAAATAAAAATTCAAGTTTCTTCAGAAAACAGTTCGATGCCAACCAAAGTATATTGCAAATGTCTACAACCAACAAAAGTATGCAATGTCATATGTTACAAATTAAATGACATGCATACACATTATAAGCCAGGTGAAGTCGAGATAATAATGGTAAACGACATTCATACTACACAACCAAAAAAAAAAACAATAATGAAAAGCAAAGAAAGGCTTAATATGCACAAATTGAAAGAATCCATTCAAAACAGTAAACAAGTAAAAACTTGCAACTCTACACATCTCACAAATGGCTTCACCACTATTCTCCATAAGTCACTTCGTAAACTAAAACAAGAGATACACAAAAAACCTAAACAAAACATTAGTATGCACAAATTGAAAGAATCCATCCAAAACAGTGAACAAGTAAAAACTTGCAACTCTACACATTACAAAAATGGGTTTACTACAACTTTCCATAACTCACTTCGTAAACTAAAACAAGAGATACGCAAAAATCCTAAAATACATAACATAGAAAAAAGAGGGAAAAAAAAAACACCCGTTGAATCTTACACGGAGAAAATCAAAGACACGCCGAAACATGTGTGTGCAATTTGTGGGCAATTGCGTTTCAAAAAGAATATTATAAACCTAAGCCAACAAAAAATGGAAACATATGGTCTAGTTTTATTAAGGCCACAAGGATTTTTCGGAAACAAAATATGCAACTTTCGTAACCACCAATTGAGGCAAAATAAAAAACCAATATACGCAACACCAGAACATATTAAAACAAATAAGAAACTACAATACACTACTACACTTTCAGAACTCGAAGAAAGGCTAGTGTCCCTTCGACTTGCCTTTGCACAAATTTGGCAACTAGGATACAAAAGACCTCAAATTGGACTAAGTGGAACAATTATCAATGTCCCAACAGACATGAACATTATACAAGCAATGTTTCCACATTCTACCAATGAAACATGGACAATTGCTATTGCATTAAAGAGATGTTTGCAATATCAAAATGCATACCAAAAAGGAAGAGTTTGACCAAATTTTATTATGAATTCTTTAAACGAATTGTGTAAACAATGTTGTACGAAACACAAAATGTTAAACTGAACAAAAATTGGCATGATCATTTATAAGAGCACACTACATGCACCGAATCTTCATCAAGTGATAGCGACAAAGAAAATGACATAAATAATCCAATGGAAATGGAAACGGATACCTTGATCCATGGCTTTACTAAGTCAAGAACTATACATTCAATACAAGACAGTCATTGAAATTGCACCTGCTGAAGGAAAACAACCTCTTGGAATATTCCAAGACAAATATGCCGAAAATTTGAATTTTCCAACACTATTTTTCAGAGAACCACGTGATGAACGAATTGAAAAGAAAATTTCATACCAAAAAATTGCACAATGGGAATTACAAAATTCAAATCGAACATTTGCTTATCATACCACCAACTTATTTTTCAAAACCATTAAAATTCTAATTGCCCAAGTATTTTCTACACTCTGGATAAGAATTCACAAAGGGAAATTAAAAGGTAGGACCCTACTAGCAAAAGATGTCAAGCACAAACCAAACCTTGAAAAGATATTGCAATCAGACATTGGATATGTAGATTTAAAAAAAAAAAGAAATTCACTAGACTATTTGCAACACCTGAAAAGAAATATTTTCGCAATGATATGACAGTTGGGTCCACCTACTTTTTTCATAACTTTCACTAGTGCAGAACAAAATTGGGAGCCATTAAAGGAAACATTGAAAGAATTATACATCTCACACAAAAAAAAATCAACAGAAAACCAGGAAGAATTGCTTAATGAAGTTGACATTACCTATTTGATTAAAAAGGATCCAACCACTTGTACTGACTATTATAAACATAGGATTAATGCAATGAAACAATTAATATGATCAGATGATACATTTTTTGGAAAGGTATTGGACTACTTTTCAGTTACAGAATTCCAAAGTCGAGGAAATGAACATGTCCATTTCATGCTATGGGTTAAAGATGCACCTATATATGGAAAATATTCTAATACTAGTATTGAACATTTTGTAGATAAATACATAACTTGCAATATTGAAACTTTAAATGAAAAAATGGCTAAAATGCACATACATCACCATACTAAACAATGTGGGAAGACCAAAAAAAAAATGTTGCTTTGGTTTTCCACAACCACCAATGAAAACAACAAGAATTCTTGAACCATGTATCGATGAAAAAAGAAACATGTGTTTCACAAAAAAACTTAGATCCACTTTAGAATGTTCAAGTTATGATTGTTGTACATATTTTGAGGAATTCCTACTGAACATAAGCATGGATGAAGAAGAATACATATTAGCCATACAATCTACGTTGCTTAGACCAACAATGTTTTTGAAAAGAAAGCTAGCTCACATTTGGAACAATACATTTTGTAAAAAAATTCCTCATCTATGGCAAGCAAATACAGATGCACAATTTGTTCTAAATGCATATTCTGCAGCAATGTACTATAGCTCATACATGACAAAATGCAATGCCTCAATAACAAATTCATTTAACAAAATATGCACAGAGCACAAAGAACATAACATTGATGCAATTAAAATGATAACAAAACTTGGCAATGCTTTGCTCAATCTACAACAAATGTCTACTCAACAAGCTATACACATTGTGCTTTCACTTCCTCTTAACTATAGTTCAAGGAAATGCATATTCATAGACACATCAACTGCTAAAAACCGTACATTTATTTTGAAAAATTCCACATAGCTAAAAAATGAGCTAGATGATTCACAAAATGTTGCTTGTAAAAATATAATTGACCATTATATTGCACGTCCACAAATATTGGCAAATGTTTGTCTAGCAAAATTTGTCACAGAATACAAAAGAACAGGAAAAGGACAATTAAAAAAAATAAAGAGACCACAAATTATTCGATATATAAGATACAATAAACATGTTGACATCGAAAACTATTATAGGGAACAAATTTTACTGTATGTCCCATTTTCCATAGATGAAAACATGTTGAAAAGAGACTTCACAACATGGGAAGAGGCTTTCATTGCTAAAGAAAAAATAGTAAAACTTAATCAAGCAAAGTACACGTACCATATAAATGAGCTATGGGGTGATTTGGACAAAGCTATTAATGATGTCAATATTGAAAATGAGAACCATACAGAAACAAACAATGTTCACAACTTGAACAGTGATTATAATGAACAATACACAATCGAATTTAGACACACTGAAACTTAAATTCTATAACAAACAAATCAGAAGGCCATTTGAAATTGCTAAGCATCCAAACTTAGCTGACAACACAAAGTACTACAATCTTCGAAGAATGCTAAACAAAGAGAAACAAGCCATAGTAAAGGAAATACTAGTAAAAAAACAAAATAAATTACTTGAACCATTACATTTGTTTCTAACAGGAGGTGCTGGAACAGGAAAGACATTCATTGCCAAAGCCATATACCAAGGCTTACTGCGTATATACAATAACTCTATTGATAGTGACCCAGATAAGATAAAAGGCTTGTTACTTGCATACACAGGTAAAGCAACTTACAATATTGGAGGCACAACTTTGCACTCTGCACTTTTCATACCATTTAACAAATCCACTACTATTCCATTAAGCTCGGAGAAATTAGATATATTTATAAAAGAATATCAACAACTGCGTATTATCCTTATTGATGAAATCTCATTAGTTGGAGCGAGACTCTTGCATTGCATAGATAAAAGATTGTGTGACATCATGCAAACACCTACTAAATATTTTGGTGGTTTAGACATTATTTTTTCTGGTGATTTCTTCCAAGCAAAACCTATACATGACTGCCCAGTGTTCCAAATTGTAAAATTAGACACCTAGCTAGTTCCATACAATTTATGGGAAAACATCAAATGTTATACCTTACACACAACAATGACACAAAAAGATGAAGTCTTCATCAAAATTCTAAACAAAATACGAACAAACTCTCAAATAGATAGTGACATAGCATACCTGAATAACAAATGCTTACGTCCTAAACCTATTGACCCAAAATTTCCATTCCTCTTTTACAAGAGAAAAGATGTTAATGCACACAATCAAAAAATATTATTTTCTCTTCCTGGAGAACTAATAACAATCAATGCAATTGATGAACATGATAATTCTGTTAATTTAGAACAATTGTTCAAAAATAATACAAATCTACCAGACCATATTATGTTAAAAAAAGACATACTAGTTGAAATTTACGGTGGAAACTATGATACAGAGGTTGGTCTTGTAAATGGATCAAATGGAATATTCAAAACATATACTCATCATGCTGACATTGACATTATATGGATTGAGTTCAATGATCGTCGTATAGGAAAAGCTCAAGCCAGAAAACTATCACATTTAAACCAAACGTATATTAACAGTGGATGGGTACCAATACTCCGAGTTGCCAGAACAATCTTAAAACTAAATGCTCAACATAAAAATATTGTTAGAAAACAATTCCCGATACAATTAGCATGTGCTCGAACAATACATAGATCACAAGGACTTACAATTCATGGCCTTGCATTTGAACCAATAGGCGTACACCAACATGGGTTAACTTACATAGCCCTTTCCCGCACATCAACAATTGAAACATTATTTTTTTTAAGCCCTCTAACAACAAATTTTTTTAAAGTATGAAGAGAAATCATAGATGAAATGACACAGTTACAATTAGTAGCAAAGTGGACTCTACAAAATGACACACATTACAAATCTCAAACATCATGTATTACCATATCTACATTAAACACTCGTCATTTCCAGCCACATAAACAAGACATTGAACATGACAAAGATTTAATGTCATCGGACATTATTTGTCTCCAAGAGACATATTTGGAAAACAATTTAAAAAATGATGTGTTATCAGAATATAACTGCTCTACAACATACCATATACATGGGATAATGACCTGCAAAAAAAACATATACAAGTAGCAAATGCAATTCCACTTACAAAAGACAATGTTGAAGCAATATTGAGTACAGTAATATTTACTAAACAAAGCCTTTATATTTGTAATATCTATGCCAGACCAACAACATCGCTTACAAATATCATAAAAATTGTTAACAAAGCAATGACAATTGTTCCCACTGGAAGCCTTATTTATTTTGTAGGTGACTTTAACATTGACATTTCCAACACCTCAAAAAAACTAGACATGCTAAAAGAAAACATGGGAATACACAAGTTGTTCTTAATACAAGAAAATACAAAACTTTTATCAAGGACCATTATTGATCATGTCTGGACAAATAATTATGAAAATACAATAAACATTAAAAGATACAAGTCGTACTAGACGGATCATGACACTCTTTTATTCCATGTTGCCAACATCATGTAGCCATGCTCTGCATTCTAGAAAAGGTAATCACATACAACAATTTTATATGAAATTTTGTTTTTTTTATCTACATACATTAACTCTTACTCAAAAAAAAGTACTAAAATTCATTACTTTTACTATTCTATAGATCATTATTCATATAACGGAAAATTTAGCAAATATTGTTTTGCAAGTGACTTGCAATAATGAACATTGAGAAATAAAAAGTATCTACTGCACTACCTGCAACATCACAACATGGAACAAATAAAGAGTAAGTTACATGGAGAACATATACAATTTTTTTTCTTTAACAAAATATCCTCTTGAAAAACCATACTTCACTAACCTCTTTGTTTTGTCAAAGCCAATTTGACATTGTCAAATTTAACAACACTCTACCAACAGTTGTGCATACAACCAATATTACATCGGATGAAAGGTATTTATACTAACGAAAAATCAATTACAAAACAATTTCCAATTATATAAGGAATATATGCAAATGTAATAGAAAAAACTCTACTTTAAAAATACATTACTATACAAGTAAAAAAATGTATTGCTCAACTTTTTCAAAAGCATGGAAATCAGTGAAGAGAACCTCAATGTAGATGATCTAGATTATTCTTTCTCTACACCTAAAAAAGAACGCATAACAAAACGGTAAGAAATGTCATATCTTCCAAACTAAGTAAACATTAAATAGTATTTTCCACAAATTACATGACTAACAATTGTATTTCTTGCTACAGGCACTTGGAAGACATTGAACTAAATACCACTTCTCCCACAAGATTGAGCATTGAAAGCAACAAAGAAAGGTACTCATTTTTTATAGTCTTCTTCTCTACCTATTTTTATGAATAAGCTATGTATTTAGAAGTACACCTTCCATAGAATTCTATAAACATGAACATACTTAGACAAAAAACTTTAATTTATGTTCACACAATTAAAAATAGCATACATTTTCAGTAACTAAATAAGAATACATAACAAAATGGTGACAATTGTCAACTCTTCCAAAATAATGAAATGTTAAATAGTAACATCTACTAATTTCATAACTAACAATTTCACTCCCTATTACATCCGGTTGAAAAGTATTGAACTAAATAGCACATCACCAACAAAAATGACTACTGGAAGCAAGAACCAAAGGTATTAATTTTCAATACTCTTCTTACAATCCATAATTAGTAAAAAATATACGTATATGATTGTACATTTTCCAAATATTTCTAGAAACAATAACATACATTATGAAAAATATTCAATTTACATTCGTAATATTAAGAATAATATACATTTTCTATCCTTCAATGTTTACAACTATAATGCATATTTAGAATACATAATTAACTACACAATATATTTTTGACAGTCTAATTTCAACAAAGCAAAAACCCAGTACAATATTGGAAGTTTCCACAAAGCAAACTAGTTCAGTATTCAAAGGTGATGTCCTTGTTGTCTATGGTCCTGCTTCTACAAGAAACAACAACACTCAAAAAAAGGCACAAATAGTACATGTGGATCTAGTAGATGCCTATGGTCAAATGACTATTACTGTAAACATTAGCAACAATCTGATCAATACATTTTTGCCCCGTATGTTCGTTGGGTCTAGTATTCACATCACCAATTTTTAATAAAAAATAAAACTCAATATGAAAGAGGTGATGCAAATTGTTGTCTTGCCTTAACCAGTAGAAGCATAGTAGAAAGTGTACCTACTGTTTGCAAAAAACGTAGATTAACTCCAAATGTCACTATCTCCCAATTAATACAAGCAGACTCCAGCTATTATGTTGGCTTGTTTGGAGCAATTGTGACATCTTATCATTTCAACAAAATCCAGTTTGAAGTACATGTGAAAGATGGAGACCTCCAAGAAGACATGGAAACTATAAATACCTAACCATCTTCCTTTTATTTTGTTATGCAATTGAATTTATTTACTTAAATTCATTAACAATTTTATTTTCTAGGTTGTTATCCCAACTGCCAACGCAGATTTGTGTGCATATTTACATCAAATGTTTTCAAAAATAGACATGCCATTGCTCCTTTTCAAAAATGTAGTTAGAACTGGTTCACAAGGTTCAAATCTAATGCACACAACACAATCAACATTTTTTGAGGAGATTAATGATACATGTACAAGAACACAGTTGCAAACTCTTGCAAAATCTAACATTCAGGCAAGAGCACAAAAATTAAGAATTTTATTTTTTTATGAAATATTTTTAGTTCCCTACACAATACATAACATGCTATTTTTATTGACAGGTACTTGGGACACTGAAACCAAAGAATGTCTACTTGCCCCCATTCGAAGCTTGTTGTAGCACATGTCATCACTCCATGCTACTGGACAAGTGTCTTCAAAAAGGATCTGCCAATTGCACATTCTACAAAAAAAGCACTCAACTTTCCTTCCATCACAATCTCACTTGCACGTTGTTTAGGAAAGAAGGAAACATTGGCTGTTGGTTAAGTGGACAATTGCTTAAACAAATTTTGCCCAAGCTTCAAGAGATCTCATATGAGCAATATAAAGAAGACATCTCACCTACAATGTTCTTATTACGCAGATTCCAAATTCAAGGAACTTTTACAATTTTTGTTAACAATTTCATTATGAGAATTCTCCAACAATGACTTTCTTACTGTTTCCACAAATTACAATTACACAAACAATCTGTCATACTCAACTACAAATTTTGTTGTGTTATGTAAATAAGTAATTTTGTTGTGTTTCAATTTTACAACAATCAATTTAAAGACATTACCTCAATAAGCCTTCAATTTTGTTGCTTTCGATACAAAAATTTACTGTGCAGCCTTTACATTTTATCAATTTTGATTTTACAAACACTAATGTCAGTGAATACTGTTTTGATTGCCTTCAATGAAAAACTTAAACAGGTCTCTGCTGCTTTCATTGGTTTCACATAAAAAAAATCTTCTCACACTTAAACCCCGCTACTATTGTCCTAGCTTGTACCTAGTTGTTTCCTTGTTATTAAGCTCTGTTATGATATTCTATAGGCAGTTTTTGTTTATCAATGGGGCTTGTGGTTAGCTATTTTGTTGGTTTACTCTTTAATGCCTTTTACAGATTTTATGTACTTTGTTTATTTCATACATAAGGACCCTAATAGATCCCCTCTTTAATATA
This sequence comes from Sequoiadendron giganteum, assembly GCA_007115665.2. NCBI lineage: Eukaryota > Viridiplantae > Streptophyta > Pinopsida > Cupressales > Cupressaceae > Sequoiadendron > Sequoiadendron giganteum. Next base: position 648,879,472 of record CM021100.1, read on the forward strand.
TTAAAAAGCATATATAGTTGTGCTTTTGCTATAATACACCAAGCTTTGCAACTTTGGTGTGCTTTCCCTTAGATTAACATGTTGCTGACAATATCATATTACATGATTGATGATAGTTTCAACAAAGCAATGTAAGCTTGTACATGGGGATTCTAATCAATGTTCATGGTATTATGATATGATTAATAAAACATTTTCAAAAGTAATCAAGTTTAATAAATTAAGTAATTGCATTTCTTAGACCACACTTAGCACACTTCTATAAACTTATTAGCAAATACTTTAGCAATAAAAGGTTTCACTTCATTTGGCTTTGCTACACAGAAAGAAAGTCATGGATGGACACCTACCAGATTACTTATTTTTGTCTCTTAATTTGTGCTATTTACTGACAATGTCAGTTAAAATTTGTAAGAAATTGTATTGTCAAAGATGCCTTACTTATTCTATTTGGAGGAAAATGATATATGTAAGTTTTGATTCTATTTGGAGTTTGTGGATGCCAATTCTTAATGACCTGCTTTATCTGCTATTCAATTTGTACATGTTTTGAAGTGAAAAGCTAACATAGAATACTATTTTTGGATTGTATGTTTTAGTTTGATATGTCTGGCATGGCCCATTCATTGAGTTGAGTGCTTGTGTGATTCCGTTTGCTCTAACAAAGTCTTATGTGGGGAGATAAAAAAAGGAAACATAATCAATATAATGTTTGGCATCTTTCATGCAGATTCTTGGGGTCATATGTTTTTGGTATAAACATGCCATTGCAATTGCCATGTGTCATAGTAGTAATTATTCGAAGAAATGAAATGTGATTTATTTTTTCTCACTGTTACATTATTTACTTTTGGCCCACGGTCTCAGGCCTGGAGCTGTACCAAATGAAAACGGTTCCTGGAAGCAAAGATGAGGTATGATGTGTCTTGATTTTCTTTATGAACAATATTTTTTATATGAACTTGAAATCATTGAATGAACATGAAATCAATGAAAATAGTAAGCCTGACAAGCTCTAACTACTCTTCTCATTTAGATGGGTTATCTAATGGTGATTGGGTTTGCCCCAAATGTGGCAATACTAATTTTGCATTCCATACAATATGTAACATGAGGAAGTGTAGGTCACTGAAGCCAACTGAGCATGTATGTTTGCTTGTAGTTTGACGGGTATCAGTTTTGTTTGAACTATTACGTGCGTTGCATTAAGATTTGGCCCTTTATGTTGTAACTCTAAATTACGTCAATAGATGACACATTCTCTTAATGACACTGTCGGTTTCAAGTGTTACATATATTCTCTTTTGGACACATTTATGCCTTGTCATCATTTAGCAGTTCAACATCATGTATTTAGCTATCGAACATGTTAATTTAAACTTGATGTTACCTTGGTTAATTACCACCATTTTACATTTATCTGATCTATTGATCAAAGATAAATTTTAGTCCAGAAATTATAGCAGAGTTAATACATTTTTTCAATTTATCCGTTGCAATCTATGTAATTTGTTTACTTACACCAGCGGATTCAACAAATACTGAAATTTATTTCATCTTATGCATATTGGGTTGCATAGGCAACTTTTGCATTAGCTTTATGGTGGATGTTTGGAACATTCTAAGAAGGAGTTGCTTGGATTCCATGCAGTCAGTCCAAGGATCTCCTAGACCTCTGGAATCTACTAGTTCAATTTCTGAAGATGGGGAATTTAAGATTGGCCAATACACTGTGGAAGAATGAAAGGAACAGGAAGAAGCATAGTAATAGGAATTTCAACAAAAATATCAAGGTAGAATCAACAACTTCAACTTTGCTTGTCTATTGTTCAACACACTTTCAATGTTTCCTAGGCCTAAGATTTTCACAGCATGCATTTCACTAATCTATTAGATGTTAATTTGACAGTATGCGTGCTGCAAAAGTTAGGCTGACAATCAACCACGATTCAAAGGAAGGTTTGTACCAAACACTGAGATCTCTCACCAATGAGTGATATGTATCCTTTTATTAGATACTGTGAACAGACTGGTAGTTTGGTGATTTAAGCTCTGAACCTCATCGACACAAAATGGTAGAAAATCTCCCTCGAATAGCTCACCTAACATTCATATGAAAAGTTGCTTTGTTATTAATTTAGAGCATATCATCTCTTCTCTACTGTGTCATTTGTATAGAAACTACAACCTTGTATTGCTTAGTTTCATTGTCTAATTTTGATTAGTGGAGAATATTGATATAACTTCTTTCTGGTTTCTGTGCAGATGTTGTTTATTCATCAATTCTCTAGAGGAATAACTGTGCACACCACTATCACTATATGCTTTCTCTATAGTTTTAGTACTGCCAATCTTCTTTACGCAATGCAAATATATGAGCTTTACCATCACTATCTGTGACAGTGATGCAAACTAAACAAACAGTTTTCCTACAAGCAATTGTACTCATTTTTATGGACTGTCAAAACCTCTATCTGCAATTATTAGTGATTTTAAAACGTATCTCAGGTCAAAATTTTAGTCTAATGTTCAAGTAAAAAAATTTAAACATGCAGCCAACAAAATTTACAATCTACAATCATTGAAGTGATTGTAATCTCAGTGCTATGGCCTTACTTTGTATTCATGGCTATACAAAACTATAGTCCCAGAAGAGAGAGTCCTCGAAATACTATAGGCCCAAGATTTGTGAAATTAAGTTGTTTAGCCCAAGGATGTCCGATTTTGGAGAGGGTGCAAAGACATCCACTTCTACTAATTGTTCAATTGATCATAATGACTTAGTAGAACCTAGCCGAACTTTTTTTTGTATTTGAATACACCGTCTTTGTCATTATTATTGCTACATAAATTTGTTCTTATCTATTTCTAAATCTTGAAATCTTTCATTTTTAAAGGTTCTTGCTTTTTCTTATTTGACTGAAAAAAGCCCAAAATGAATGTTGGAGTTCAAAACTCTGTTCTTGTTACAAAACAGTCCCATCTTAACAATAATTTTCATTTCTAATTTTAAAAAACATAACTTTATTTAGAACATAACTATTTTATAGCTTTTTGGCAAGAACTTCGTTGCCCTGCAGCTCTTGTTATATTATATTAATTATATAGATAATTATATTTTTATTAATATATTAGTATTATTTTTATTATTATATTATTATAATTTTATTTTTATTATTCTATTATTATTTATATTATAATATTATTATCTTATTATCTTATCTTATCTTATGTTCATTTTTTATTTTATTTTATTATCTTATATTATCCTTGCTTTTTTATTTTACGTACAAACTTTCAAACCCTATTCTTGTCATTGATAAACGCATATCATAATTATGATAAAAGTTGGAAAGAAAGTTGTGAAATAATATTAGAAGTTAAATGTGAATTGTGTATTGATCATTATTATAGTTGATTTTAATTTGTAATTGTATTTATTAGAATTAATTGTGTGGAATATAAATGCTTGTAAGAAATGGTGCATTTCAAAAAAAAGATTGTTGCTTCAATTATTTTATGAGATATATTTTTTGTTGACAAGTATGTATGTGATTTTTATGGTCAATAGAAAAGTTTTGAAGGTCTTCAAAAAAAACCTTTGTTGTAGTTCCCTAGTGAAATATTGATCTTATCCCTCCAAGGTCTTTAGTAGTGAAAATATTTTGTAAATGTGAAAGTTGTTATTTATATTTGGAAGTCATGATCTTATGACTTATTAGGAGCTTTCTTTTCCTTCAAATAAATATAAAATGAAAATAATGGAATGTGAAGGGAAAAATTTTAAAACTTTATAAGGGGTGAGATTTATTACCATTTTTTATTTTATATTGTTATTTTTATTTAACTAAATATTTGGTTATATTAGTTAATTATAAAGGTAAAAGTAATTTAAATTTTCTTTTTAAATTATAATTTAGTCAAAGAAATCAATATTATAAAATAATTTGACTTTAAATATTAAAGGTTTGATGAGGCTTTAATTTTTTAATGCTTTATTAAAATATTATTTTAAAATGTAATTAATTTTGTTTGAGTGATTTAGTTCAAAGAATTGATATTTAGACTTTATTAAGATTCAATGCATAATCAAGTATCATTGTAATTTACTAATAACAATATAGTGTGATAGTAAGTTGCGTTGTTCTTCTTGTCATCAAAGTTCAAATCTCATTGAAGTGTTATTATTGAATGTTTATATTGAAAATGAGGTCCTTGTTTGTAATCTTGTATGTCCTTGTTGTTGATTTTATTATAGCTAGCTTAATTTTATTATACTTTTTAGTATGATTTTATATTATTTTAAGAAAAGGTGTAGTATTTTTCTTTATAATTCATCTTAGGAAAAAATTGTACAATTGTATATTTTAAATAATAGTTTAGCTTTTTCAATTTTGCAAGGACCACCATCTCTTTGACCTTGACATTGGAGGGGATTCACTAATTTGCATTAATGCAATAATCTCCAGAAGCATTTGGAATTGGAAACTCAAATATAAAGTCGAGGCGATATGGGAACTCATGGACGATTCAAACAACTCAACCATCGTCCACATCTATCATGAAGGAAATAAGGCAGTGCATGTGAGCAATTTGAGGATACCATTGTAATGATCATTATAATCTTGTGTGATCCATTCTTTTTTGGAAACTTTGAGAATCGGTCTGCCTACTGCATGATAGTGGTGGATAACTTGATGGCCTTCCTAGCATGGCTTGAAGACAACCTTGTGTGCTACGTTGTGTGATAGTGTCAGAACGCCTTGGCACTTGGATGAATTGGATGTTTATTTAGCATTGTAATATTGTTGTCATACAATAGGCCTCTGTACAAATTTTTGACATAGTACAAAGGGAGCTACCCCAAATGTAGCACTTATTTAGCAAAAAATATAGTTTAGCTTTAATTATTTATCTTCCTTTAAATAAATAAACTAGATGATAATAATGAGATATTTTATAATCTTGATTAAGAATTATTTAGGCATATCCATATAATGGTTGTAGCAAGATTAAATAAATAAATTGTTGGTTGTGAACAAAGTAGACTGCTTGTCACCACTAGTTTCATGTGTCCTCTTTTGCAATGTGGCATGTATATAATCATGTGTGCATGTTATGATGTGGAGAGTGCACATTACACTACCATATGTAATGTGGTAAATGTAACAAAGTTATTATTTTAAGAAGTAAAAAAATATTTGTATTGATGTTTATGCTCATGTGTAAGTGTGGGCATGACATTTTGTATTAGAATGATGTTTTTCAATACTATGAGCTTTGGGAGTCAATTAGGTGTTATTGTACATGCTATTTTGTATGCATGATATTATAATAGTTTGTTGTTGATTATATTCAACTAAATAATTGAACTATTATATATTTTTTATTCTTAATATTGAAGAATTGCATTTTGCTACTATTTTATATGCAACCTATAAGTAAATTTAGTGAATCAAATTAATTATAGTGAAATTTAAATTTAATTATTATGTGTATCAAGGAGTGGCCAATAGTTACTTATCATGCTCTTTTAATTAAGTTTTAAAAGGACATTGGATTGGTAAAATGTGATGGTGAAATAAAAGTGTGTTTAATAAAATATTAGTGTAGTTAAATAATTATTGTGTGCATACATTTCTTTAGTACATTCATTTAACTTTGGTTTCTAAAATTTCAATAGTGGCATGGCGTGATGGTTAAGTTGTTGTGTTGTTATTCTTATCATCAAGGTTTTAACCCCATTGGGGTGTAATTGTCGAGAATTTATATTGGGGATGAGGTCTCCCATTTGTGACCTCACTGGTTCATAGCTCTAGATCAAAAGCATTTACCCCTCTTAACAAAAAAAAATTGATTTTTGAAATAGGTTAAATATTGATTTCATAAGAAGGTCTTGGTTGTATCAAAGTGAATATACTTATATGTTCTGATAAATTTTAAATTTTGAGAATATTATGGTTAGTGAATTAATCTTGACAAGATATAATATAGAGTTTTTCTTTAAATTTTTTTATGAATGCAACATCTCTAACTAACCTTCTAAATTAGAATTTGTTCTAAATAAGATAATACCTTAAGGGATGTGATTTAAATGGTTGTGCTTTAGAATATGTGGGTGATCCCACAATAGTGTGTCCTACTTTTTGTTCAAATTAGGACATTGAAATCGGATTTTTTCATTAAATTTTCACTTTTTTATCATTAAAGGCGAGATGAACCTGCATATTATTGAATTGAATATTAAAATGATTGCAAATATTTACCTAATTTGATTGTAAATTCCAAATAAGATCCATAATAAAGCATCTATAATCATTATACAACCAATCTATATTTTGCTATAACTTCCCTTAATTGACAATACCCATCTAATACCAACAATGACTAGAACACAACACTACAAGCAGATCTTTCCAACAAACAAATCTTACAAAATGAAGATACTACCCCAATTAACAAAAAATAATCTTTGCTAACACAATCTAAATTTAGATCCTATCACCATGTAGCATTTTTCAAATTCTCATCAGCACCAATTTTCATTGTTGCATCAACTAACAAGTTGCACATCATATCAAAAGCATGCACAATGAAGATAAAACTCCATGTGATAGGAATTAATCTCCCCCCATATATAGTAACACCTCTTGAAGGAGCAAAAGACTATAAGTAGCAAGAATTCCTTCAACATTCATATTGATTTACGTAAAGATAAAAAAAAAATTCTGCAATGGCCACAAAGTGAAAATCATTTTTATAGTTGTCTCTCAAATTAGATATTTTTTCCTTTATGAGAACTTGGTATACCTTCCACCTAATCATATTCATCCTCAAATTGTATATTTTGAATTTCTTCGTAGATTCTCATTCCTTTCTTAGTTTCAATAGAGACAACCAATTTGCAAGTGTATTTGTCACTCCATTACTGCTCTGATAAGTGTGAGATATTCTAAAATCCCTAAAAACATTTAGTTTTTGACTAATGATCTTTATGTATTTATTTATCCTTCATACCTAGGAACTACTATTTTTTATAGAATTTATTATAATTTGTGAGTCGCCCTTTAAATGCAATTTTGGAATTCAAAATTTTCTCACCAAGTTTATGGCTAGCAAATTTGTTTGTGCCTTTGTCTCATTATTTGTGTCATTGGGAAGTTTTGAGCCCCTAAAACCATAATATTTCCTTAATCACCTTTGAGAACACAAATACCACCAGAGGGACTAGGATTCCCTTTTGTTTCTCCATCAAAGTTGACTTTAATCCAACCATATTTAGGCCTCACCCATTCTACATTTCTGACAGTTGGAGGCATTGTAATAATCCCATGGTTACCATGGACGGGAGGAAGCTTGAGCCTTGGCCGATTCCTCTACAAATTACTATATGCCTGACATAATGGATATTTAGCTAGATTTTGACTTGTTGCTACCATATTGACTATTTATGAATCTGTCATCTCTATCTCCGCAAGCATGGATTCTAAATTTATTTCTTTGTCTTGAAAGATCCTTTGATTTCATTCCTTCCAAGCCTCCCAGATTAATGAAGGGCTTACTTTTCAGATATTGGAGAAAGAAGACTTATTGATATTTACTCTCCAACCTTGAAACATAGCCTTCAAGGAAGCTAGACAGGGGGATTTCCAATTCAATCTATGTAGCAAATTCTTCCGACACCTATTTATAAAATCGTAGTGAAACAATAAGTGGTCTATCATTTGTTCACTCTTCTTGCATAATATGCATTGATTAGGACCTTGGAAACCTATTTGCTTGAGTCTTTTACCTATCAAAATATGCCCTATTAGAGCCAACCAGGCAAAGGATCCAGCTTTGGGAAGGTAATTATTATTCTAACATATTTGGTTTATCCATAACTCTACAACCCAAGCATTTTACAATAATTTGTATCCTAATATAATATTATACATTCCATTTTTGGAGTCACTCCAAATCACTTCATCTCTTTCCCCTATCAAGAGGATTTTGTGCTCTTTAATAATTTTCATCAGCAAATCTTGTTGATCTACATTCAATTTCATATCATATATAGGCTTCCAAGCCCACTCTTCATACCCATCAACACCCCTTTTTACTAAATAATGTTTAACTTGGGTACCCCATTTTTCCTTTGAGATTCTCTAAATTTCTGCAATTCTAGCATCATCTTTTAAAATTGGGTACCCTTCCCAAGAATCCTCCCAAAAGTTAACAAGCTCTCTTGATGCTACTTGTTATGTAAGGTGATCCATGACAACACTCTAGCATGAGAGCATAAAGTTCCAAATCGTTGAACCTTTAGGGGGTTTTTAATTGTAAGAATCATTTCCTTATCCGAGGAATCTAAATATTCCCTTTATAATATTTATGCCCACTTTTTATCTAGTTTTTTGAACATACTCCAAATAATTTTTTATCATATTGCTTCATTCATAATACTCCACTTATTCAACCTAGTACCACCAACAAATTTTGGCTGACATACTTATCCCAAGTTACCAATGGAATCTTATCCTAATCATTGCTTCCATTCAAAAGGAACTTCATTTTCTATTCTCTGAAGGATAATTTAAAACACGTCATAGAGTAAATAGGAAGGGATAAGATGACATATTTGAGCATTAAAATTCATCTTGTTGATGATAGCCACCCTCCTTTCCAACCTTCCATTCTCCCTAAGCAGTTGTCCACTAAATGATTCCACAAGTTAGTTCTACAAGCTCCTGCAAAGAGGGGGGTACCCAAGAATTTACCCGATAGTTTGTTAGTCTTGATACAAAGAATTTTGGCTATTTCTCTCTATTTATCCAACTTTGTGTTGAAGAAAATTACCTCAAATTTATGCCAATTACTTTTTTGTCCTAAAGCCAAATAATACTTATCTAAAGAGGACTTAATGATATGATCTTCCCTCAAAGAATATTCCCCCATCAAAAGTGTTTCATTATCAAATTGTTGATGTATAATGGCCTCTACACCATGGGTTATCTTAACCCCCTTCCATTCGCCTTCCTCTCTTACCTTGCTAATAAATTTTTCTAACACTTCAACCATAATGATAAAAAGAAAAGGAGACAAAGGGTCCCCTTGACGAAGGCCTCTCTTTGAACCAAAAAAACCTCGAGGACTACCATCAACCAAAATTGAGAAATGTGGAGTCTCAATACAACTCTTAACCCAAGAGATCCAAGGGGTAAAAAAACAAAATTTATCTAACACTTGCAGCATAAAGGATTTATCAACTTGATCATAAGCATTTCTAATATCCGGCTTTATAAAAAAATCCATTTGTTTTAGCCCTCCTAATTGAATGAATTGCTTCATATGCAATAATAATATATTCTAAAATAGATTTATGAGGTACAAAACCAGGTTAAGTGCACCAATCTGTGACACAATTTAGGTGCCAAATTGAAAAACATTTAAAAAAAACCCAAAATAAGCCATTTGGCGCACGCCGCCAAATGGCTTAGTAGACATAAAAGTTAGAAATCGGGTTTCAAACCCTCATTTTGTCTTCAACCCGTGGCTTGAGAAAGAGGATTTCAGATTTGTAACTCGCGCTCGCCAAATCTCTTCGATTGTTTGCATCCTTAGCTTGCCATTTTCCACAAGGATGTCGCCAACACGTCAAAGAGGTCGAAGATTGCAAAGAGGTATGTATTTTTATTTTATTTATTTTGAATTTGATTCAGAATGCAAATTTAAATAGGTTTTTATAATAAAACTTTGTTCTAATTCTCATGGAATGAATCTCCACCTTGAAACATTGAGAATTCATAATCACCCTCTCACGAAGAGCCTCCTATACAAGAACAACCCGAAACTCCTCCATCAATTCATAGGCATCCTCAAGGAACACAAGGAAATAATCAAAATCAAATTGAAAACAATAAAAGAGACATTCAATAATTAATTGCAAGATTAATCGAGCATGTCAAAACCCACCCTTATAGGAGAGGGATTGTTGAATTATTGAAGTCAATTGTAACTCATGTAGGAGAAATGAGCGAGCAAATGAATTTTTGGTCAAATAAGAGGCATGAGATGAGACAATTTTATGTTAGTGGTTTGTCATATGCAGATGTCAAAAAACTAAAAATTAGCAAAGCCGACTTATGTGCCCTATTTATAAACCCGAAAACCAATGAACCTTTGTCCCATGCATGCAGGAGGTTCCCAATCCATTGGTGCCACCATGAGTTAATTAAAAACAAATTTTGGGAGCGATGGTGGATGGTATTTGACCAACCTCCATGCAATAACCATGAGGTGTCACAATACTTTTTGAGGAAACTCTATTGCGAGTTTGTCATCAATAAAATGCCAAACTATTTTGACATCTTAGACTTTCAGGGTAGAGGTGGGGGCTCCACACATGATAGACCTGTTGCACAACGCAATCCATAGTTGGCACCGAGAGCCTTGGGCAGACCCATGGTGGAGCATGTCATTGTTCCTTCCATTGTTAAGGATAGTGTAGAGGTGGACACACTGAAGTCAATTGAATCAATCACCCAAACCATTTTACAGTGTGCGAGTCCTCTAGTAGATTATGGTGTGGAGGAGACGTGTAGGCCCCGAGATCCACCCCACCATTGTGGCGCTTGTGGTGTTGTTTTCACCTGCGATTATCAAAGTGCTCATGATGCAGCTACACAGCCTACATCAGTTGTAGAGGTGATGGCTTTCACAGATGATATTCTGAATGATACATTTGGCATTGACACTCAGGTAAAATTTAGCAAGTTATTTTAATGTTGTTTATTGAATTATATTTTGAAATTTAAGAATAACTAAATTAGTAGAATTTTGATATGATGAAATTTCAGGGTCGCACTGTTCATGAGGCATGCTCTATTCCTAGAAACCCTTATACATTCTTGATGATGAGTCCACAGGTATGCAACTAGTATTAAAGATATTATTATTGCATTTGAACAGTTGAATGTTATATTTGAATATTTGTCTCATAGCTTGCTTTGGATTTCAAATAGTTTCCTGGTGCACCTTTTTCCTCCACACCTTGCGATTCATATCCTCAAACAACGTACACTCAGGTAGCCTTTATTCATTAATGATGTTGTAAATCTATGTTAGCTAGTTTTCGTAATTTTGCGTATATACAAATCTAAAAAATTGATGAGAAACACAAACATTGCATTTGTATTCCTTGATCGTGTCACATTATGTTCTCCTAATTCACTTTTTGTTCCTTTATTCCTTCCCAATCCCTTACCATTAACATTTAATAGTTCACCCTATTTTTCATGATCCCCTCCTAGCCCATCCCACTAATATCTTCTAGTCCATGATATGTGTCATTATGTCCTTCTACTCCCATCTTATTGTACCCATTATTATTTCACCCTAGATGTTCCATGATCCCCTATGTTCCACCCTATGTTCCTTTATATCATCCTATGTTATACCATATTTATCCCCGTTTCATCCTAGATAACTCTTCTCTATTATTGCTACACACAGGTCAAGTTTGCACTTCCTGTACTATAGTCAAACCCTAGACACCTCCTAATTCACCCTATGTTGCATTTTTCCCTAATAATCGCATCCCATTAACCTCTAATTTTCCACCCTATATTTTGTTATCCCATCCTAGCCCATCCCATCAATCTATACTAGTCCATCCTATGTTCCATTAATCCCTTTGGTGTAGAGGCACCACTCTTTTCTATGTTTCTTCACTAAGTGTCTGATAGGAAAAGTGTGTTAGGATGTTTGAGTTGAGTCCTTGAGTCTTAATAAGGTCCAATCTGACCATTCTATTGTAATTGATCAACTTTGAGGGGCTTTTGTTTTCATCTTGTAAGGTTTGCAAATCATGTGGAAGGAATTGTCAAAATTGACAAGGGGTGTCAAGGTAGATAGGATGATGTTTTCTTGAGTAAGTCATGATTTCTTAGTTGAATAAGGTCTCATTAGACTATTTTTAATAGTTTAGGTGTTTAAGAGGGTCTAGGAAACAGTAAAGAGTCAAAACTTGAAAGTGCCAAATTTGTGAGTTGCATAAATGCAACAAATTTGCAATGCAACGGTCATGAGAGGTTTAAAAAGTAGTTGTAAGGCAATTGGGCATTGGTTTTATGAGGATAAGCCTTTAAAAAGGCATGAAAACTCATTTTGTAACGTTGGCTTGAAGTTTGAAGCATTGGCAATAAGAATATCTTTGTTTTTCATCAAATTTCTAAGTTTTCTTGTCATTTGCGGGCCCGTACGAGCCCGTACAGACTGATTATGTCATGTAAATCATTTTAATTTATGGTGGAAGGTGTTAAAAATCTTTTGGAACAAGTTTTAGGGAGATCCATTGTGATTTATGGTAAATATCCTTGCTTTCCCGTGATAGGCCGAGGACAAACTGTTTGAGGGTTTTGTAACCAAAATCATGATTTAAGGGCCCTTACACCGACTGTACCTATTGTAACTAGTGTAATGGACCCTAGGGAGTTTGATTAGGTTTTAGGTTACATGATTAGAGTTGTGGAGAATGAATTAAGGAGATAAACCTGCTATCTTGATGAGTTTTGTGAAGAAAAACACATGAAGATGGAGCCTTGGGTCTAAGCTTTGTGGAAATCAATGAGAGTGTGGAGTTTTTTCCAACTTTTGAGCATATTGGGGTCAAAATATACATGTCGATTCGGTGGCATGGTCTAGGCGGTTGTGCAAGTGGGATTTTGAATAAACCCTCTTGACTTGGCATGAAATTGAGGGTTTTGGAGTTTGCTATGTTGGGTGTGTCAACCTTGGGTGTTGATTGTGGTTTTAGAGGTTTGAAGGCATAAGAAATTCTACCCCAAGTTTTCAAGGGTGTGTGTTAATTTTAAAGGTATGTTGCTTTGTAAATCTGACCTAAGACAACGTTGAGGGTCTAATTTCAAGGGATTGGTCCAAAAGACTTGTATCTCGTTAAGAGATATGGTGTATAACTCTAAAATGATTATTTTAATCCACCTTTTGATTATCAAGTGTTTTTGAAAGCATGGGAGTTAAAGGCCAAAAATTGAGTTTGCACTACTGTTAGGTTACATGGGTGAAAGTGAGAAATTAAACTCCCGATTATTTTCAAGCTTTGAGGATTGTTTGGATTACTCTTATAGGACATTTTAATCTTGTTAGATTCCTCTTGAATGAAAATTGTCACTTTGAATGAGTTTGAGCCCCCTCTCTGCATCACCCTTCTATTCCCATCCCATTACCCTCTCTTATTTCACCTTATGTTTCATTATCCCCTCTTGGTCTTTATATCAACATGATACCTGAGATATTATTTCATTTGCAGTTGTTGACAAGAGACAACCCTGGTGATGTTGGTGGCATGATGGACCATGGAGTTGCTGCAGCAATAGCCAGTTCTGATCCATTGAGAGAGGTATGGAATAGATTAGTCGATTTGACATTATATTTGCTCTTTTATGGTCTATTATAGAAAATTTTCACGATACTTTTATGTAGTTTAATTTCTATCTTGATGGTTGCTACAGGTGGTTGTTACTCTAGATCATGGATGTGGTGATGTTGTAAATGTGCATGATGACTATATGTATGCAGTAAGTGATTATATAATTTGTTATATGTCATTCCACAATTTAATTTCTATGTTTTAACATCTTTACTTTTTGTTGTATCACTTGAAGGTTCAGAGTGAAGAGAGGAGGACTAGCGAGCGTGTTCGAAAGACAAGAGAAGCAACAATCACTCCATCCAGTCGAATTTCGAAGGCAACACGGGATCTATTTCCTTCCCCTAGAGGGAAATGACTATGTATTAGTGTTGTTTGTTGTATGCCTATGTGGCATTTTGGAACATATATTTTGTACTATCCATATATATGTGACATTTTATGTCCATGTGGCTCCTTTGTACTAAGCCTATATGGTTTTTTGGATATATTGTACTTTTATCAATATATATCATTATGTATAGCCTTTCGACTTTCTGATTAAAGAAAATCTTATTTTGCTACTGCCATTCTTGAATGATGTTATCATGTGTATCGTGTAAGTTGTATGCTTGAATGTTGTAGGTATGGATTTTGTTTACATCTAATACTTAATTAATTACTGTTGAATGCTCAATAAGCCCCATCTAAAGCGTATTGTGTAAATAAGCTCCATTTGTGGTGGTTTGTATCCTTTGGAATGTTTCAATTACTTGTGCCTCACTTATTCACATGTATGCTTCACTTATTCACATGTATAATTCACCTATATTGTGTGTATTCACGTGTATGCTTCCTGGATGGCGCACATGCCTGCATTTCCAAGAACCGAGCTAGGGCATCCGAGCCCTAGCCCATGAGCGGATTATTTTTGTTCCTATGCAGTTGAGGTGGTGTTTGTTGGTTGTTTTGGGGGGCTTGCTTCCTGTTCTACGTCTTGCGTGACACCTAGTGTATGTGGCCAGCGATCTTCCTTGGTTTGCATTTTTGTGTGCATAGGGAATCCTTTGTGCTTTGTGTTGTGTGCCCACTCTTGGGGCTTCGGTGGTGGTGCATGCTCGTGCATGTTTGGGTTTGGCTACAGGGGGAGCATCAGATTTAGGGTGTGTGGAGGAAAGGGGTCGTTGTTTCCCCTATTTTTTGCGTAGTAGTGTGGTGTGGGCAGCGTGTGGAAGGGTTGGTGTCCAGCCTTGCATGGTCGTCTCTGGCTCTGTTGCCTCAATGTCTTTGGGGAAGACTTCACTAGGCCCTTCGGGAATGAATTTTCGTTTCACGAATGGCTCAAAGCCACCGTTGCATGCAACAAAATTGATTGACAATAGCCTTTTCTTTCAGGATTTGATAGATGGCGGTGTACGCATATCCGGGGATCTCGCATCACCAAGGTTAATGGATGTCTTGAGTGGTGTAAAGAGAGACCCAAACTGGTCATTCCACCAGAGTTGATAGCTGAAGATATTGAATATTACTCTAGGAACTCCTTATATTGCAATTTTTTCGGGATGAGGGTTACTCCTCAATTTTTGGTGTCTTGGGCCTAACGGACCTAGTTGCTGGAGGGTGAAATGGACATCATGTTGTTGGTTAACAATTACTTCATGGTCACTTTTTATTGCAGGCTGATTAGAAAAGGGTCTTTGAGGGTGGTCCCTATTTTCATAACCAAGTGGGGTTGTTTATCAAACCCTGGCATGCGAGTTTCAACCCTTCGAAGGAGCTTTTGAATCATATTTCAGTTTGGGTTAGGCTGCCTCGTCTTCCAATGGAATGTTGTCATGACGATGTCTTGCAGTTGATAGCATCTTTTCTTGGAAAAGAAGCCGGCTCCTCGCAACAAACTTTGGATAGAAAGGTAATGACTTATGCCTGCATCTGTGTTGAAATTAATTTGGGTAAACCCTCGTCGGATTCTGTAGATATGTGTATGGGCTCTTACTCTTGGGTGCATCATTTGGATTATGACATTCTTCCATTTTGATGTAGTTTGTGTCATGAATATGGCCACTTGTTGCGACGATGTCCAAAGGCGAGGCCTATGGAGCCCCCATCTTCTCAGCCTCCACACAACCCTCCTATGGCTGATAGGGGGAAGGATCATGTTCCTGGAGATGGGGCTGCTACAGATGGCTTCATCCCTATCAGGGACTGTAACAGGAATAGGGGTCAGAAGAGGACCTTGAGGGAGAGACAAGATGAAGATACTTTTAACAAATTTGAGGTGTTAGATGATCTCAGCCAGCAGGAAGTGAATTCGGGATTGGTAAACCTTGATCAGGGAACTCATAGTACAGGCTAGGCAGGTCTCCTCTCTAAGGCTACTCAAGATGCACAGGATGTTGGTGTTTCTCAGATGGTCATTGATCTTCACATGGGTGTCATGGTGGAGTCGATTCCTATAGCTGAGTTGAAGAAGGATGGTGGGGTTGGGTCTACTCTGGTTTTGAATGTTGGTATTGATATTGGGAGGGGTGTCAAGTCTCCCTCTCCCTTGGGTCTTCATCAAAAGGATCCCAAAAAAGGGGTGGGAGAGAAATCTTCCAAGCCTGGCCGTAAAAAGGATTTGGAAAAGATCAAGTTAACAGGGGAAAATTTGGTGGAGTCAGGGTCGGTCAAGACTCTGGATTCTCATTTCTCGAATCCTTTGAAATGATTGTGCTATCATGGAATGTGAGGGGCTTGAACAATTGCCCTTGGCAAAAAATTGTTCATGATTTGATTAGAAGTAATGCTCCTGATATTCTTTTCCTATAGGAGACTAAGTTATCGGTTGAGGGTATGGTAGGTATGATGCCCAAGTTGTGGGGGAGTGGCAAGTGCTAGTGAATTGGTGCCCTTGGTTTAGCTGGGGGTGTGGCCTATTTTTGGAGCCCTCGAAAGGTTCGCCCTCTCTGGTGGATGTCCTTTAAGTCTTCCATTTCTATGGTGGCTTCTTGGTTTGAAACGAGAGAGTCGGTTCTTTTCTCTAATATCTATGCGTCTGTTGATCTTCTTGGCAAGTAGTTGCTATGGTCCCATATTAGGTATGTGCGTAGCATGGCTCCTCTTCACCCTTGGATTCTGGCTAGAGATTTCAATGCCATTGCTAAGTTGGCTGAGAAGCGGGGAGGTAATACAAGGCTGGATCCCTTTGCGCTTCTTCTTCAGGACAACATCTCTTCTTTGAATCTGGTTGACATCAAGCCCAGTAATGGTCGATTTACTTAGAACAATCGAAGGATGGGGGATAACTGCATTGCTGAAAGGTTGGACCGCTTCCTGGTTTCCTGCTATTGGATTGGTGGCTTGTGGTCCTCTTCCTCTGAAATTATGGATTGGAGGGGTTCAAATCATTGGCCTATCAAGCTGGCCATTTCTTCTGCCCATGCGCGTCGGTCTCCTTCATTCAAGTTTCAGCTCATGTGGTTGCAGGACCCATCTTTACATGTCCATGTGGCTGATTGGTGGAAGGTTGGCAGATCGGCTTTTGGTACGACGATGTATACTTTTGCTAAATTGCTTCAATTTACCAAATACCAGCTAAAACGTTGGAATAGATAGTGCTTTAGAAATAATTTCCATGATAAGGCTCATGCTCAAGATAATTTGGATGGTATCACAAGGGTGATCCGGGAAGAGGGAGTAATGAATGACTTGCTTCAGGATGAGGCTAGGGCTCTAAAGATGCTGGAGGATGGAGGAGTGTGAATTGAGAGAGGAAGTATTTTGGAAACAAAAGGCCACAGTTGAGTGGCTTCAGGAAGGAGATAAAAATACCACTTTCTTCTTTAATTCGGTGAAAGCTAGAAGGTAGGGTAATTCTATTTCGATTATGGTTAATGAAAGAGGTGAACAACTCTCTTGTTCTCAAGAAATCTCGAATGAAGCTGTGCAGTATTTCGAATCTTTATTTAGGGAGGATGCACAAGGAGGTTTTGTTGAGGAGGTTCAAGTTCTCTCTTGTATTCCTTCTTTGGTCACAAGGGAAATGAATGAGCATCTCATGGGTGACATTTCTTTGGAAGAGTTGGAGGAGACTATTTTCTAGATGAAGAAAGGGAAGGCTCCTGGCCCGGATGGTTTCCCGATTGAATTCTTTCAGGAATTTTGGGATATTATTAAGTTGGACTTATTGGCTATTGTTCAGGAGTCTCAGAAGAACAAGCAGATGTTGTGGGCTTTGAATGCTACTTTCCTTGCTCTCATACCTAAATGTGATGGGGCAAATAGGTTAAGTCAATTTCAGCCTATTTCCTTATGCAATGTGATTTACAAAATTATTTCCAAATTAATTGTTGATAGATTAAAAAAGTGGTTGAGAATGTTGATCTCGGAGGAATAGAGTGGTTTTGTGGAAGGTAGGCAAATTTTGGATGGGATTGTTATTGCTTCGAAAACCATTCACTCGATGTCCAGCTCTAAAGATTAGGCAATGTTCATCAAATTGGATATTGCCAAGGCTTATGACCGTGTCCGATGGAATTTCCTCCAGCGGATGCTAGGAGCTTTTGGGTTTGGTAATGAATGGATCCAGTGGGTCATGAGTTGTGTTACCTTGGTGTCCTTCTCTATGTTAACTAATGGTGATCTTTCCAAGATTTTTGGACCTTCTCGTGGTTTGCAGTAGGGAATGTTTATTCTTCTTGTGGAAGGATTGGGTTGTTTAATCAGAAGGAATGTTGATTTGGGTCTTATTCTAGGGTGGGGTTGGGGAGGTGATTTGCCTCTGCAGGCTCATTTACAATTTGTGGATGACATGGCTCTGATGGGCATGGTTATTGTTAGGGAAGCTTCCAACTTGCACAAGGTGTTGGATGTGTATCTTGTTGCTTCGGGTCAACGGATTAATGAAGACAAGTCCTCTATCTTCTTCTTTAACACCCTAGAGCCCATTCAACGGAGGATTGCCCATATCTTGAGATTTCAAATTGGGGTTCTTCCTTTGATCTATCTTGGTATGCCTATCTCTATTGGTAGGTTGCCTAAGGCTTCTTGGAAGAATATTTTAGACAAATTTTGGGTGAAAGTTAATCATTGGACCCATAGGTGGTTGTCCTTTGTAGGTCATGTTTAGTTTCTCAAGTCAGTGGTGTAGGCTCTCCCCATCTATAGATGTATGCTTCAGGTGGCCCCAATGGGATTTGTTAAGGATTTAGACTCTCTAGCCAAACAATTTCTTTGGGTTGGGATCTTTCTATCTTCGAAGTGGAGCCTTGTTAATTGGGATACTGTTTGTATCCCCTGTAAGTTTGGTGGTCCTAGGTTAAGGTAGTTGTCTTTGATCAGGGAGGCACTAGCGGCTAAACTGTATTGGAGGTGGTGCATGTAGCAGGATCAAATTTGGGCCAGGATTTTATCTCATAAATACTTCCTTGGTGTTGCTTGGTAGGATATTCCTCGATTTCCCCTGGAGGGGAGAGGCTCGATGATTTGGAGTACACTTAAGAAAGGTGTGACGCTTGTTAAGGATGGCCTTTTCTGGATTTGCAGAGGGGGGTCGAAGGGTCAATTCTGGTCTGATTCTTGGGATGGTTTTCCTCCCATTACTTCTCAGTTCCCTAATTTTTTGACTCTAAGTCAAAGGTTTCTTGCGGCTGGCTGGTCTAGGGTGAGTGATTTTATGGCCTTCTTTATTCATGAACAACTGGTGATGGTGAGATGGAAGCGTCCTAATGAGTGGCTTGATGTTGGTTTGAATGAAGATTGTGTGGAGCTTCACAATATCCTCTCTAGTAGGCGATGCAGTTCCCTCCAGGATGGGGATGTCCTCTCTTGGTCTCCTAATCCAAAAGGAGTTTATTCTGTTGCTTCTGGGTATCAGGTGTTGTTATCCCATAGGCTGGAGGGGGTGGAGGTGCCCTGGTGGAAGAAAGTGTGGAATAAGTTTTCTTGGCCAAAGTGTAACTGTTTTGTTTGGACCTTGGCCCAGAATAGATGTTTGACGTGGGACAATATTCAAAAGCGGGGTTTTTAGGGTCCCTTTTTTTGTGTTCTCTATGGGGGAGGGGAGGAGGCGTCGGCTCATTTTTTCTTTCATTTTTCCTTTGCTTCACAACTATGGCATTTATTGTGGGGAGTGTGGAATAGTTCTTGTGTTCATGCCTCCTCTTTGATTGAATTTTGGAGCAATTTGGGTAGGCCTCCTTCAGTGGCCTATTTTCTACAGGATGTGTGGTTTGTGGGGCCTACTTTCATCCTATGGAAAATTTGGTTAGAGAGAAATTGTAGGATTTTTTGGGGGGATAAGTTGGTTGTGCAGCAAGTCTGGCAAAGAATTCTGGGTATGAATCAGGAAATGGTGGCTACTAAATATGATGTTGGGTTTCCCTTGGAGAAAGGGGATGTTGGGGTGGTGGAAAGATTGGGGATTCAAGGATCGTCTTTGGCGTCTACTAGCCTTAGGAAGAGTCATCACCAACGACAGAGGGTTCATAGGATCGATAGATAGATGCCCCCCGACATGCATTTTCAAGCTCAACACGGATGGTTCTTCTCAGGGTAATCCTGGGCCTGTTGGGGTGGGGGGGATTGGCAGAGACTTTTTGGGATCAATGATTTTCTTCTTTTTTGTTTATGAGGGGGTGCAACCCATTAATCTTATGGAAGTTTTAGCAATCTTATACGTGTTTGAGTAGGCATTTGCTTTGGGCTGGCATAAGGTTATTTGTGAGTCTGATTCACAAGTCATGATAAATTTGCTAAAGGATGGGAAGTTGTCTGGTGTTCACTAGCTGTTGGCTAGGTTGGTTCAACAAATTTTGCGGATTAGTTCTTTAATGGAGATGGTGTCCTTCATCCACATCCCAAGGGAGTGGAACAAAGCAGCTGATTGTTTGGATCATTAGGCTTTTGAGCATATAGAGGGTTGGAATGTTGATGAGTTGGGGAAGGTTTCTCTGGAGCTCCACCACGACTTGGAGGGGATTCTTGTCGAAGATGGAAATGTTAGTAATATTGAGTGATTTGGTTTCTTGTATCTTGTTTGGTTTTGGTGGGATTGGGTGTTGGCCTGTTGTTGCTTTGTAATGCTTTTCTCTGATTTTTAATAAAAAATTTACCCCTTTTATTACAAAAAATAAAATGTGTATGCTTCATGCTTCCAATGCATAGCAACAAAAATATTTTGGGGAGAAATTTGACAAACCAAAAGTATAATAGTCTATGAAAAAATCGAGAAAAATTGTAGAACAAGAGATAAAAACTTTTTTTTTAAAATTGAAAGGTATTTCCATAGCATATAGAGATATAGAGAGCAAATAAAATAAATATTTTAACTAATGAATTGTAAAAAATAGATTTTTGTAGTTAATATTCATATCATTGATTATATTGCATTGCACATCTTTCAAATTCAAAGCATTACTTTACTTTGCATAACTAATAAATAGATGCTGATACATGACAAAATTTCAATTACAATATAGTTTGTACAAAGTCAACCTAAGCAGTTATGCAATTTCTTCACATTGCATAACTAATAACTAGGAGCAGTTGCCAATTGCATTTTCTTATCATGGAATTCTACGAGACCAAATTTCTTTGAGGTATTTTTTCAAAGAGTTCCTTGCCTTTGTCTATGTTACCACATTTTTCATACATGTCTACCAAAGCATCTTGTCAAACAATTCACTATCTTGTTGCTATGGCTAAAAGCCTAAAACAAGTGATTTTGAACAAGCTATGGATGCTTCAAAAAAATATATCAAAAGCATAATAGTAAGCAATAGCATAGACAAGCCATAGACAAGGCAGTGAACTAGTTCAAAAGATGCCTCAAATAAATGTGGTCTCATGGTGACACAATGCCATGACAATCAAATTGCTTTTGATTGTCATGGCATTCCATCACCATGAGACTTCATTTTTTTGAGGCATTTTTTCAAAGAGTTCACTGCCTTTTCTATGCTACCACATTTTCCATATATGTCTATCAAAGCATTATATGAAACAGTTAATTTACTTGTTGCTATGGATAAAACCCTAAAACATTGATGCAGTAGGGGAGGTCCTGCAATCTCACTAAACACAATTCCAATCATTAATCACAATCCTCAAGTCACAAATCCTCATAGCTATGGATTATCATGACATTCCATCACCATGAGACCATGTTTCTTTGAGGCATTTTTTCAAACAATTCATTGCCTTGTCTATGCTACCATATTTTTCGTACATGTTTACCAACACATTTTATCAAATAGTTCACTGGCTTACTGCTATGGCTAAAAGCCTAAAACGGGTGGGTTTATTGAAAATCCTATTCCCACAACTCATAACACTTTTCCAATGCATCAAACGTGCTTAAAATAACTTGCACATGCTTAAAATTCCCTCACAAATTGCTTCCCCAAAGGATTTCAACCATTTCCACTCTTAAACCACTGAATTTCACCAAAACTTATCAAATTGTCAACTAGGGCATCACACCAAACCACTCAACTCACCTCCCCTACTCCAGAAACCATGCACATATGATCCCTACACCTAATTATTCCATTCCACTAAGTTACAGTAGGATACAATGGGTGGAATGGCTAAAAAGTCATTTTTACACACTCAACTACTTGCAATTGACAACTTTTTTCCCAAGCAAAAAATCGCCACCATGGGAAAAGGCCTCTGAGATAGTGAGAACCAAGAGAGGTTATTGTAGAGGGGCCCAACATGATCTCATAGGCTCAAACAAGAATTTTATAAGCATCACAGTGTCCGAATACGAGCATGTTGAAGTTCACAGCCATTTTGCACTTTGGATGCTTAAGGGATTAATCCAGTTGAACGTAGCTTGAAGCGATTTCACGTGTTTGGGTGTGAAAGAGGACCATTCCTAGCATAAAAGTACACACCTGAATGTAAAAGTACCCACCCGAATGCATTGGAACAATCTGTTTGGTCACACGAGCTACAGAACGAAATTTACACCACTTTGCAACTTTCAACTACTTTGATTTGACAATTTTTTCCCCAAGAGAAAATTCGTCACCACAGGAAAATGCCTCCGAGATAGAAAAAACCGAGAGAGGTTATTATAGAGGGGCCCAATGCAATCTCTTAGGATTAGACAAAAAATTTCTAAGCGTAACGGTATTCGAGTAATAGCATGCTAAAGTTTGCAGCCATTTTGCACTTTGGACCCTTAAGGGATCAATCTGGTTGAACATAGCTCGGAGAGATTCCGCATGTTTGGGTGTGAAAGAGGACTATGCCTAGAGTAAACATACCTATTTGGATGTGTTGGAATAGTTTATTTGGTCACATGATCTATAGAACAAAAGTTGCACCATTTTGCAACTTTCAACTACTTGCATTTGACAACTTTTTCCCCAAGTGAAGATTTGCCACCACAAAAATGCTTCTGAGATAGAAAAAACCGAGAGAGGTTATTGTAAAAGGGCCTAACATGATCTCGTAGGATCAGATGATAAGTTTATAAGCACCACGGTATCCGAGTAATAGCATGTTGAAGTTTACATCCATTTTGCACTTTGGACCCTTAAGTGATTGATCTAGTTGAAAGTAGCTCGAAGCGATTCCACATGTTTCGGTGTGAAAGAGGACCATGCCTAGCATAAAAATACCTCTTCATATGTGTTGAAATAGTTCGTTTGGTCGCACGAACTATAAAACGAAAGTTGCACCACTTTGCAACTTTCAACTACTTGCATTTGACAACTTTCTCCCCAAGTGAAAATTTGCCACCACAGGAAAATGCCTCAGAGATAGAAAAAATAAAGAGAGGTTATTGTAGAGGGGCCCAACATGATCTCGTAAGATTAAACGAGAATTTTTTAAGAATCACGATATCTGAGTAATAGAAAGCTGAAGTTTGCAGCCATTTTGCACTTTGGACCCTTAAGGGATTGATCCAGTTAAACGTAGCTCAAAGCGATTCCGCGTGTTTAGGTGTGAAAGAAGACCATTCCTAGCGTAAAAATTACTATTCATATGCATTGGACCAGTTCTTTTCATCGCACGAGGTGCAGAACAAAAGTCGCACCACTTTGCAACTTTCAACTACTTGCATTTGACAACTTTTTCCCCAAGTGAAAATTTGCCACCACAGGAAAATTCCTCTAAGATAGAAAAATTGAAAGACGTTATTATAGAGAGGCCCAACACAATCTTGTAGGATCATATGAGAAGTTTCTAAACATCATGGTATCCGAGTAATAGCATAATGAAGTTTGTAGCCATTTTGCACTTTTGACCCTTAAGGAATCGATCCGGTTGAGCATAGCTCAGAGCGACTCCGCGTGTTTGGGTGTGAAAGAGGACTATTCCTAGCATAAACATACCTATTCAGATGCGTTGGAACATTATTTTTGGTCACACGAGTTGCAGAACGAAAGTTGCACCACTTTTCAACTTTTAACTAGTTGCATTTGACACTTTTTCCATGAAATGAAAATTGGACACCACAAAAAAATGCCTCTGAGATAGAAAAAAAGAGAGAGGTTATTATAGAGGGGCCCAACATGATCTCGTAGGATTAGATGAGAATTTTTTAAGTGTCATGGTATCCGAGTAATAGCATACTGAAGTTTGCAGGCATTTTGCACTTTGGACCCTTAAGGGATTGATCCAGTTGAACATAGATCGAAGCGATTCCGTGTGTTTGAGTGTGAAAGAGGACCATTCCTAGCATAAAAATACCTATTCACACGTGTTGGAATAGTTCATTTGGTCACACAACCTATAGAACGAAAGTTTCACTACTTTGCAACTTTCAACTACTTGCATTTGACAACTTTTTCCCCAAGTGAAAATTCACCACGATAGGAAAATGCCTCTAAGATAGAAAAAATTGAGAGAGGTTATTGTAGAGGGGTCCAATGCAATCTCATAGGATCATAAGAGAAGTTTCTAAGCATCACGGTATCAGAGTAATAACATGTTGAAGTTTGCAGCCATTTTGCACTTTGGACCCTTAAGGGATCGATTCGGTTGAACATAGCTCAGAGCGATTTCGCGTGTTTGGGTGCGAAAGAGGACCATTCCTAATGTAAACATACCTATTAAAATGCGTTGGAACAGTCTATTTGGTCACATGAGCTGTAGAATGAAAGTTGCACCACTTTGCAACTTTCAACTACTTACATTTGACACTTTTTCCATCAAGTGAAAATTGGACACCACAGGAAAATGCCTCTGAGATAGAAAAAATTGAGAGAGGTTATTGTAGAGGAACCCAACATGATCTCGTAGATTTAGACAGATATTTTGTAAGCACTATGATTTACGAGTAATACCCTATCAAAGATTGCTGCCCTTTTGCACTTTGGACCCTTAAGGGATCCAGACGGTTAAACTTATCTCAAAGCGATTGTGCTCTATTTTCAATGGAATTAGGTGGGTAGCAGACTCAAATCTATTTTAGTTTTGGTTTGGTTGAATTTCAAGTGATTTTGTGTATTTTAGAAGCCAATTACTAAGGGTCAATTTGTATACCCTGTTTTAAGGGTTTTGAGTGCATTAAAATGTCATATTAAGCCTTCCACCCACTGTATGATTTTGTAACTCAATGGAAAGACTTAGTTAGGGTTATAAAACATTTGTGAAATTTTTTTTGTGCAAGGGAAGCAAATAGAGGGTTTTTAGGTGATGTCGTAGATGTCAAATGGTGCATTTTTGAGTGGAAAATGGTGGTTTAGTGCTAGGGTTTGAAGAAATATTTGGGGGCAGTGATATATCTTAAAATTGTAAGCTTGTGTAGACATTTTTGAAAGTGTTTCAAGATTTGGTTGGTTGTGGGAAGGTTTGGAGTATAGTTTCTTCAATAAACCCTTGCCTACTCCTCACCCTCAATATTTGATTATATGATGGTGAATAGGCTGGTCAATAGGTTGTTGTGGGTATTTTGAGAATGATTTTCCTTGAATAAGGTCAATTAAGACCATTAGGTATGTTTTAGGATGATTTTTGGGTCTAGTGATAAAAAATGTGAGGCATACGCACCTTGTCAACCCTATGGATTTGGCAATCCAGTGAGCTCATGGTGCGGGAGCACCTTGTTGCATTCAAGCCTCCATGAGGCCTATTTGTAAATAAATTCTTAGGTGTCATACAATAAGGTCTTCCAAGACCATTTTTAATGTATTTAAGTCATTTGAAGGGTGTTTGGTTAGGTTGTATGGCCATTGATGTTAATTTGTAAAATTTTGTCATATTTGCAAAAAGATGTAAAATGGATTGTAAAGGGATATGAAAAGTCATTTTAGGTAAAGGTCATATATTGAGTTTTTAAGGTAATAAGAGACCATATTCAATGTAATTTGGAGTCCTAAAAAGGGTCAAGTTGCAAAATGTGCAAATCATAAAATGCTGTCAATATGCAAAATTGGTAAAAAAGGCAAAATATGGAAGTTCAAGAGTCAAGTAGGCGAAAAGTTAGTTTTAGTTGATTGGTTGGAGTTATTTAAGGTTTAAAAAGATTTAAATTGATGGATAACCTCGAGCAAGAGGTCAAGGGAATGTAAATAATGAAAAATCAATAATGGAGCCCTATTTTTTATGCAAAATTTTGAGTTTTACTAGTAAAATGTTGTTGCAGGTTGTTGTACAACCTTGTACAGTCATATTCTTGATGGAAAGTCATTATATTTGATGGTGGAATGAATCTAGTTCAATTTGGTTTTTGTCTCATTAAATTTCATTAAGTTTTTCTCAAAATTTTGCAAATTTACTCCAGGTGGTTAAGTTCAAATTTTAAGAGGGCAACAAGCAATTAAAATTCAATATCTTTTGATTTCTTCAATAAAATCTCATAAAAACTGGCGTGAAGCTCTATTTTAAGGTTATAAATGATTTCCCATTGGTTTCTTTGATATTCAATTTGCCTACATTGGAGCTTCTAAAAGAGTGTAGCTCGCTCGATCCTGTTAGTGTACAACAATCCTCATATTTCGCAATGTTAGTATCATCTACTAAATGAAAAAATGTACAAACTAAAGAATTACCTTCACTACCTAGACCCATTGCACCATTGCACCACTGTACAATTGATCTTGCATCTATCAACTTTACACTGTTTGTGTACTTTAACTCTTCTCGTGCTAGGGCTCTTTTGATACATGCACTTGCTCCATCATGCTCCCCCTTTCCATGCCCGACCTCTGAGAAGTTTCACATATGCTGAACACCATTGATCCTATGCATCCTACTCAACAAGTAAAACATTCTAGCGTTCTTGAATTGCTATGTACAATTATTTGACCATATGATATGTTGACTAAATGATATGCCCCTGCTAGCCAGATCAGCATAGAACATATGAAAGCAACCTTGCACAAACTCTATAGAATGTGTGCGATCATCACTGATGTAAAAGTGATACTCCCTCAATACTTTCCTATTTTCCTTTGTACTATCATTTGCATGAATGAATGTTATATGCACAAATATAGCAACCTGCATGGAGTTTTAGTCATGCGATTTCACCTTGTTCTGTGGCTGTAGTGTGTAGTTCTCAGCGAAGTCAACAACTAAAACGATATGATGAAGTGGAAATGTGTCCTTGCATAACTTTAACTATGAGTCCAACCATTGTGCTCTATGTGTATGCCTTGCATACTCATAGACCACCTGATCACGAAAAATGCCCATAAACTGATACACTAGAATCTTATCACTGACCAATTCACACTTCTTTGCTTCTTTCCCATCTTTTAAACTGTATGCCACTATCTTATATTTTCCAAATTCCACAATTTTGTCTCCAATTGTGTGTGTACTATCCATGTGTTGGCAAATTGGAAAATGTTGCATGCCACCACAATGATCACATGTGCCACCAAACATGATTTTTTGTAAAAAAATTTGACCATCCTCTCTTTCACATAAAATGGAAGACAAAAATTTCCTTGATGATTTAGGTGGAGGCATTATGTTACATTCCTGCAAAACATTGTCAGTATGCATATCTACACATATACGTCGATAAATATCATAATGGTTACAAAAATTAATATCTACACATACACAACAACAAGTAGTGCGTGTGTGATTTATTTTGACATAAAAAGGCTTTAGAATTTCAAAATACTTTTGACATATTTTAATTTTAGGAAACTTTTGTAAAAAATCAACAAAAAATTGGGTTTGAGTGGTATCCAAATAATGCATTGGATGTGGCTCACGGATTTTACTACCAATTCTCCTTCTTACAACATATCTTTGATTAGGAGAGGTCCTTGTGTTGTCCTTCCAATAATTCACTATTAAAGATCTCAAGCCTTGAGAAATTCTTGTATCTTTATGTGGCACTCTACCCAAGAATGCCCATAACTCATTGCTATTTGGATCCTCCACTCTTTCATGCCTTCCTTTGGCTCTCATTAGAGATGATCTACTTATTTTCAAAGACTTACTTGCCTTTGTAAGGTTCACCTTGTTCCTCGTTTGACTACTTAACAGTGTTGTTGTCATCACACGTCATGTGCCACAACTATCCTTCATACGTGAGGTAGAACCCACGCTCTCGTATACACTCATGAAGTTATTTACAATGGAATTTTCACTTGATTCATTCGAAACTATTATCCCAAGAGCCTTCATGGTGGGCCTAAATTTGAGTTGCCTCATCATTTCAACAAATAGTTGGCATCTTCCACCCTCACTTAGCTTCACAAAAAATAAACTCCATATCCTCTATGCATATCTTTGAAATGTACATTTTAGAATCTTATTAGGCATCCATTTCAAAACATTGGAATCAATATCAATCAAAAAATTAGGTTTTCCAAGCAAAACTCTAGGAGGAGTTCTCATATATAAATTTGTGTCAACAATGGAAAGGTCAACAACATCGGGGATAGATCACGTACCTTCAATCGGAGGTGCAATTGATGACATACCTTGAGATTGACATGTAAACTATGTTGTACCTCCAACTTGAGATGTCATTTGTGGAGTGCCTTCAAATAGAGATGTGTTTGCTAATGTACTTTCAAAATGCAATGTTGTTGATGGTGCGTCTTCAATTGGAGATGTGATTTCTGATGTATTTGGAAAACCACATGTTGTTGCCGATGTATCTTCAATTGGAGATGTGCATTGAGCTTCACCTATGGTTGATGATGTTCCCCCAACTTCGGCATCCATTCCTATCCTTCCACAAACTTTCCTCATTTGTGCCCTTTGTTTTTCCAATTTGACATCTTTCTTAGATTGCACGAGAATTTTTGGTTGCATTTTTAACTGCACGTTCTTCCGGTGTTAGAGGCTTCAATTGTTTCCTCAGCATGACCTTGAATGCTACATGTTCACAAACACACATAGAACAAAAGTAAGTAATGCATTTTACGAAAATATTGATATCGCTGATTACATTGCATTAAATATGAAACACACCAAAGCATTTTATAAAAGAAGGCAACGGGCTGTTTGGAATTATCAAACATGTCTATGCTAGACGACATTTTTCATACATGATGGAGTTAGATATATGTAGGGTTAGATATTAGAGTAGAGATTTTGAGTGTGTTTGAAGAGTTGGAAAAGTAGCTAGAGGTCAATGCAGTACATGTAGGGATCCACAATGAACTTGTTCAAAGATTTAGAGGAAGGCTATTAATAGACTTACACACAACTTGATCACTTAACTTACCAAGAAACACCATTTTTGATGCAGAGAGGGGTGGAAACCATTCAATACACCAAATCAATGAGAATCAATCAGATTCCAAAGAAAAATTAGATGTTCAATTGAAAATCCCAACTTCTACCAAGTTTTCCCTTGTAGCATAGGTAACCCGATTCAAGGGCCTTTTCACAACTCCTTTGGACCAACATTGACTTCCAATAGACCCACCTTGGAAAAAGCTATTCAATTGGCCTAATTTACAAAGAGAGCACCTTTTAAACACTAGATATTCACTCAAACTCCTCAAAAAACAATATGTTATGTGTCAAAACCTCCAATTTCCTTATTTTTTCTAGGTCCAAGACCTCTAGTCCCCTAATACACCAAACCCTCAATTTCAAGCAAAATACTTGGGGTTTTAATGAAACTCCTATCTCCCAGACCTGTCAAACCCATACAAAGCACCAAACACACTTACCAGACCCTACATATGGTGAATAATACATTACATGGATAGTCATTCCCACATTTTTTCAAAACACCACTTGAAGCCCTCATTTTCACCATGAAAATACCCTGCTATAGTCCTAGAACATCATCCCAAACACCCAACCTTGACCCCACAACATTCTAAATAGGTTATGCATGTATTTTACAAGTTAGACGACCCATTCGACAAGTTACAATAGGCACAAAAAGTGGAATGGGTCGAATTACATCATGAAACCCTTAAATCCAAGAACACTATGAAAGTAGGTAGCAACAGTAAAAACAAGATAACTTTTTCTATACCAAGAGTTAGAACCTATAAATAGGTGAAAATGAAATCTAATTCATTAATCTACATCATCCAACTAGTTTTAGATCATATTATAGTCTGTATAGGCCGTATAGCAACAAGAAAAGTGAGAGAAACCAACTTAAGGGGAAGTGAATTTGTCAGTTGAGCATTGAATTGAGGTTTTTGAGATTGAAGATTGTTTGAAACTGATCTAATTATGATTGTTGAAGGTTTTTTCTCCCTGCTTTGCATCACAAACCTAGAGTATAAGTTGTTGCCACCTAAATGAAAACTAGATAATCTTGTGTTTATTGTTCTCAAAACCAAATTTGTGATTGTCAACGAAGTCATGAAGAATATGAATTCAAAGAAGGGTTTGTGATGATATATCTTATAATTGTTCACTATTTCTTTGGCAATGAGGTAACTTAGAAAGACAATAAGCATTCTCAATTGCACAAAAATTTCCTTTTTTATTTATTTATTAGAAAGGTAAATGGTATGAATGAATGGAAACATGCATTAACAACTATGTCAACTCACTTGAATTTATCTAAGCACATGTTCAATGAAGGTGATTTTTTTATGAAACAAAAAAATTAATGGACAGTTGCATTAACATTGATGAAAGCTATTAGGTTTTCCAAATTAGTTGAATTTTTTTTTTTCCAAATTAGTTGAAAATAAAATGAAATAGAGTGAATTCCACTAGCCATGTTGGAAATGAACTACTATAAGCAATGCACATATAATTCATAAGTAAATTTGTGTTAAGTAAATTTCATGTTTTTTCATTTTTTTGTTCTTCAAACTTATTAAAATTAAACCTTTTTTATGCAAATCCCATCTAATTCAATGTTGAATTCTATGTCCAATTTTATCATTAATAAAATCATTAAAGAAATTTAGTTTATATTGTCAAAAACAAACAAATATACTAAACATAAACATTTCAATATTACCAAAATGAATATATTGCCTCGGATAATGTAAAATGATGTAGAAACTTCAAAATGTCTTCTTCTACATTATCTACCATGCAGATTAGTGGCAAAAAGGTGATGGATCAAGTATAGATTGGTACAATATGAAGTCAACTGCATAAAAAAATGTGTTTTTGAATCGGATAAAGCGTTGAACTAGACAAATACAAAAGCATGTGGGCCTGAATCACGAGGTCAACCCCTATTTTATCGTTTCAAGGTAAAAACACATTTGGCGAGTGCCAAATGTGTTGTTTTGAAAGGGAGAGATTGCATAGAGACAAAGGGGGTGACACTCGAGATAGATAGAGAGGTGATAGGAGTGAGAGAGATTAGTATAGGTAGTGTGGTAGTGACTAAGACCTAAGAGTGATAGATACTTGAGAGGGATAGAGAGTTATCTAGTTACAATGGGCGAAAACACCTGACAATGGGAGATGGGTTGGGAGGGAAAAGACCCGAGAGATACAAAAAGACCAAAGGGGGAGAGAGAGAGGGAGTGTGGGAGAGGGGGTTGGAGTGAAATATATTTGTCTAGGTAGGGTGGAGGTAAGTGAGGCCTGACAGAGAGGGGTTGTGAGAGAGGGCATTGGAGTGACACAAATTAGTCTAGGTAGCATGGGAGGGAGTGAGACCCAAGAGAGAGAGACTTGAGAGGGAGAGATTTATTCAATTATGGTGGGGGGGAAGACCTAAGAGAGAGAGTGGGAGAGAGAGGGAGTGGGACCCTTAAACTGTAAACCCTATACCATTAACCCTTAAACCCTAAACCCTAAACCCCTAAACCCTTAACCCTCTACCCCCCCTCTCTCTCTCTCAACCCTACACCATCTACCCTTAAATCGTAAATCGTAATCCCTAAACCCTAAAACCTCTATCCTTAACCCTTAATCCCTAAACCCTAAACCCTCTACCCTATACCCTCTTAATCCCTAAACCTTAAACCCTAAACCCTCTACCCTATACCCTCTTAATCCCTCAACCCTCAACCCTCTACCCTCAACCCTTAAACCCTAATCCCTCAACCGCTATACCCTCTTAATCCCTCAACCCTCTACCCTTAAATCCTAATCCCTCAACCCCTCTACAATCTTAATCCCTCAACCCTTAACCCTTAAACCCTAATCCCTCAACCCCTATACCCTCTTAATCCCTCAACCCTCAACCCTTAACCTTAAACCCTAATCCCCAACTCCCCATAATTCTTAATCCTCAACCTCAACCCTTAAAACCCATCCTCAACCTCTATACCTCTAATCCCTCAACCATCAAACCTCTTCAATCCTCAACCCTAAACCCCTAATCCCTCAACCCATGCAATTCCTCTTAATCCCTCAACCTCAACCCCAAACCCTAATCCTCAACTTCTATAAATTCTGGAACCCTAAAACCTCTACCCTCTACCCTCAACCCTCAACCCTTAAACCCTAAAACCCTAAACCCTCTACTCTCTACCCTTAACCAGGTTAAACTCTAAACCCTTAAAACCTCTACCCTTAAACTATAAACCATAAACCCTCTACCCTCTAACCTCACCATCTACCTCCCTCTACCCTGCCACTCTCTCTCTAACCCTACACCCATCTACCTTAAACTCCTAAACTCTACCCTTAACCTCAACCTTGAACTCCTAAACCTCAACTCTACCTTAAATTGTGTTAAACCCTAAACCCTTAAACCCTCTACTCTTAAACTATAAACCCTAAATCCCTAAACCCTCTACCCTCTACCCTCAGCATCCCCCCCTCTCTCAATCCTACACCATCTACCCTTAAACTGTAAATCATAATCCCTAAACCCTAAACTCTCTACCCTTAACCCTTAATCCATAAACCCTAAACCCTCAACCCTCAACCCTTAAACCCTAAACCCTCTACCCTTAACCAGGTTAAACCCTAAACCATTAAACCCTCTACCCTTAAACTATAAACCCTAAATCCCTAAACCCTCTACCCTCAACACCCCCCCCTCTCTCTCAACCCTACACCATCTACCCTTAAACCGTAAATCATAATCCCTAAACCCTAAACCCTCAACCCTTAACCCTTAATCCATAAACCCTAAACCCTAAACCCTAAACCCTAAACACTAAACCCTCAACCCTCAACCCTTAAACCCTAAACCCTCAAGCCTCTACCCTTAACCAGGTTAAACCCTAAACCCTTAAACTATAAACCCTAAATCCCTAAACCCTCTACCCTCTACCCTTAATCCTTAATCCCTAAACCCTCTACTTGAGAGAGAGAGAGGGGGAGAGGTGGTGGGAGGGACATACTTGAGAGAGAGGGAGAGCGAGAGGGAGAGAGATAGAGGGAGTGGGAGAGGGAGGGAGTGGAAGATAGATAGATGGAGTGATTGTGAGAGGGAGAGGGAGAGGGAGAGGGGGTAGGAGGGGGAGACTTGACAAAGAGAGAGAGGGAGAAGGGGTAGGACAGAGATACTTGAGAAAGAAAGAGGGAGAGTGGGTGGGAGGGAGAGACCTGAGAGAGAGGGAGAGAGACAAAGTGGGGGAGAGATAAAGGGAGTGAGGGAGAGAGGGAGTGGGAGAGAGAGAGGGAGAGACATAGAGACATAGAGAGACATAGAGAGAGAGAGAGACGTGAGAAGAGAGGGAGGAGTAGGAGGGAGAGACTTGAGAGAGAGGGGGTGGGAGGGAGAAACCTAAGAGAGAGGGAGAGGGAGAGGGAGGGAGGGTGAGAGGGAGACACCTAATAGAGAAGGAGAGGGAGACAAATTGGGAGAGAGGAGGTGGGAAGGAGAGACCTAAGAGAGTAGGAGAGGGAGGGAGTGGGGGATAGAGGGATGGGAGAGATACAAGGAGTGAGAGAGACTTGAGAGATAGATAGGGGGTGGGAGGGAGAGGGAGTAATCGGGATAGAGGGATTGGAGAGAGATGGAGGGAGTGAGATAGTGAGGGAGTGGAAGAGAGATAAAGGGAGTGACTGTGAGAGGGAGAGGGGGTAGGAGGGGGAGACTTGAAAAAGAGAAAGAGGGAGAGGGGGTAGGATGAAGATACTTGAAAGAGAGAGAGGGAGATGGGATGGGAGGGAGATACTTGAGAGAGAGGGAGAGAGATAAAAGTGGGAGAGAGAGGGAGTGGGAGAGAGAGAGAGAGGGAGAGATAAAGAGAGAGAGAGAGGGGTAGGAGGGAGAGACTTGAGAGAGAGAGGGGTAGGAGGGAAAGACTTTAGAGAGAGAGAGAGGGGGAGGGAGAGGGGGTGGGAGGGAGAAACCTAAGAGAGAGGGAGAGGGAGAGACGGTGGGAGGGAGACACCTGAGAGAGAAGGAGAGGGAGATAAAGTGGGAGAGAGGAGGTGGGAAGGAGAGACCTAAGAGAGTAGGAAAGGGAGGGAGTGGGGGATAGAGGGATGGGAGAGATACAAGGAGTGAGAGAGATATACTTGAGAGATGGAGAGGGGGTGGGAGGGAGTACTCAGGGGAGAGGGAGTACTCAGGATAGAGGGATTGGAGAGAGATGGAGTGAGCGATAGAGAGAGAGAGAGATAGAGAGAGAGAGAGATAGAGAGAGAGCGGGTGGGGGAAGATACCTTAGAGAGAGGGAGGGAGAGAGTGGGAGGGGGTGGGAGGGAGATACCTGAGAGAGAGGGAGATAGAGAGAGGGAGAGAGATAGAGGGAGTGAGAGAGAGAGAGGATGTGGGTTAGAGATAGAGGGAGTGAGTGAGAGAGACAAAGAGAGACCTGACAAAGGGAGAGGGGGTAGAAGGGAGACACTTGAGAGAGAGAGGGAGGGAGAGACTTGAGAGAGAGGGAGAGGGAGAGAGAGTGGGAGAGAGATAGATGGAATGGGAGAGAGTGGGACTTGAGAAAGAGAGGGAGAGGTGGTGGGAGGGAGATACTTGAGAGAGATGGAGAGGTAGAGGGAGAGAGATAGAGGGAGTGAGATAGTGAGGGAGTGGAAGAGAGATAAAGGGAGTGATTGTGAGAGGGAGAGGGGGAGACTTGACAAAGAGATGGAGGGAGAGGGGGTAGGACAAAGATACTTGAGAGAGAGAGAGAGAGAGGGGTGGAGGAGAGACCCTGAGAGAGAGGGAGAGAGGACAAAGTGGGAGAGAGGAGGATGGAGTGAGAGAGAGAGTGGGAGAGAGAGAGAGGGAGAGAGAGAGAGAGAGGGGAGGTAGGAGGGAGAGACTTGAGAGAGAGAGAGGGGAGGGAGAGGGGTGGGAGGAGAAACCAAGAGAGAGGGAGAGGGAGAGAGGGTGGGAGGAGACACCGAGAGAGAAAGAGAGGGAGACAAAGTGGGAGAGAGGAGGTGGGAAGGAGAGACCGAAGAGAGTAGGAGAGGGAGGGAGTGGAGGATAGAGGGATGGGAGAGATACAAGGATTGAGAGAGAGACTTGAGATGGAGAGGGGGTGAGAGGGAGAGGGAGTACACGGGGGAGAGGGAGTACTCAGGATAGAGGGATTGGAGAGAGATGGAGGGAGTGAGAGAGAGATAGAGAGAGAGAGAGGGGGTGGGGGAAGATACCTCAGAGAGAGGGAGAGAGAGAGTGGGAGGGGGTGGGAGGGAGATACCTGAGACAAAGGGAGAGAGATAGAGGGAGTGAGAGAGAGAAGATGTGGGAGAGAGATAGAGGGAGTGAGTGAGAGAGACAAAGAGAGACCTAATAGAGGGAGGGGGGGTAGAAGGGAGAGACTTGAGAGAGAGAGAGGGAGGGAGAGGAGGTGGGAGGGAGAGACTTGAGAGACTTGAGAGAGTGGGAGAGAGATAGAGGGCGTGAGAGAGAGAGGGAGAGGTGGTGGGAGGGAGATACTTGAGAGAGATGGAGAGGTAGAGGGAGAGAGACAGTGAGGGAGTGGAAGAGAGATAGAGGGAGTGACTGTGAGAGGTAGAGGGGGTAGGAGGGGGAGACTTGACAAAGAGAGAGAGGGAGAGGGGGTGGGAGAGAGAGACCTGAGAGAGAGGGAGAGAGACAAAGTGGGAGATAGTGGGAGAGAGATAGAGGGAGTGAGAGAGATGGAGTGGGAGAGAGAGAGGGAGTGTGTGTGTGTGTGTGAGAGAGAGAGGGGGATGGAGATACCCGAGAGAGTGAGAGAGAGAGAGGGAGAGAGTTAGAGGGAGTGAGTGATAGACCTAAGAGAGGGAGAGGGGGTAAGAGGGAGAGACTTGAGATAGAGAGAGAAAGAGAGAAAGATAACAACATAAGAGAGGGAGATGGAGTGAGAGAGACAAAAAGACCAAAGAGGGAGAGAGAGAGACAGACAGACAAAGAGAGAGAGAGACAGAGAGAGAGAGAGGGAGAGGGAGAGAGAGAGAGTGAGAAAGGGGGTTGGAGTGAGATAAACTTATTTAGGTACCTATGTGGGAGGGAAAGAGACTTGAGAGAGGGGATTGGATTGAGAGAGTAGTATAGGTCACGTGGGAGGGAGTGAGACCTGAGAGAGGGAGACTTCAGAGGGATAAAGAGTTATCCAATTAGGGTACGAGTTAGAGAGTGTATGAAAGGTAAAACCTCAACTATCCATCTACGATCATAAACTATGCACTCAAAGCATTATCAAAGTTATCGACCAAAGAGAGGGGAAACTCATGTTTTGTGCAAAGCAGGTAATTTGGTGAGCGCTGAATTTGGCGCTCGTTAAATGAAACATCACATTTGGTGCATGCCAAATTTGGCGCTCGCCAAATGACACATCATATTTGGCACACGCCAAATTTGACACTCGCCAAATGTGATGTGTCATTTGGTGAGCACCAAATTTGGCGCTCACCAAATGACCTACTTTGGACGTGTTAATTGACAGGATTTGCCAAATTTCCTCATATTTTCGTCTATGTGCCCCGTCTCATTTGCATGTCTTTCAATGCAACTATATAAAGAAAAACATGATAGCATTAACCTCTCTCTTAGCTATCTAAATATATAATTCTTTTTTCATTTTGATTTAGTTAAGGTTTTGATCCATGACTCCTTTTGTAAATGCCTTTGTTTTTTGTCAAAAACCAATATGTGGTAGTTTTAGGATAGATTTTTACTCGTTCATCGAAACGTGAAACAAATTACATTTTTTGAAACTAGATTCCATTCTACACATGATGAAAAAAAAAATCAATTTTTTATTAGTTTTCAAAAAGATTAGGGGGGAGCAGGCTCAAATTTCATTTTTTCAGGATGTGTCCACTTTGAAAATTCATAAAATATTATATATTCTTTAAAAAAATTATCTAAAAGAACGAGGATAAACTACATGGTGTTAGCTGATTTCTCACCATTGGGATTTTTG
Source organism: Sequoiadendron giganteum (assembly GCA_007115665.2). NCBI lineage: Eukaryota > Viridiplantae > Streptophyta > Pinopsida > Cupressales > Cupressaceae > Sequoiadendron > Sequoiadendron giganteum. Next base: position 648,916,504 of record CM021100.1, read on the forward strand.
AAATTCTAAAAAAAAGTTAATCAAAAAGGGGGGAGCCCTCAGGCGCTATGCTATTTTTTTTTATAAAAACAAGACCTGTTTTGGGCCCCCCCTTTATGAGACCCTTAATCTTCATTAATTTTAAAAAAAAATAGTAGCTTAGAAACTAGACTCGGAGCACTTCAACTTTTGTTCTTGTTGCATCTTGAAATTTTGAGCGTAACTATCTTCATTTTCTCGTGCAAATCAGATTTTGCTAATTTCAAAAAAAAAAAGTGGCATCTTAAGAGCCAAAATTGTGTCATAGATTGGTGCACTTACCCACCACTCTTCTCCTCAGATATAATATAGTTTAGAACCTACATTAGCCTATTTCCCAATACTTTGGAAATCACTTGGTAATCGTGTTACACAAGGAAATTGGCTTGAAATCATCAAAGGATTGAAATTCCTTCTTTTTTGGAATAAGGGCAATAAATTTTTTATTTAAGTCCGTCAACATATATAAATACATACGAGATTCCTCCACCACACTCCATAAATCCTCCTTGACAATTTCCTAAAAGGTTTAAAGAAAACTAGCTGGAAATCCATTCAGTCCAAGGGCTTTGTCTCGGCTCAATTGAAAGACTGCAATATGTACTTCCTCCATTGAACGTCAAAACCTTTTGGATAAAATTTACCACTGCTTCAGCTTGAATGCCTTGATGGTCACACTTTGCATTAAGGAGATCTTGAAACTATCTTTTTTTTTGTTAATAGACTCTTGATTTGATAGAAGTACCTCAACACTATTTTTGATCTCCACAATTTTGTTCCTACTACATTTGATTTTTACTGATGATGAAAAAACTTTGAATTATGATCTCCCTCTCTTAACCAACATTCTTGAGACTTTTGATACTATCACGTCTCTAATTTTGGTGATGTCTACTTTATGTGGTTTTTGCTTTATGACTAAATGTATGTGTGTGTGGTAGATTAAATGATAATTAATGTGGTGTTAAATTTCGTGAAAATTTGTAAGGAATGAAATATCGTCTTATTTTGAAAATGATGCAAAATGGAAAGGTGATATTTAGAATTAATGCATTATGATCTTATCAGTTAAGTTGATCTGATTCTATCTGGATACTAATCTCATTTTGGTTGCTTGAGTGCACTGGAGATACAGGTTGTCAAAGACCAAGGGTGTGGCTAAGGTAGGGGATATTAGCTTCTTGGCAGGGTAAAGCAGGAATGGTGCTCTCGATCACACACAAAACACTTAATGTCATATAGATACATTTAGCATGTGACTTAGATGATTGTTTTGTGGATAGCATTTTAAAATGGTTAATTTAATTAATTGCAATAAAACAAAAAGTATAATGAAACAAAAGAATTAATTCTAATTTGGTTTTAGATTTTATTTATGTCAATACATGATAGTGTTTGGTTAAAATAGAATTACTACTTTAATTATTTTTTTAATTGAATGTTATTTCTTAATTATTATTTGGAATAAATATCTCATTTGCAACTAGATGCTATTTAAATTGTTATCAAAATATTTCTTCTTGAATATAAAATGTCATTTCCTCATTATTGCTGGGGATATTTATTTAATTTTTCTTTAAATTCAAGATTAGGGTAAAAGGAAAAACAAGAAAGGAAATATTTTAAAAAGAGGAAAGGAGAATAACGAAAACACACTTTTTCTCTCTTGGGTTTCTTGATCTTTATTATCTATTTCCTCTACAAGAACAATAACAGAAAGAGGAGAATGGGGTAACAAGTTTTTGAATATAGTAAATCAAATATAGTGGAAAAAGGGGAGAACTAGAGGAGAAGAAATATAGGAAGAAGGGAATAATTTGCAGAAGGCGTCTTCTAGGAAAGCAAAGTAGGAAATCAAGAAGATTTCAAAAGAAAAGTCAACTGGAAGCGATTTATTTCTAGGTTCTTAGATCTTTCCCTTGCATTTTTCTATTTCAAACTTAGAGAAAAGAAGATTGTATTACGAAAAGAATGAATTTTCTTTGTAACCATTTGGGCATAATCTTTGTATTTGAGTGTTGGATGTGAAAAAGATTCAAAGACATAGTTGTACAATCTTTTCTTTTAATTCTCCCTGTGACATAAATTTGATATATCTTTATATATTTATGAATATATATATATATATATAATATTATATAGTTGCATATGTGAACTCAGCTACTGTAAATGTTTGTACTAGAAATGCAATCCAAATTAGGGAAAATGATATATATATCCATTAATATACATATATACTTAATAGTTTATATATGTATACACATGTAAATATATATAATTATATATATTAAGACTACCGACATTTTATTAAGTAATTCCTGACATAATTGTGAAGTTGTTGTGTCGTACCACTGAATGATTCTAAATCTTGTATAATTGTGTGATTTATCTTCTTGTTTTATTGGTGAAGGGAGGCCGCTCCACAACCGCACCCCCCATAGGGGAGGTTGCGTTGTGGAGGCAACGCCCCCCACAGGCCACAGTCTATGGGGAGGGTGTTGCCCCCACAGGCAGCGTCCCCCATTGGGGAGGTTGCGGGCTATGCAAGTTGCCCCTCCTATGTGTGTTGCATACTAATAACTATGGCTTAGCCTCTGTTGCATGTCTCGTTTACATTCAAAATTCTCAGCTCAAAATATATATATATGTGTGTGTGTGTATACATTTTTGCATATAAATACTTACTATGGAAAATAGTTTTTTCTCTAAGTAATAATGGGAGGATAAATAGGAAACATTAATTTGATTATATATATACACATATTTATATATGATGTTACTGTATATATAAAATCCACTTTATTTAAATATATATTATTTATACAAATATATATACCCATGTATATATATATAAAATTACGCATATTATGTTGTAGAATTGTATAATGTTTGCCTGCAATTGTATTACTTTCAAATGGATATTCACATATGTATTTAAATATACCAAAACACCTCAACTATGTGGTAGTGAAACATATGCCTGTTGTTGTTTTGAATGTGTAATCATTAGCTAAATGATATAAGTTCCTATTCTTTCCTTTATATATAAATCTATTCTTTCAATACAAACAAGTGCAATTACTTTATGAATAGAAGTAAGAATATTCTATGGAAAGAGGGGATGATTAAAATCTGATTAGAACCATCAACTCACAAATTAAAAATTACATATCTTTTATCCATTTGTTATCTCAAATTTGAAGTAACTACACCACTATATATATTCTCCTCTTTAATTGTTTACACTTCTACTTGGCTGAAAATCTTTCGGTGTTGTAAACGTGTTATGATTGAACCACCAGAGTTCGAAGTACTTTGTGATGTTTTTAAAACAATGGAAGTCAAGTATTGAATTTAATTATTAACACTGAAAACATAATAAACTGACACTGAAAATTGAATAGACTAGATAGAGAAAAACAATGTAAACAACAAAACTTGATGTGGAAAACTTCGTATTAGAAAATCAATCATGAATTTAGACTATATCATGAGTTTTCTTAAGAAATGCATGAAACTGTAATATTTCAACTGTATGTAACACATGACAATCTAAGTTTTATTTATTTATTTTATGAGAAACATCCAGGAGAGGATTCTGAATGTGGGTACACAAAGACAGTAGTTTATCCTTTTCATAAACTACCTTTTATTTTTCTTTATGCTTGGCCAAGCAATGTACCATTGAAATAGATGGATATAATGCCTAGAATTTTATGTATTTGTCTCTACCACATCCTGCTTGAAAGAAATATGTTTTCAAGTTTAGGAATGCATATAGGCAAACATGTATACATTAAGAGTTCCCTCCTTTATTGTTCTAGGTTGCTAGGCTCCTCATGCAGGGTCGGGGATTTCTTCGAGTTAGGAAGAAACCCGTGGAAATCATGTACTTCGTGGTTGGGTGGAAAAGGTGCCTTAACCACACTCTTGGCCTCAGTGCAAGAAGACCGATGGTGTCAAGGAGGATGAGGTTCAAAGATTCTATTACTATGGATATGCTTCATATATTATTCTTTGCACGACTTGTTAGCCAATTTGTAAATTGTAACTCCATTTCCAGAATGTAATTAATGATGTATACTTGATGACGTATCATTGAAATAGATGATTTGTAACATCCCTTTGTGGTGTATGTAATTGGAAATATTGAAATTCATTTAATTTAAATTGCTTTGAGCTCATATGGATATTATTTATGTACCTGTATCTCATTTACTTTATTTTTGATGTTCAATGAACATGGATGTACTCAATTAGGAATGTGTGGAATTTTCGACCATTACATTTTGGTATCAGAGCATCTAGATTAAACTCTAGGACCTATGACTAATTATGCTTGATGTTGTGTGTTCCAGAGTAACTCCATGGATTTTAGAACCTATCAACATGAGAATCATGCATGTGGGTCCCGTGGTGATACAAATGATAGGTTGGATCATATTCTAGCCCTGTTGAACTGATAGGAGGCCAGGATTGTTATCCTTGAGCAAGAGAGGCACAGAGGTCCACAAGGGCCAAAATCTGGTGGGAATGAGGAGAATACAAATGTTGAACAACCAGAGACTAAAGGAAACCCCACTAGGTTAAGCAAAGTGGCTCAGGAGTTGGGCAAGGACCTCAAAAAGGTCACCCCACCAAAATTTTATGGTAAAACAATTGGAGATAGATTAGAAGCTTGGATAATTGAAATGGAGAAGTATTTTGCCCTGCGAGATATGTCTAATGAAACTAAGGCTAAATGGGGGTCATACCAGCTCACCAGTGAGGCTGCCACGTGGTGGGAGAATGAAAAGGCAGAGAAACAATTTTTGCATGGTAAGGTGACTTGGGAGCAATTCCTACAGCTGTTTAGAAAAAGGTGGCTACCAGAGTCCTATTTCGACAAAAAGATGATTGAATTCCAAACTCTCACTCAGGGAGGAATGACTGTGACATAGTATTGGGAAATATTTTCCCATTTTCTCAAATATGTATCCTAGTACCAGCTTGATGAGAGGTTTCAGGTTTGTAAGTTCATTTTGGGGCTTAGGCCCCAAATTGGAGCTGAGGTGGATATACATAATACCTCCACCATGGATGAGGCTTTTGAGAAAGCTACTAAGCAGGAACATAAGCTTCAACAGGTTGCAAACTACAGGAAAAACAAGGATGCTAAGAGGAAGTCACAGGGGAACCATCAGAATAACAATAATCAGAATCAACATAATCAAGGAAACAATAAATGATATATCAAGAATCTAAAAAAGGGGTAACAATTCTCAAGATCACCATGATGAGAATCAGAACAATAATAAGAGGGCCAATTACAATAATAACAATAACAACAAGAGAGATGGTTCTGACAGGCCTAGAGCACCCCGCAGAGGTTGCTATAAATGTGGTGGAGAGCACTATGCTAGTATGTGTCCCTAGAGGAGCAATCCGAAAAATAGGAACCAACATCATATTCATGCGGTGATTGACAATTGCCAAGCTGACTATCAAGCTACACCTATCCAGTTGTTGGCTAAGCTTTTTGGATGTTTGGTTTCTATTTTGATTGATACAGGAGCTACTGATAGTTTTATTGATCCTCATATCATTTCTAAATTGTTTGTTAAACTGAGTTATATGGATAACACATGGAAGGTTTGATATGGTAATCGGGTAGAGAAAAGGGTAGAGCAATGCCTAGCCTACAGTGAACTCGAACTTCCTAGTTTCATGACGTAGGTCAATTTATATGTAACACCTTTGGGGTCGTATGATGTGATTTTGGGAATAAATTGGCTTACAGAACATAAGGCCCTTGTTGATTGTGAGGAGAAAACAATAACTTGTTTAGATGATCTGGGCAATTGGGTGGATATCTATGGTGTTAAAAGGCCTTCAAAACTCAGGAAAATTTCTTCCATGTAGTTGAAGAAGAAGCATAAAAGGGGGTGTGCAATCTATACAATTAAGGCCACAAATCTTGATAACCCTCAAGCGATGGCTAATGATCATGCCATCCTAAAGGAATTACAAGATGTATTCCTTGATGGGTTGACTAAATTTCCTCCTGAGTGAGTATTTGACTTTTCCGTTGAATTGCTACTTGGAACTAAGCCTCAGTCTAAGGCTCCGTACAAAATGAATACTACCGAATTGTATGAATTGAAGGCCTAGTTATAGGAATTGCTTAAACAAGCCTTTTTAAGGCCAAGTGTGTCACAGTGGGGAACAACTGTCATATTTGTGAAAAAGAAGGATGGGACCTTGAGATTATGTATTGATTACAAAATGTTAAATAAGGTAACCATTAAGAACAAGTATCCGCTCCCTAGGATAGATGATTTATTTGATCAGATGAAGGGGCGAAGGTATTTTCAAAGATAGATTTGAGACGGGGTATCACCAATTGAGAATTAAAGATGAGGATATCTCCAAGTCTGCATTTAGGACAAGATACGGGCATTACGAATTCATGGTGTTACCGTTTGGGTTAACTAATGCCTCGACAACCTTCATGAATTTGATGATTAGTATTTTTCATGATTGTTTGGATGATTTTGTGTTGTTTTTCTTAGATGATATCTTCATCTATTCCAAGTTAGAGGAGGAGCATTGTAGACATTTGAGGATAGTATTGCAACGTCTGAGAGACCATAAGTTGTATGGAAAAATGTGCAAATGCACTTTCTATCAAACCATGGTGCAGTATCTGAGACACGTGATATCTGGCGATGGGATAATCCAGAAAAGATTAAGGCAATTATGGAGTGGTCAGCACCGCATAATATTTATGAAGTTCGAAGCTTTATGTGGCTTGCAGGTTATTACAAGAAGTTTGTCCAGGGGTTCTCAACAATCACATTACCCATCACTGTGCTCCAAAAGAAAGAAAATAAATTTGAATGGAGTGACAAATGTGAGAAGGATTTTTAGCTACTAAAAGAGAAACTTACTTCTGCACCCATCTTGATTGTGCCAGATCTGAATGGGCACTTCATACTGATAATCGATGCATCAGGTGAGGGTGGGAGAAGTTCTCATGCAGGATGGTCAAGTGGTGGCATATGAATCCTGAAAGTTGAAACAACATGAACTAAATTATGCACCACACGACTTGAAATTAGTTGCCATAGAGCATGCTCTCTAGATGTGGAGGCATTATCTCTTAGGGAAGCCCTTTGAGTTGAAAACCGATCATGCACGACTGTAGTATATCTTCACTCAACCCAACCTAAACGCTCGACAAAGGCGACGGTTGGAATTCTTGAGCAAGTATGAATTTGGAATTGAATATATTAAGGGAAAGAAAAATAAGGTAGCTGATGCCTTAAGAAGGAAAAGACATCTGGAAACAATGATCACAATAAGATCCACCTTCAGGCAGCAAGTAATCCCAGCATTGGCAGGGGATGATCATTATGAAAGGGTGAAACAAGCCCTACAACGAAATCCTTTTGATCGAAGATATGAATGTTATGTGTTTGAGACATATGGACTTTGAGGTACCAAGGGTGAATGTATGTACCAAATTTTGTTGGTTTAAGGGAATTGGTGTTATAGGAATTCCATAATGCACCATACTCAGGGCACCCCGGTGTGACGAAAATGGTTGAGGGACTTAGACCCTTATACTTCTAGCCAAGACTAAAGAAATATGTAATATCATTTGTAGCCCGATGTTTGGAATGCCAGCGAGTTAAGGCTAAGCATGTACATTCGGTGAGACTTTTGTACCCACACAGAGTGCCAAAGTATAAATGGTAGGTGATCACGATGGACTTTATTCAGGAGCATCCAATTACCAAGGTTGGCATGATGTCATTTTAGTAGTGGTTGATAAATTGACAAAAGGTAGATCATTTCATTCCTGGAAACCTTAAGCATGGTTCTATGTTGTTAGCAAAGAAATTTGTCCAGGAGATCTTCAGGTTGCATGGAGTGCTCGAGACAATCATTTCCAATCATGACACTCGTATGACTTCTAGATTTTTGATCACATTAAATTCTTCCTTGGGGACTAAACTGAATTTCAGCTTAGCATATCACCCTGAGACCGATAGTCAGACTGAGAGAGTGAATCAGGTGGTGGAAGATCTTCTCAGAATGTATTGCATGGAACAACATAAATGGGAAGATTACTTGCCTCTAGTGGAGTTTTCCTACAACTCTTATCATGCCTCACTAGGCATGGCACCTTTCGAGGAATTGTATGGTCGTAAATGTCTCACACCTATCAGTTAGGTTAGGGTGGATTACAAAATTGTGATAGGACCTGAGATGCTTAAGCAAATGGAAGATAAAATGAGATTGATTAAGGAAAAGTTGAAACAGGTTTTTGATAGTCAAAAGAGCTTTGCTGACCGAAATAGGACTTTCAGGCAATTTGCAGTGGGCGATAAGGTGTTCTTGAGATTTCGTCCACAAAAGAGTTTGATTTCTTTTGGCAAGAGCTCAAAGCTTTCTCCTCGATTTGTTGGGCCTTTCAAAATATTGGAAGTTGTGAATCCAATTGCTTATAGGCTTGCTCTGCCGCCAACTCTATCCCACACTCATAATGTCTTCCATGTCTCAGTACTTAAGCCATATCACCCAGATGTTACTCATGTGCTCGATTGGCATGCTTTGCAGGTTCTGGATACAGAGGTGATGCTAGTGGAGTCCGTCAGGATTCTCAAAAAGTGCAACGTTAAGTTGCAGAATCAAGAGATAATGCAGTACATGATCCAATGGGATCAGTATTCTGAGGACAACACAACGTGGGAGGAAACTGATGATATTGATAGATATTTTCCACACCTTGGATTCTAGCCTGATATTTTCTTTCATGCATTTCTATGACTCTTGCTATGTGGATGATATAGACTATATTGTATGTATGTCTGCACTTAGACATCGAGACGATGTCTCTTCCAAGTGGGGAAGGATGTCATGTCTCTAATTTTGGTGATGCCTACTTTTGCTTTATGTGGCTTTTTCTTTATGACTAAATGTATGTGTGTGTGGAAGATTAAATGATAATTAATGTGGTGTTAAATTTCATGAAAATTTGTAAGGAATGAAATATCGTCTTATTTTGAAAATGATGCAAAATGGAAAGGTGATATTTAGAATTAATGCATGATGATCTTATGAGTTAAGTTGATTTGATTCTATCCGGATAATAATCTTATTTTGGTTGCTTGAGTGCACTGGAGTTATAGGTTGTCGAAGACCAAGGGTGTGGCTAAGGTAGAGGAGATTAGCTTCTCGACAAGGTAAACCAGGAATGGTGCTCTTGATCACACACAAAACACTTAATGTCATATAAATGCATTTAGCATGTGACTTAAATGACTGTTTTGTGGATAACATTTTAAAATGGTTGATTGAATTAATTGCAATAAAACAAAAAGTATAATGAAATAAAAGAATTAATTCTAATTTGGTTTTAGATTTTATTTATGTCAATACATGATAATGTTTGGTTAAAATAGAATTACTACTTTAATTATTTTTTTAATTGAATGTTATTTCCTAATAATTAATTGGAATAAATATCTCATTTGCAACAAGATGCTATTTAAATTGTTATCAAAATATATCTTCTTGAATATAAAATGACATTTCCTCATTATCGTTGGGGATATTTATTTAATTTTTCTTTAAATTCAAGATTAGGGTAAAAGGAAAAACAATAAAGGAAATATTTTAAAAAGAGGAAAGGAGAATAACAGAAACACACTTTTTCTTTCTTGGGTTTCTTGATCTTTATTATCTATTTCCTCTACAAGAACAAAAATGGAAAGAGGAGAATACGGTGTGGGGTAACAAGTTTTTGAATACAGTAAATCAAATATAGTGGAAAAAGGGGAGAAATAGAGGAGAAGAAATACAGGAAGAAGGGAAGAATTTGCAGAAGGGGACTTCCAGGAAAGCAAAGCAGGAAATCAAGAAGATTTCAGAAGAAAAGTTAGTTGGAAGCGATTTCTTTCTAGGTTCTTAGATCTTCCCCTTGCATTTCTATTTCAAACTTAGAGAAAAGAAGATTTTCTTACGAAAAGAATGAATTTTCTTTGTAACCATATGAGCATAATCTCTGTATTTGAGTGTTGGATGTGAAAAAGATTCAAAGGCGTAGTTGTACAATCTTTTATTTTAATTCTCCATGTGACATAAATTTCATATATCTATATATATACAAATATATATAATATTATATAGCTGCATATGATAACTCAACTACTATAAATGTTTGTACTAGAAATGCAATCCGAATTAGGGAAAATGATATATATATATATATATCCACATATATATACATATATACTTAATAGTTTATATATGTATATACATGTAAATATATAATTATATATATTAAGACTACTATCATTTTATTAAGTAATTTGTGATGAAATTATGGAGTCGTTATGTCGTACCACTGAATGATTCTAAATCTTGTATAATTGTGTGATTTATTTTCTTGTTTTATTGGTGAAGGGAGGTCGCTCCATAGTCGCCCCCCCCAATAGGGGAGGCTGCGTTGTGGAGGCAACACGCCCCACAGGCCATGACCTATGGGGAGGGCGCTGCCCCCACAGGCAACATCCCCCATTGGGGAGGTCGCGGGCTATGCAAGTCGCCCCTCCTATGTGTGTTGCCAATAACTATGGCTTAGCCTCTGTCGCAAGTCCCGTTTGCACTCGAAATTCTCAATTCAATATAAATATACATATATATATACATTTCTACATATAAATACTTTACTATGGAAAATGAATTCGTTTTTTTCTCTGAGTAATAATGGGAGGATAAATAGGCAACATTAATTTGATTATATATATACATATACACGTATGTATATATGATATTACTGTATTTATATAAGTATATATAAAATCCACTTCATTTAAATATATATAAATATATATATATACCCCTATATATATAATTACGCATATTATGCTGTAGAATTATATAATGTTTGGTTGCAATTGCATTACTTTTTAATGGATATTCACATATGTATTTAAATATACCAAAACACCTTGACTATGTGGTAGTGAAACATATGCTTGTTGTTGTTCTGAATGTGTAATCATTAGCTGAATGATATAAGTTCTTATTCTTTCCTTTATATATAAATATATTCTTTCAATACAAACAAGTGCAATTACTTTATGAATAGAAGAAAGAATATTCTATGGAAAGAGTGGATGATTAAAATTTGATTAGAATGATCAACTCTCAAATTAAAAATGACATATCTTTTATTATTTTTTATCTCAAATTTGGAGTAACTATACCACCATATATATTCTCCTCTTTAATTGTTTACACTTCTACTTGCCTGAAAATCTTTTGGTGTTGTAAACGTGTCATCATTGAACGATGAGAGTTCGAAGTACTTTGTGATGTTTTGAAAATAATGGAAGTCAAGTATTGAATTTAATTATTAACACTGAAAGCAAAATAGATTGGATAGAGCAAAACAATATAAAAAGCAAAACTTGATGTGGAAAACTTCGTGTTAGATAATCAATCATGAATTTAGACTATATCATGAGTTTTCTTAAGAAATGCATGAAACTATAATATTTCAATTGTATGTAACACATGAGAATCTATGCTTTATTTATTTATTCTATGAGAAATTTTGGGACAGAATGCCGAATGTGGGTACACAGAGACGGTAGTTTATCCTTTTCATAAACTACCTTTTATTTTTCTTTATGCTTGGCCAAACAATGTACCATTGAAATAGATGGATTAAAAGCCTAGAATTTTATGTATTTGTCTCTGCCACATCCTGCTTGCACGAAATATGATTTCAAGTTTAGGAATGCATATAGGCAAATAGGCATGCATCGAGAGTTCCCTCCTGCTTTATTGTTCTAGGTTGCTAGGCTCCTCATGCAGGGTCGGGGATTTCTTCAAGTTAGGAAGAAACCCGGGGAAGTCATGTACTTTGTGGTTGGGTGGAAAAGGTGCCTTAATCGCACTCTTGGCCTCAGCACAAGAAGATCGATGAAGTTAAGGTGAATGAGGTTCAAAGATTCTATTGCTATGGATATTCTTCATATATTGTTCTTTGCACGACTTGTTAGCCAATTTGTAAATTGTAACTCCATTTCTAGAATGTAATTAATGATGTATCATTGAAATAGATGATTTGTAACATCCCTTTGTGGTGTATGTAATTGGAAATATTACAATCCATTTAATTTAAATTGCTTTGAGCTCATATGGATATTATTCATGCACCTGTATCTCATTTACTTTATTTTTGATGTTCAATTAACATGGATGTACTCAATTAGGAATGTGTGGAATTTTTGAGCATTACAGACACCAATAAATCTCTTCTCTCGCTAAAACTTTTGCATTATGTTTGTTCAAATATTTTTCATGATTAAAATCAACAACATCCATACCTTGGTGTAACACTTTTCTATGAAGCTGCTCTAGCTCCTCTTCAATTTGTAATTTTCCCTCAAAAATATTTTTAAAATATTGCTTATTCCACTCATGTAAGTTGACCAGGGTAAACAAAAGCTTATTAAAGAAAATAAATGTATTAGTTCCTTCAATGACTGGGAAAAACTTCTACCAATCTACAATTAGTAATTTTATCTCTTCATCCCTTAACCACATATTCTCAAATTTAAACAAATTTTGAGTAGGAGCAACATCCTTTTGAATGGACCAGGAAATTGGGTAATTGGCAGAACTAGAGATAGGAAGAATAGAAGATTCCACCATAAAATGACCAACACCCCAATTACCAACTAAAAAGAAGCAGTCTAATTTTTCTACAATATTGGTGAAGCCTATGCATCTATTCGTCCAAGTAAACTTCCCATTCTTTGTAAAAGCTTCATGTTAATTACTCATTGCGACAAAATGCTAGAAATCCATCAATACAATGTTTGGATTACTACATCCCCTTTTTTCAAGGGATAAAAAGTAGCAATAAATTCCCCTTGATCACCAAAAAAGCATCCCCTAAAGATTGAATCGCTCCCAAAATTTGACTCCAAACTGCCCTTTCTTAACATATACATGTAGGCTCGTACACATTGATAATGAAGACTGGGTCTGGAAATAAATAAAACTAGATTTTTAAAAGTTGTCAGTGTCTATTTTCTGCAATTTCATTTTCCTTTGATTTAATTGGATTTCATAAGAATCCCAAACCACCTGAGACACCATCAATAACCAAAAAACTACCCTACCAATTCTTCCACTTTTTCATAAGGAGAGATGTGTTTTCCATACCAAGTTTTGTTTCTTGTAAAAAAATAAAGTCAGGGCGCATCTGATCAAAACATCTCTTGATCAAACACTCTTGTCAGAGGCATTGCAACCCTTGACATTCCAAGCTAATACTTTCATGGCAACATGGGAAGGTGATGTAAGGAGAGATGTGTTCTCATATCAAGTTTTATTTCTTGTAAAAGAATAAATTTAGGGTTCATCTGATCAAAATATTTCTTGATCATATGCCTCTTGTTAAAGGAATTGCAACCCCTGATATTTCCAAGATAATACTTTCACGACGACATGGGAAGGTGATGTAAGAGAGTTCCTGCAACTCTCAACACTTTTCAAAGACACAAGATAAATCTCCAAAAATTAATTTTAAATAATATCAAAAATTAGTAACATGTATGAAATTTTCTATTGCTCAACAATCACCAGGTTTACAAGAGTTCAAATCCAAAGTAAAATACAATCATGGTAGCCCTCTGGACTAGTGGAAAACATCTTCAATCAGACTTATGTGTCTAAAATAAATAGCAAGATCAATCACTGGTATGCCTTCTTCATTCCCACTTCTTCTTGTAGCCACTTTCTTCTTCTACCTGCAATCTTTTTATGAATAATCAAAGGAAAATTGAACCAGACCTCTCTCAAAGTTATTTGCTACTAATTGACACTTCCAACCTGAAACATGTTTGAAAACCACTCTCTAGGAAAATCTACACCCCCTTTCTCACACATCCAAATTTTGGGAATGAAAATTTAAAACAAGATTGTTATGACCACTCCTCCCAGCAACCTCAATCTTCATCAATGTGTAACTCCTCCTCCACGCCCCCAACCTGGAAAAGAAAATAAAAATTAATATAATAAAATATTAAACACTCCAATGCATGTTTACACCACTTCCAAGAAGAGAGGCCATGAATTTTCGACATCAAGATTCTCCATTCCTCGTAATTAATTTAGATTTTTGAAATTGTCAACCAACACATTATGGGTGTCCCATTTTGCTAGCACTAATGATGATTTTTTGAATGTCATGCAATAATTTAAAACTCTCAAGAAAATACAATGCTCAAGTTAATTTTTGCAAATTAAACATTTAGATTTGCATTTCCAACACTATCTCACATTACAACTTTGCAACCAAAATTTGTCCAATTATTAAATTTTGATTTTTGGACAAAAAAATCAACTAAATACTCAAAACATTATTCAAACTATTTCACACCAAAATTTAATCAATTTTTGTTGAGCAATATTATCTTCAACCACAAATTCTCCTACATCAGAAACCCATGGTAGAAACAAAATGTTTCATGAGTGAAACTCATAAATATTTATAAATTCCATGCTCATCTTGAATCCATCCCTCTGCCTATCTACTTAAAAATTCTTTATCACCTTTCCTTACAATTCCATGTCTCTTCCATCCTTCATTATTCCTCTCTTTTTCCCTCTTTTCACATAATCCAACTCCTACCGATATGCACAATGAAATTCTAGAAAATCATAAGCATATGTATCCTCTACCTTAGTTGAATCATAAAATTCATGCATTACCTCTTTCTCGGTCACTATTGCAACACTTTATTGCTGCCCAATCTTGGTTTCAACATTGTGTTCCTCTTTCTCCTTTCATTCTAAAAGATAAATTTTAGTTGCAATCTCTTCATCATCTAAACTCACATCAATGTTAGTCAAACAAACAAGAGATTCATCCTTCCCATCCTGCAATAGACTATCAATCACAAGATCTTCATTTGCACTAATCTCTTCATCAATCAACTCAACTTTTACTTACTCATCTACTTCCCCACTTTCAATTGTAGTAATTTCATCTACCAATGCATTCATTACTGCAATATTATCTTCTACACCAATCTTATCAATGCTCAAATAAATTAGTTTCAATAATATTTTCAGAAAAATCAGATTTTACCTCTCCTTTCTCCACTGAAACTTTAACCCTACCCATCTTGAATGCAATCAACATTGTTGGAACTTGCATTAGTAAATCATTATCTTCATCCTCATCCTCCTTCACTAACTATTTAACACCATTAATCAAACAATATCTAGTGTTAGTACATACATTTCCTTCTTCATTACTCAATAGCTTCAACTTGTGCTTGATTCCATCCTTCGTTAAGGAGTATGCATCAGCATACCCATCATGCAACTCACACATGTCAAGTTGCCAAGGTCTTCCTAAAAAAACATGGAAAATATATATACGCATAATATCACACATTATCTCATCATAGTACTTTCCTATCTTAAATTTCACCAAGCATTGTTTGCTGACCAAAACTATCTTATCATTTTGTAACCAAGCAATTCTATATGGATGTGGGTGTTTTCTTCTTTCCAACTTCAATTTATTTACTATTTATTCACAAAAATATTATCATTACTACCATCATCAATAATCACATTACATACTTTACATTCACACTTACATCTTATCCTAAACAATATTTTCCTTTGATCTGGTCCTTTTCCTTCATTCATCAGGGCTCTTCTTATAACAATTGATTCTCCAATTTCTGCATCTTTTGAATGTGATGACTCTGCATCTTCTTCATTTACTTTACTGCCCTTGCATTATTTTAGTCCTTATCTTTGTTCTTTTTTGATTATGAGAGAAACTATATGCTTTATGTCCATCTTCTCCACACCTAAAATAGGTTCCTTGAAAGACTCCTCTTCTAAATCCTCTACCTGATCTTCCTCTTCCTCTGAAATTTTGCTCATGGGACTGGTTTGAACTCTCACCTCTTTCATATATTTTATCCTGAGTGTCTTCAATCTAATTTTTATCCTCATTTTGTTGCACAGAAGCTCTATCCTTTCCTTTTTGTTTATTCTCAAATTTTCTATTCAACTTTTCCTCAACTTTCAAAGCTAATCAATAAGATTCTACCAAATTAAAAATTCTTACAAAAATTAGTTCTTCTTGAATGCTTGGCTTCAGCCCATTGATGTATCTTGCTAATTTATCCTTTTTGAATTTTGAATGTCTCGTTCTAATCAAGATTTTGTGGAATTATTTAGTATACTCTATCATAGTTTTTGTTACTTGTCTCAGACTCTGTATTTTCTTGAATAGCTCAAGTTCATAATCCATCGGAATAAATTATCTCTTCATTTTTTTCACCATTTCATCCCACTCGGTGATCTTCTCCTTTCCTTTCCCACCTCTTTCTATTTGTATTTATTTCCACCAAATACTTGCATGTCCTTTCAACTTTATCTTTTCAAATCTTACTATGGGTCTTCAACTTCCTCAAATTCAGAGTATTCTTCCATATCATTTATCTAGTCTAGGAGTTCTTCTAGATTTAAATTTCTATAAAAATTTTGGACTTCAATATGCAGTCTCTTTCTAATCCTTTAAATTGTAACTAATAATGGGTCATTTTCCACTATTGTTGTTACATTTTTTCCACCACTTGATTGACTAGAAGTGTCAGAAGATTCATCTTCTTCTTCACTCTCTCATACTCTCCTTCCATGTTCAACTCTTATGCATATCTCTTCTTGCAATGTATCTACTTTCCTTCTAAGCGCTCTAAAATCATCACCATGGACAAACATCATGAGGATTTCTACCTCCACCTCTACCCATACCTCTCAAGGCTACTCTTGGAGGCATTTCAACAACACCCATAACTCATAGGTCCTGCTACAAATTGCCTCACTTCGACACTCTTCCTGTAGACTCAAGAACTCTTGCTTTGATACCACTTATGCAAGAGAGCTCCTGAAACTCTCAACACTTTTCAAACATGCAAGAGAAATATCCATAAAATGATTTTAAACAATATCAAAAATTAGCAAAATGTATGAAATTTTCTAGTGTTCAACAATCACCAAGTTTACAAGAGTTCAAATCCAAAACGAAATATAATCATGGTAACCCTATAGACTAATGGAAAACATCTCCAGTCAAACTTATAAGTTTAAATAAACAACAAGATCAATCACTAGTATTCCTTCTTCATTCCCACTTCTTCTTGTAGCCATTTTCTTCTTCTACCTGCAATATTTTTATGAATAATCAAAGGAAAATTGAACCAAACCTCTCCCAAAGTTATTTTATGCTAATTGACACCTCTAACCTACAACATGTCTTAAAACCACCCTCCAAGAAAATCTACACCCCTTTCTCACACCTCCAAATTTTGGAAATGAAATTTCAAAACAAGATTGTTATGACCACTCCAAACAACCTCAATCTTCATCAATGTTGTAACTCCTCCTCCACGCCCTTAAACTAGAAAAGAAAATAAAAATTCATATAATAAAACATTAAACACTCTAATGTATGTTTATACCAATTACAGGAAGACAGGTCATGAATTCTTGACACCAAGATTCTCCATTCCTCATAATTAATTTTGATTTTTAAAATTTCCTACTAGCACATTATGGGCGCCCCACTTTGCCAACAATAATGAGGTTTTTTTTGAATGTCATGCAAAACTTTAAAATTCCTAGGAAAATCCAATGCCTAAGTTGATTTTTTGCAAATTAAACATTTAGATTTGCATTTCCAACACTATCTCACATTAAAACTTTATAACCAAAATTTGTCCAATTATTAAATTCTAATCTTTGGACAAAGAAAATCAACTAAATACTCAAAACATTATTCAAACTATGTCACACCAAAATTTAATCATTTTTGTTGATGTAAGATTACATGCAACCATGGATACTCCTGTATCAGAAGGGTAATGCCCTTCCTAAAACACAACTTTCTTTGTGCTTTCATGTTGCTAACCAATTCTAATTTGAATTTGTTAGGCTTTCACCCTCGCACTTGCTTTTCTCCAATTTTGACTTTACCATTTGTCGAAAAGCTTTGTCTAATGGTTCTTTTCTCTAG
The DNA here is from genome assembly GCA_007115665.2 of Sequoiadendron giganteum. NCBI lineage: Eukaryota > Viridiplantae > Streptophyta > Pinopsida > Cupressales > Cupressaceae > Sequoiadendron > Sequoiadendron giganteum. The sequence goes on from CM021100.1 coordinate 648,934,634, forward strand.
AATACCCTCATTATCATCACAATCTGCACTTTCATCTAAAAAGCCACTTCCCAAACCATCTTTATCCCTAAAGCTTGGGGTTTCTAGATTATATTCTGCACAAGTGACATAGCCTTGGAAGTCGATGTTTGTGAGAGACTTGAATCTCTCTATTCTTGAATGTGAGAGACCACCTACCCCTTGCTCACTCACACTATCATCAGAAACCAAAAAATTTGTAACCCCTTCCCTAGTGCAATCCATTTGAGGAATGGAATTGTCCATAGTTTTTTAACCTTCCACATCGCAATTCAATTGGGGAATGGTATTTTCCACTATTTCATTTTTAGTATTACACTTAGTTGTTACTTCTCTTAGCGACGAAGGATGAGATTCTAAGGCATGCGTTCCATGGGATTTCCATCTAAGACTATATCTAGGACTTCCTTCAACATCACCTTCCCTTGATCCTTTGTAAGCTCATTCGAGGAGTTAATCAGTTTAGAGACAAAAACTTCATTTTTAGCTGCTTTCCCTTTCTTATTTTGAATACAGTCTTCTTCTAGATGCCCTATTTTCCTACATAATCTACAATTTTCCATAACTTCATCTACTTCAATTTGTTGATGCCAAATACCTTCTTTTGTAATTATTTCAATTTCCTTGGGAAGGGGAGGAAAGGGTTTTGAGATGATATAAATCCTCACATACATAATAAGATCCTTTGGCTCAATGGCTTCATCTACTTTCAAAAAAGAATCTAATTTTTCCCTCTATCTTAGGGTTTCAGAGTCCCAAAAGCAAAGGCGAATCCAGACCAGGACCTCCTCAATAGTTTCTTTCAGAGGATTGAAGTTAGGGACCCAATATTTAATATATAAGCGCATGTCATCCATTAGAAAGGACCCATTGTTTAATATCCACTTTTTCATCTGAGCAGAGTCACAATCAACAAAAAAATACCCATTTGTCATAGTTTTGAGCTTGATACAAGAACCCCATTGCTCATCACACCATTTATGGGCCCTAGAAAAAGCCGAGTGCTCACCCACCCATTTCATAAAGAAAGCCCTCTCCCAACATCTCTTAACAACATCGGACCAAATATTTCCACCTATTGCAAAGGATATAACCCTATCCTTTTTAGTAAGAACACTTCCATAATATTTCCCCTTTGATCTACCTTTTTCTTTCAACTTCTATATTTTCTTCTAAAGATCTTTGCTCTGTTGATTAGGTCTTGAAAAAAAAATTGAAGAGCCCTATTTTGGCGAGCAGGATCTAGTAGTAGAGCACAAAAAAGGGGGAGGCCTAAATCTTTTTTGATGCGGATCTTCCCACCCCCATTCATGAGGAGAACTTGATCAAAACCTGCCATTCTGAGCAACATTTTTTGATGAGGCACTTAATACAACCTTGAAGATTTCCATGGTTGAAACCCTAGCCTCTTTCCACAACGTGACATTATGTCATAATAATTACACCAATTTTTCACTTTTTGAAACCTATAGCAACCAAACTATTAAGAATTTGAAGATGATGTGAACTAGTGATTTTTGATATTTTGTCTCTAAATTATAAATATATATTTGTAAAAAAATTTAAAAAATAATTTGTGACTTTTTTGCATAAATTTTAATAACTTATTTTATAGTTAACATTATTTTTAAAAAATGGCATTATTTCAGTAAAGCATAACTTTATTTATAGAAAGGATAAAATTATAAATGCTTAAATATAAATTTGTAACATTAATATCTAATGTGTGGATATTTTTTCTTAATTTTGTGTTGCATAGTTTTTTTATAACTTTTTGAAGTGAGATTAATTATAATTCAAAACATAGGTTACTTCAATAATGCATAACTTTTTTTGTATTTATCTGAATTAACTTTTCTTGTTGAAATAAGAACATCAATACCTAGTGCATAAATATTTTACATTTTTTAAATATATTTTACTCTCTATCCATGTGTGTGAAACAAAGACCTTCACAATTACTGAAAAACCTATCTTCACTAGAAAAGAGAAAATGAATATAGTAATTAAATTAAATATATTCAATATTATACTCATTGGAAAGATTACTTTGAGTTTTATAAACTTGATAAATTATCCTATCATATTTATTCAATTTGGTAGTCCAATCCTCGATTAGAAACAAATTTTTTGAGGAAAATCTAAGGATTGAAGTGGAAAGGTCACTTTTAGGGCCTCCATTCAAAGGTCCTCCAAATGAAGATACCTTTGTTTAAAGGTATTAAAGGGCCTCCATTTGTAGGTGTTCCATTTCCATGATTTAAAAAAAAAAAAACTTCGGACGAAGGTAATTTCCATAAAAGGAATAAAAAGGTTCCTTTCTATTCCTTTTATGGAAATTATCATAAAAGGAATACAAATGGACATTCAAACGGTTCGAAGGTTCCCTTTTCCATTTTTGAAAATTACATTCATTCAAAGGTTTTACACCTTCAAACAAAGGTCCATCTTCAAATGAAAGTACTTTTTGACTCATCTTCAAATGAAGGTACCTTTGTTCGAACAAATACCTTTGAAAGAAGGCGTTTCTCACTTTTCACCTCCATCTGAATTAAATAATGTGATGACACACAATTGGGACTCACTATTGCGAGTTCACTCATGTTGTTTGATCTAATTACTCACACATTTAAACTTGTATCTTATTATAAAATATTTCTTGAAATAATTTTGGATGGTGGTTAGAAATGTTTTCTTGTGACCTCTTAAACATATAATTTATTTAGTTGGACTTATTAGAATATGTTAGTATATATTATTAGATGGTGATTTGGGTTTATTTTGATTGCCTTCAAACTATACCTGATTGAGATCTTGAATGTTGAATTATGATGAAAATAAATTGAAGGATGATTATTTAACATTACATTATTATTTTTATGTGGTGCATTAACTATTAGTATCTAAGTGTAGAAGTTTCTTGTGAATGGTTATGTTCTTTATCTAATTTCCTTATATTTCTAAGAATAATAAGGAATTTAGTCATAGATAAATATTGTAGGAAGTGAAACTTTGATACTTTTGTATTCTAAGAAATGATCAAATAAATAGGAAAGTGTTAGAAGTTATATTTCAAGTGTGTATGCTATTGAATGTATGTAGTTATTTTATCAATCTTATTGTCACAATTTCTATTATGAATGTTTGGTAATGCATTGTAGAGTTGATAATTATTGTTATATATTCCCAAAACTAAGTATTAAAAAGGAAATGATTAAAAATTGAAAAGGAAGACAAACTCAATTATGATATTGATGGTACAAAATTGGGTTGATATGTGTGAGAGAATTATTGTATTGCATACATTTCAAAAGGAATAGAAATAATTTTGTGCTAATGAGAAATAATTTTTTAAGTGTAATATAAGTAGGAGTTCAATTATAGATCAATAAGAAGGATTAAACTAAGGTTGTGAGAATGTAAAATAAATAATTGGTTTCATTGTGTTTTGAATATGAATGAAATGAGTTAGCAATTATAATATGGAAATAAATTAAAAATAATTAGGTTCCAAATTGATCAAATAGAAGTATGAATATGGTAAGAGTAAATAAGTCTTGAATGTACCCTTTTGTGATGGTTTTGTATGGAAAAGTGATTGTATTTGAGTTTAGTTGGAACATAGAGTTGTTGTCTTGTATATTCTAAAATAGATCATGATATTGCGCCTATAATTTATGGATCCTATTACCATTGGTTATGAGCACTTACATCAACTACTAGTTATTATAAATTGATGTCACATAATCACATTTGAAAGTTTAAAGTTGCTTTTGAATGTTGAGTTGAGTGTTTGGTTGGTAAAATTTAGCATGAAACATGGTCTTGAGTTAGAACAATTTATATTTTGATAGTATTGATATAAAAATAACACCAACATTGTGATTTAAACCAATAATTTGATAGTATTATAGGATGAGTATTATGAGATGAATGAAATTTTGATATCTTGATGCAGTAGTAATTTGAGTCTTATGGAATGGTGGATAGTATTTCACCTATTAAAATATTATTTATATTATTCTTATTTTAAGGAGTTATAAGTTCTCTTACATATGTGATATTCCAGACATTTCATATTGGTACGTATTTCATAACGTGTGTTGGGTTGTGGAGTACATGTAGTTGTGAGGAATAGTACTATATATTATATTCTTTATGTATTTTGAGACCACCATTCCCCTCCTTCCCTTAGGTGGCTTTGTTGAATTTTGCATAGTGTTTGTGATATGCAAACTCTTTTAAGAGTATTGGAATTAATTATTTACTTATTTGACTTTTCTTATGTGTTAACGCAATGGTGTTGATTTTTTCTTTCTTTTGGTTCCTTAGCCAGCTGAGTATGAATGATCTTGTTTGTCTGAATGACTTATTTTATTATACTTTTGATGTGAATTTTAGAATGTTTCATTGGTGGCCACTTTTGAAATTTAGTTTTATTTATAAATTTTATTAAAATATTTAACACTAGAATTTTACTTCAAGACAAGATTTTTTTGGTTTGATACTTTCTAATATTTGCAACTACTAGCATGTGTGGAGTGATGTGATATATGTAAAACTATCATATCTTGAAGGGGTACTTGTAGGTCATATATGGCATGTGGAGTTCTTAGTACAAGGTTGGGGGCTATAAAACCTCCCCAAGAAAATAAGAAAAAAATATTAAGAAATGTAAAGGGATTTTGGGATTCAAAGAATTCAGAGATGTCAATTATATAATTTTGTGGCTATTTAATAATTGAATACAAAAAATTATGGTGTTACAAATTATTGGATATTGGCCCCATGATTTTAGGTAGCTAGATACTAGATCTCTGATTTAAGACTCTATGGTATCATGGGTACTTATGTTTTTTGCGATTTTCATCATCCTTTCAAACTCTTTTACAAGATTTGTCATGTGAAGTCATATGTTTTCATATTGTAAGGTGTATGGCTTGAGACATGTGAATATGGTGTGAATTAATTATTGAGAATCAAAATAGAAGAAATAATAAGTAGAATAAATAAAAGAGCTTAATGTTTATGGTGGTTATAATTAGATTTGGTGTCATGATATTTTGATGGTTAGTCTCTTATTACCTATATAAATTCAATCTTTAAAATAAATTATATAATAGATCAATATCGTTTAAATGTATTATTGGTGATGCATAGATAAGATGGTAACTTAATAACCCAAGAAACTTTAGAAAACTATTGGTTTATTCTTCTCTGACCTTATGTTTCTTAGCTCTTATGGTGATTCATGAACATTTATTTAGGAAACTTGTACTTTCACTTTACAATTATGATACATATTGTATTATTGTAATGCATGATTAATACCATTAGCATAATCATTGTACTTTTTATGGAAAGTTATTACTTTAGATACTTGTTAATTAATGGTTTTTAAATTGTTATTCTCCCATGCAACTTTCCTTCAAGATACACTTTGGATTCATCATTTAGATATAATAGAAATGGTGAAATACCTTACCCTCACCTCTTAGAGAACTTCCTTGAGGGGGAGGATGTGAGGCCCACCCTTATCTTGTACTTTTATTCACACTTGATAGGCATACATTTTATATTGATACTCATAGATCACACATTTATGTTTAATTTTTTATTATGATTATAGATTGCATGGGTATGGAAACTATACTTAGAATACTTTAGTTTTATATATAATTGTTGTGACAATGATGATTATGTTATATTTCTATTATTTATGTGAATGGTTTTAGGGTATCACATTTCTTCTCTTATGCTAGGATTTGATTTCCATTGTATTATGATGAATGTTAACAACAATCTAATTTTGAAGTGGTAGTTTAAATTACATCTTGAATCATGATTATGATTTGTATATTATAGAGTGCATCTGCACATATGAAAGTGATGTATGCTAGCCACTTGTTATCTAATGGATTAATGAGGATATTGATTATTATGATGCTTTACTTTAAGGTCATGCTTCTATTGCTATGGATGATAGTGATGTGATTGAACTTGAGTCATTTATTTGAGTCTAGTATACAATTTATAATGATGTTGAGCAGAAAAATATGTGCCAAGTTGAAGATCAACATGTTCCCCAACTTGGAAGTGGACCCGATCTTGATGTATTCCAATTTGGAATACAAGATGACTTCCTTCCTTGTGCTCAGTAGGGTTGTACAGTTAGGTATAATTTCATTTTCAATATGAGTTAGAGGTGTTTTCTCTTTTTCCTTGATTCATATGATGAGGTTAGTAGGTACAACAAGGTTGAAGAGTTTTATAGTGTATGTTTTCTTTCATCCATATATGATGTTGCTGACCTATCTTTAAGTTTTTTACCACCTGCTATTATGCCCATGCTTTTTGCATTATAGAATAGGTCTTGAACCTATTATTTATGGTTTCCATATAATAATAAGGTTGATGGTGAAAAGGCTCTTCACTTCTTCATATTCTTTTAGAAATTAATGCTTGTAGATAAGAGACATCACTCCTATTAGGGTGGTGAAAATGAATTCAGTTTGAGGGACATTAGCTCTTTTAGTAGGCTTATCTTTGACAAAGGTAAGCGATTATAGAAATTTTCCATGGCCTTATGTCATGGGTCTCCTTGTAGATTTTAACCTAAAATTATGTTTGCAAGTTGTGTTTGTAGCAATATCTTCAAATTCTTTGTGCCTCCATGTCATTAGCTACAATTTATTTTCTTGACTTCTATGTATACAAGTGACACACATCTCCAACTAGAGCTAATATTGGTACCTAATTTTGTAATGTCCAAATTATGCTTGAATCTTAGCTCCCTTATGATTATTGGCCTTGTTATCCCCTTCATAGATAAATTGGCCTAAGATAATTCTTGATTGGTCTCCCTTGATATAAATTTTCAAAAGTGTTCTCCCCATTCATTTCCATGTGCCTACTCGTGTGTTAGAAGTTGCAAGGTCTAAAAAATTCTAAGTGTGGGGTATTTTACATTCGAATTTCTATGTACTTATGTTGGAGTTTTGGTTTTTCCCTTTCTAGTATGCATTTTTTCCAACTCCATAATTTACTCTATTTCTATCAAGATCAAACTTTCCTATGTAGTCATACCTTTTACCCATTCCTTGTATTTGCCCCTTTCCTATTGGGACATCAAATTTCTCCTTCCCACCATCCCTTTTCATTGAACTCAACTTTACCTTGCTTTTTTTTACTCATTGGTATTTACCTTGCCATAATTCCTTTAATCTAAACATTGAATCTGTGATCCTTGCATTGATTTACCTTCAGCATTATAGTTTTGACTATCCCTTTACCCAAGTATGTTTTCCTTGGTATCCTTGATACTTGACTTTTTATGTTTTCTTTTATATAATTTTTTGAAGAGATGTTGAAATACTTAGTATGTGGTAAAAATTATGAGGTATTATTAATCCCCAATATCTAACACTTTTCAATATCTTATTTCATCAAGATCATGATTTTGGACTTATTCTTATATGCATACCTAAAGGGATGAGTTCCTTGCCATACTCAATTCTTGATCCCAATTCCCTAATATTGGTTGGGTTATAAGGAATCCCTGAGCCCCAATCATCAAAACTCTAAAACTCCCATATTTTGTATTTTTCACTCCCACCTACCTCTCTACATGACCCAAGTCACCATTAATGACCCAATAAGGCCCTACAACTACCTAATCATTTTTTTCTTGCCTCAAAACAACTATTCATCTTGAAGGTGATAATTCACGTGTACTTACCATGATATAAATAGAAGGAATCCATGCTATAATTAATGTAAAAAATAATTTTTAAACCATAAATATTTTCGTGCCATTCCATGGTTGTCATTTCAATATATTTTATAGGCTCTTCTCTACCATCCACACTCAAACTAAAGGAACTATTAATAAGTAATGGAAATCATGAAGAGATGGATTTCCTTGCACCTCTAGGTACTTTTGTACATCTTAAAGGGGAAAATTCTACATGAGGGCATTAAAGTTTGGTGCAGGAGCACCTGGTTGAGTTCATGCCTCCATGAGGCAACTTTTGCTTTTTGAATTAAGTTTGATGTTTTGTTCTTGTAATAAGGTCTATGATACCATTTTAGGTGTGTTTGATTCCATTAATAGGTGGTTAGGTGGTTTGTCGAATCATTTTTTAAATATTGTAAAAGTTGTTGATTCTTGAAAATATTGTCATATTATAAAAATGCAAAAATGCAACAAAAGGAAGATGAAGGATCAAAATCGATTGGAATTAAAAGAAGTTGGTTTGTAACTATTGGACCTGGTTGGGAAAGGTTAAAAAGACCTGGTTCCATCATTTTTTTGGTGGTCGAAGATTGGGAGGAGGTTTTGAGCAATAAATAATTTATTTTCTACATTATTGTTGTGTTCCTTACTATTCCTTTCAATGGCACATGCTTGTACAGATAAATGAAGGTCATAATCCTACTATAGATTATAGAGGGTTAAATATAGTGTATGTGGCTTTTTTTTCATTCCATATCATTGAGAAATAAGAGAGATATTGCATTTTCTTTGTAGACTGCTTGAAACCCTAGCTGGGTTAACCAGTGGCATAGAAAAAAAATTAGTTTCTCAGTATATCACAGGTGAAAATCCACAAAAAATGGTGCATAGATCTGTGTGGAAATTATCTTTGTGCTCTCCAAGTTACAAGAGTTAGGGATAAGGTTTTGTGTAGGTATGATGATGCCCTAGGCTGGTAAAAGCATGTTTTTGAACAAGAAAGAGGTATATAAGTAGGGTTTTGAAGAAAAGATGATTGGAATCCATCCTAGTTGATGGAATTAGAATGTGTAGGACCTAAATTAAGTGTTTAATTTATTTGATAGTATATTTGAGGTTAGGATTTTAGAAAACCAATAAACCCTTCTTGAAACAAGCCTAATTAGGCCTTATAGCAGAAGGACAGTCAATTTTAAGGCCCTATGTTGCAAGACAACCACCCATTATTTTCACATATGTTGAATAAATTCCAAATGGGTACTCAAAAAAGGTTTCATATTTTGGAAATGAGTTCTGGTTTGCAAGTTATGACCAAAAGACAATGAATTTCTACTCTTTTAAGCTTTTATGCAAATGTAGCAACAAAGATTTGAAGGATATGTTCCAAATAAACCCTATGATATTTTGAGGTATGTTATGAAGGGGATTAATGGGTATCTAAAAATATAAATTTTTTGTGGGTTTTCAATTTCTTTTGAAAGTTATGGTCAAATTTCACTATTTGGAATGCTACAAGCAAGTTTGAAAGATTGTGAGAAAACAATAAGTTAGAGTTTTCAAGGTTAAAATATTTTCCAAATCTGATTGATTTGTGATTGGTTAATAATCACCCTCCATTCTCTACATCAATTGACCTATCAGAGCCCAAAAAATATAGGCAAGTGAGTTTTGGAGTTTATGTGTTGTCTTTTTGCAGGTTGAAGGAAGAACCTGGATGCCAAAAGACTAGGTAGTGAGGAAAATAAAAGAGACCTAGGTGAGGTATCACAAAGGAAAGAAGAATCAAGGTGAAAGATACTTTCTTGTAGAAGAAGAATGGATGTGTGGAAGAGATACTTGCAGAGTGAGGGTTTACAAAAAAAGAAACAAGTGATGAAAAGAAAAGAGGAAAGTGAGGGGAAGAAGAAGAATGAGAAGGTCAACCAAATGGATGATGAGAAAGAGATAGAAATTTAAAAAAAATCCTTGGAACAAATGAAAAAATATATAGAAATAATTTATCTTGAGTTCCAAATGGAGATGCAAATTCTTGAGAAAGAACAAGAAGAAGGTGGTTGGCATTTGCCCTTAAGGAAAAAAGGTGAAATGGCCTATCAAGAATATCATTAAGAGGAGAAGGCAAGAGGATACAATAAAATCTTTTTTGATAGAGGAATATAACGAAAAAATTAAGTAAGTTAAGGTGATGATGGTTGGTAGGGAAGAGTTCATCAAAGTAGAAGAAGAAAAGCACATGCAGGTGGCAGCCATTTCAGAACTTGAAGGTACCAAGATAACAAACCTGAAGAATGATATGATTTTGGATGGAAATGACATTGAGTTGGTGTCAAGATTTGATTTATTTGAGGTCAAGGATGAATTGATTTTGGAGACTCAAGGTTGGCTTCAAAGGTATGTTGGTATGGTTATGGAAGGGATGTTTTCTTCATTATTTTCAGTGGAGGATGGTGGTCATTCAATTTTTTTTCACATCAAAGGTTAGTGAACCTGATAAAGCAGTAGCCATAAGGGCAGATCATCAGATAGGAGAGGTGAAAAATAGAGGTGAAGAGATCATAGTTACACTACAAAGGAAAAAGAATAAGGAAGGAATACACAAATTTCTTGGTGAGATTGCAAGGAGGGATAGACCTAAGTTCAAGATTAAGTAGGCCATGGAAGGAGAACAAGGTGTTGTGGTAGAGTATGTAGTCCATTGAGCAAATATAATTAGTTACAAATTAGCTAGACAAATGGGAAACAAGTTTTCATTGACAAGATGAAACACCTTTGCCAAGTGTTCACAAGACCCAACATAAAGATGAAGACAACATGGAAATGTTTCAAGGAAGACAAAGTGAATAGGATAGAAGACGTCAAGAAAGAGAGTTCAAAGGTGGATCCCTATTACTACACTCAATTCAAGAGGGACTTGAATTCTTCTTTCTCTGAGAGTATGGTGCAGGAGCACCTGGTTGAGTTCATGCCTCCATGAGGCAACTTTCACTTTTTTATTTAAGTTTGATGTTTTGGTCTTATAATAAGGTATATGAGACCATTTTAGGTGTGTTTGAGTCCATTAATAGGTGGTTAGGTGGTTTGTTGATTTATTTTGCAAATATTGTAAAAGTTGTCAATTCTTGCAAATATTGTCATATAGTAAAAATACAAAAATGCAACAAAAGGAAGATGAAGGGTCAAAGTCGATTGGAATTAAAAGAAGTTGGTTTGTAAATATTGGAACTGGTTGGGAAAGGTTAAAAATATCTAGTTCCATTATTTTTTTGGTGGTTGAAGGTTGGGAGGAGGTTTTGGAGCAATAAACAATTCATTTTCTGCATTATTATTGTGTTCCTTACTGTTCCTCTCAATGGCACGTGCTTGTATGGAAAAATGAAGGTATGAATCCTACTATAGATGATATAGGGTTAAATCTAGTTTTTTTATCTTTTTGTTTCATTCCATTTTACCAAGAAACAAGAGAGATATTGCATTTTCTTTGTAGACCGCTTAAAACCCTGGCTGGGTTAACTAGTGGCATAGAAAAAAAATTAGTTTCTCAGTATATCAAGGGTGAAAATCCACAAAACTTGGTGCATAGGCCTGTGTTTAAATTCTCTTTTTTCTCTCCAAGTTATATGAATCAGGGATAAGGTTTTGTGTAGGTATGATGATGCCCTAGGCTGGTAAAAGCATGTTTTTGAACAAGAAAGAGGTATAGAAGTAGGGTTTTGAAGAAAATATGATTGGAATCCATCCTAGTTGATGGAATTAGCATGTTTAGGCCCTAAATTAAGTTTTAAAGGTGTTTGAGAGGATATTTGAGGTCAATACTTTAGAAAACCAATAAACCCTTCTTGAAACAAGCCTAATTAGGCCTTGTAGCAGCAAGACAGACAATTTTAAGGCCGTATGTTACAAAAAAACCACCACTTATTTTCACACATGTTGAATAAATTCTAAATGGGTACTCAAAACAGGTTTCATATTTTGGAAATGATTTCTGGTTTGCAAGTTATGACCAAAAAATGAATTTATACTCTTTTAAGCTTTTATGCAAATGTAGCAGCAGAGATTTGAAGGATATGTTCCAAAGAAACCCTATGAGATTTTGAGGCGTGTTATGAAGAGGCTTAATGGGTATCTTAAACTATAATTTGTTTGTGGGTTTTCGATTTCTTTTGAAATTTATGGTCAAATTTCACTATTTGGAATGCTACAAGAGAGTTTGAAGAGATTGTGAGAAAATAGTAAGTTAAAGTTTTCAAGGTTAAAATATTGTACAAATCTGATTGATTTGTGATTGGTTAATGATTTACTTGCATGTTGTACATCAAATTTTATGGCATCAAAGTAATGGGTGACTCATATAGCACAAAGTGACCAAATTTATTCTATTAAGGTCACATAAATAGGTTGGGTTGATATTTGTTGCCAAATGTTTTATTTTTTAATGGAGGAAGAAAAAAGGGAGAAAGTGAGGGAGCATATACAATTAAGAAACTTACTCAATAGAACTTAAGAATTCTCAATTTCTAATCTAGGTTTAGCACTTTGATACTATAATGATCTTAATTCATCCCAAAGTTATAATAAAAACTTGTAACCTATTAAGAGTGAATGTTTAAAGGAAAAATAAACTTTAATTAAGTGTTTCCCTATGTATTGTGTACATTTCTAGATATGTTATTGATTTTTTTGCTAGCCAGATGACTAAAACACATAAAGATTTTTCAATGTATCTTTACTCATGAATTACTCAATAGAATTATTTAATATTATGGAAATATTTTTTGTCTTCTTGAATGTATGTGTAGAACCTAGTTTTCCCATGCAATTTGGAAAACATAGTATTTTTGATATCCTCATTAAGTTATCACCATTGGTTTCATTTATTACATATTTTAAATAAATTCACTAACTCTGTTGCCCAATTGAATATGGGTACCAATATTTTATTGGCTCTACCTCCCCATCATACCACAACATAACTAAAGAAACTAAAATTTAAGCATCGTTTTAAATTTTTTTGTAATTTGTTTTACCCACTACAATGTATAAAATATGTACGATAGTAATAGGGTCTATCAAAAATCATATTTCATATGGTATATTATTTATTTTAATAGAGTGTCTGACCATGAATACTACAAACTAGCATATAGGTATGAAGTGATAATTTAAATAGAGGTATGTTATGCCTTGGGTATGGTTTGTATTAGGGTAAATGCTAGTTTCTTATAACGATATATATTGCAACACCTTAGGGAAGATCCTCTTGGTTTAAAAAATCTAGAAGTGAAGGAGGTCCTACCCTCCTCAATAATTGGTCCAAATTTTCCCTTCCCAAACATTAGTGTGAATTATTTCTCTATGATCTTGATATCCTAACACTCATAAGAAGCTTACCTTTAGGGATTTGAGACCTAAAATTTTGGATATCAACACTCTCAACCAAGGACCCCTATCAAAATTGAAACCTCACCAAAGACTCCAATATCCATCCATGTTAAGCCAAAATTTTAACATCTCCAATCACATGAAGATAACCATCTCCTATAAATGGAACTTAATATGTCAAAATACTCTAAATTATATATAAGAATCATGATCTAAGAGATTTTCCATGGCACCCACAACACTTTTAGATCATCCATCACCAATTGATGAATGCACATCACTGATAAAAATCCCAATAAAATATGATATTGAACTATCCATGGAATCATGATAACCATCTCCTAAATGGAGATCACCCATGATCGACACACACTCAATTAGAATATCAATAGCTCTCTAGAAAATAAAGTAGAAAAAATATTTCCAAGCCAATAAGATAATCCACATGCTATAAGCCCCAACAAGTAACTATCTAGGAACTCTAATCATCCATTCCCTCATCCCAGTGTAATACCTTGATACAAAAATGACCACACACAAGGCCAACTAATTTAATCTATATAGAAATTGAAAAGACCCTTGGATATAAACATTTTACATTCAAGTCATCCCATTTCAAATAATAGGTGGTACCAACCCACACAATTTTATAACTCATAAATACCAAACTAATGCAAATTTTAAAGTCATGATCACACCACTAACTTGAAAATTGAGTTAAAATCAAGATAACCTATAGAATTCAAGACTTAAACACTAGATCAAATCCAAATATAAGTTACCAAACAAATCCATAAACAAGTAACCATAGCCAAATGACTATTATAATAAAAACCTCTTAAAATTGAATTAAACCACCATTTATAATCATGAACCAGTCTAATGCCACAACCTAATCCAAACAATCATGTACATGATTATGTTGTGTCAATGCTTAAATTTGCATGAATATCCCTAACACCATAATCATCACCATCTCTACACCTACACTTAAATATTGCTAAAACAAGAATTTTAGTCTCAAACATGTATCAACCATGTCCTTAAACTAGAAGATAGCTTGCATTCATGTCTCCATCAAAGTCAACATTTTAAAAATAGATGTAAAATATATCAAGAAGAATCAAATTTGATAAATTATGTACCATCATATTGGTCTCATAAAAATGAACTCCCATAGTGTTTTATCATAAATTCATTCGGATTCTCATACAATCACACCCCAAATCTTAGGCTCCTACAAGCACTCAAATAAGTAAAAACCACTCTCTACTCATTCAAGTGAAAAATAAAAATCCATTATGTACTACATTGAAAATTATTTTCATTTTTTATTTAAAATATAAAATCTAATTTAATATGCTCAAGATATCACTTCTTAACAATTTTGAATTAATACCAACTTCAGACACCAAATTCTACTGTAAATATAAAAATTGATGACCAAACCTATACCATTATGTAGTGTTTAGAGTGAGTTATTCAACACATATAAGAAGTCAAAAAATTAATATCATATGTGAAATTTACACTCCATATGAAAATATTCCTTTATGACATTAAAATCAAATTGTTTGGTAGGGGATTAGCAAGCTGCATGAAGGTGTCACTATCGATGGTTGGTCAATGGTGGTGGCTCACTAGTGGCATGTGTTGAACAGGACAACTGAGAGGGGGTTGTGAATCATTTGTAGCAAATTTTAATCCTTAAAAAATACAATGGGACTTAGATCAATCACAAATATTTACTCTGCTAAATAATTACATTCAATGCAAAGGAAAAAACTAAAAAGCATCATACATACACAACAACACCAGATTTAAGTGGAAAACCCAATAAGGGAAAAACCACGGTGAGGATTACTCACACTATAGAGAATATCAAAACCGATTACAAAAGGCTCACTACCAAGACAAAGACTCACTGTCTGGATCAAGACTCACTATCCAAAAAGGGTTAACCACCCAGAGGGCTCACTGCCACACAGTTACAAAGAAGATATAAGAGATATGTTACACAAAAAATACAATCTCAATGCAACAGAGATTTCCACCATGATTCACTCAACCACTTGAAGACATCTATGAATGATAGAGTCCACCTTCCACTCACTACATCCATAAACTCAACATTTAAGATTCACACTGATTTGCCACACGCACATCACATACATAAATCTTGATCTATATCTTTCACTATCTCTTTTTCACACACCTTTCACCACTAACTCATTCTATATTTATACCATCTTCAACTTTGAAACATATCCAAAGTAAGATATCCATTATTCAATTTCAAATTAGGTTGGCGCCAAGACATTCTAGGGTGGAATTAGAATGAGGGCAACCCAAACACATGCTTTATGAGGACCCAAATAAGTCCCAACACACTTCACCAACTTCAAAAGTAGTGTTTAACACAAGGTTGACCAAACTAGTGTAAAACACATAGAAAAATTAAGCACACACGACCCTTAGCACTGTCCAATCCTTCTAGACACCAAAATTATCTTCAACATGATCATAATAGCTTAACTCTAGAACTGCAAGTTATAAGACTTGACCAAAGAGGAATTTGGACCAACAACATTTCTCTCAGACCTCATCCAAATACATGGAAAACCACAGTTCAAAACTGGTGAACATAACTCACACTATTCAACGAATCAAAAGCCCAAATCCTAGACATAGTAGCTTCCAACAATCATGATCAACGTATCTAAACCACACGAACATAGGAGAAAAACCTAGAGCAACCACTGAACACTTGCAACCTTTCTCTGTTACAATTTTCTCAATATCCTTGACATATACAACCAATAACTTGCATCTGTGACATTAATGACAACAACAACCAGATGATAACTAGTTAACCAGTTGACATCAATGAAAACACCTTCATTCTTGCAACAATCTCCCCCTTTGTAATTGATGGCAACACATGATGTGAAAACCATCAAAGACAACACACTAGCTTTGAACACACTTTTCATGATTTTTCTTTTTGTTTCTCCCCTTAGTAAATAATCTTTTTTTTTCACATCTCTCATATCTTGTCTCTTTTCTCCCCCTTTGACATCAATGGAAAATGCAAAAGATGTTTTACTTTGATTTCCCCTTTGACATTAAAAATAAAATACTCTTTCAATGACAACACATGACACTACCTACTCCCCCTAAGAGGTAGCCACCAAATCATCAATCCAAAGGAAAGATAGATCCATAGACCCACCAAATTGATGTATCTCCATATGCATCTAGTTCATGAAAGGAGGGGAAATGACCCCTAATTTCTCCCAGAGATACTCAAAAGTATCTTTAGGACGAGCCTTCGTAAATATGTCAGCAATCTAATCCTTCATAGGTACATACTCAATCTTTACTTCATTCTCCCCAACCTTCTCTCTCAAGAAATGATACCTAATAGATATATTATTTGCCCTCGAGTGCATCATTGGATTCCTTGAAATGTTAATTGCACTTGTATTATCACAAAAAGATAGAAATAGGATCGTCATACATTACTTTGATATCGTTCAATGTATGTTTCATCCATAAAATTTATGTACAACAAGATGCAACAACAATATACTCAGCTTCAATAGTAGATAAGGAAATTGAATCTTGCTTTTTACTCAACCATGCCATCAATCTACAACCAAAAAATAATGCACCACCACTTGTACTTTTTTTTTCTTCCATACATCCAACCCAATATGCGTCTGTATAAGCACTTAGTGTAAAGTTAGTATCCCTAGGATATCAAAAGCCATAATTCAGAGTGTCATTCAAATATCTAAATATTCTCTTAACAACATCAACATGTGTTTCCTTAGGATCTTCTTGAAATCTAGCCACAAGACATACAACATGCATAATATTTGGTCTAGTAGCAGTCAAATACAACAAAACTCCAATCATAAATCTATATTTTCTCTAACCAGCTTTAGGTAAATCATCAGCTTTACCTAATTTGCAACCAGTCACCATAGGAGTGCATACCAGTTTGGAACCATCCATCCCAAACTTCTTCAACATCTCTTTCACATACTTAGACTATAAAATAAAAATCCCTTTCTCTGTTTGATTAATTTGTAGCCCAAGAAAGAAATTCATCTCTCCAAACATAGACATCTCAAATTATTTTTGCATTTCTTCTGCAAATAGCTTACACGTAGTTTCTTTTCCTCCAAAAATAATGTCATCAACATCTACAACCACAATCAATATTTTATCATTTTCAATTTTAAAATATAGATTACTATCTGTTGTACCTTTGTTGAAACCTTGTTGAATCAAATATATATATAACCTTTCATACCAAGCTCTGGGAGCTTGCTGCAATCCATATAAATCTTTCTTCAATCTGCAGATCATATTCGGTTGATCTAATAACTGAAATCCTTCCAGTTGTTCCATCTAGACCTCTTCTTCTAGCCCACCATTAAAAAATGCACTTAATATCCATTTGATAGAACTTGAAATATTTATGAGCAACAAACATTAAAAACATCTTAATAGCTTCCATTCTTGCCACCGAATCAAAATTCTCCTGAAAATCTATGCCCTCTACTTGTGAGTAGCCTTTACACACAAGCCTTGCTTTTTTTTTTCTGACCCCTTCTCCATTCTCATTCAGCTTATCTCTAAATACCCACTTTGATTCGATTATGTTATGGGACCAATTCCAAAGTTTGATTCTTCTTGATATGCACATACTTAGGTGTCTAGCGGACACCACCAGAGCTTTTTCTTCTTCTTCATTCTGCTTCTCTTTCCCATCCTTCTCCTATTCTTCCACAATTTGTTCAATCCTTACACAATCAGGTTCATCAGATACATATCCATCAACATCAATTAAATTCTTCATGGCTTCATCAACCTTGACATTTGAGCTTTCTACAATTTTCCTCAATATTTTATTGAAACATCTGTAGGCTTTTCTTTTAGTAGAATATCCAAGAAAAATACCTTCATCACTTCTTGCATCAAACTTTCCTAAATTTTCTTCATCCCTTCTGATATAACATTTGCTTCCTAATACCTTGAAATACTTAACAGTAGGAATTATTCCACACCATAGCTCATAGGGAGTCTTTGTACTATTTTATCTTGCTTGAATTCAATTGAATACATAAAATGTAGTGTGAATAGCTTCTCTCCAATAAACTTCTAGTAGACTAGCTTCAGTATCATTGATCTAGTTGCTTCTTTAATTGTTTTGTTCTTCCTTTCAACAACTATATTCTGCTGAGGAGTTCTCTGAGCAGATAACTATATTTTTATTCCATGAACTTCATAAAACACATTAAACTCATGGGAAGTGAATTCACCACCTCTATCAAGCCTTAAGCATTTTATCCTCAAATTTACCTCATTCTCAACCATAGCTTCTTTGAATGTCTTGAATCTATCTAATGCATCAGACTTTTCTCTAAGAAATGTAACCCATGTATACCTAGAGTAATCATCAATCAAAAGAATAAAGCACCTTTCACCTTGTAGATTTCTCACTCTTGTAAGACCACATAGATTTGTATGAATTAAATCTAGTAGTCTAGTAGTAGATTATTCCTTTGATCTGAAACGATTTCTTTCTTGCTTTCCAAACTGACAATTCCTGCAAATAGCATTAACAAGCTTTGTAATCCTTGGTAAATCTCTCACAACTTCAATGCACTAATCCTTGCCAAGTTATCAAAATTAATATGACACATTCTTCAATGTCATATCCAACTATCATTAATTTGAGTCATAAATCATCGTCCATTAGCACCCTTAAGTTGATATACATTTCCTTCAGATTTTTTCTAGCTACAACTACTATTCCGAAGTCTTTCTTGATTTCACATTTTTCATCCATAAATACAAGATTATATCCCTTACTACACATCTGTCCAACACTCAAAAGATTATGCCTTAATCCCTTAACATAGTAGCAATCATCAATATTATTCTTTCCATCAAAACTTACTGAGATTATCCCACAAATTTTAGCACCAGCATCATCTCCAAACATAACTAAGCCTCCATCATATTTTTTGAGTTTAACAAACTTACTCTTATCATCGGTCATGTGATGTGAACAACCATTTTCAACAACCCAATATTTCTTTTCTTGTTTAGCATGTAGGGCATAGATTACAGTACCTTCACTTTTCTCCTTCTCCGTAGGGCATTCCTTCACCTATTTTTGAGAATTAGTAGAAGTAGGTTAATCTTTTATAGCCAAGAACAAGCATTCATTATCATCAAGATTTCCATAATCAGATTCCTCATCAGAAATACTAGCATCCTCATTTGCATAATATGCTTTGTTGATCTTCTTTCCTTTATTTTCTCTCATATCTTTGTTTATTCCTCTTAGCTCTTTCTGGACAACTCGAAGCATAATGACCTATTCCTCCACAACTAAAGCATTTAAAGGGTAACTTACCTTCATACTTATCAAATCCTTTCTTCATTCTTCTCACTTGAAGTTAGCTTCTACTTCATCAAGATTTTCTTCATCCGGATCTTCAGCTTTTGTAGCCTTAAAAGTAGTTTCTGATTTGGATCCATTTCTCAAGTTCGACTTTCTCATCTCATAAGATGTCAAAGTTCTCAATAACTGATCTTTAGTGTAAGTCTTGTAGTTTATATGTTCTTCAATAGCACATACCTTTTCACTATACGTATTAGGAAGAGTTCTAAGAATCTTCTTTACAATCCTGGATTCATCTACTGTAGCACCAAGTCCTCACATTCTAGCTAGACCTCATCCAATCTTTGTACACAGGCTTTAACATTCTCATCTTCAGACATATGCAGGAGCTCAAACTATGTCTCCAAATTCTAAAATTTTGTTTCTTTGACCCTTTCATCACCTTCATGCACTTTTTCTAAAGTATCTCAAACTTCTTTAGCAATCTTCAGGTTTTGAACCTTAATCAACTCGGAATGTACAAGACTATTCTTCAAAATGAACTTTGCCTTATTGTTCACTTCATTGCCTTGATCTCATTAGTTTTACTCGAACCATTAGTAGGAGGACTGTAAGGAATCTTGTATGCTTTCTCCACATCATATCCGCAATACTCCATATATTCTTCCATCAATATTTTTGAGATAGCATAATTAGTTCCATCGAACTTCGGATACTCATAAGTAACTTTGCCAGCCATCTCAGACCTTCCTTAAGCAGTTAAGCTCTTCTCCAAGGAACCACACTTTGATATCAATTACTGAACAAGACAACTAAGAGGGGGGTGAATTAGTTGAAGCAAATTTTAATCCTTAAAACATTCATTGGAACTTAGATCAATCACAAATCTTTACTTTGCTAAATAATTAAATATTCAATGCAAAGGTAAAAACTAAAAAGAATCATACATACACAACAACACCAGATTTATGTGGAAAATCCAATAAGGGAAAAACCATGGTGAGGATTAGCTCACACTATAGAGAATATAAAACCCGATTACTAAAGGCTCGCTACCTGATAAGGCTCACTACCAAGACAAGGACTCATTGTCCAGATCAGGACTCACTATCCAACAAGGGTTAGCCACCCAGAAGGCTCAATGCCCCATAGTTACAAAGAAGATAGAAGAGATATGTTACACATAGAAGACAATATCAATGCAACAAAGATTTCCACCACGATTCAATCAACCACTTGCACACATGCATGAATGATAGATTCCAACTTCTGCTCACTGCATCCATAAACTCAACATTTAAGATTGCACTGATCTACCACACTCGCATCATTGATCTATATATTTTACTATACCTTTTCCACACAAATTTTGCCACTAACTCATTCTATATTTAAACCATCTTCAACTTTGAAACATATCTAAAGTCGGCCATCCATTATTCATTTTCAAATTAGGTTGGCACCAAGACATTCTAGGGTGGAATTAGAATGGTAGCGACCCAAACACACACTTGATGAGGACCCAAATAAGTCCCAACACACTTCACCAACTTTGAAAGTAGTGTTTAACACAAGGTCGACCAAACCAATGTAAAACACATAGAACAATTAAGCACACAGAACTCTTAGCACTGTCCAATCCTTCCAGACACCAAAATTATCTTCAACATGATCATAATAGCTTAACTCTAGAACCGCAAGTTATAAGACTCAACCAAAGAGAAATTTGGACCAACAAAATTTCTCTTAGACCTCAACCAGATACACATAAAACCATAGTTCATAACTGGTGAACATAACTCGCACTATTCAACAAATCAAAAGCCCAAATCCTAGATATAGCAACTTCCAACAATCATGATCAACATATCTAAACCACACGAACATAGGAGCGAAACCTGAAGCAACCAATAAACACCTGCAACCTTTCTCTATTACAATTTTCTCAATATCCTTGACATATACAACCAATAACCTACATCCATGACATTAATAACAATAACAACTAGATGATAACTAGTTAACCAGTTGACATCAATGACAACACCTTCATTCTTGAAACAACATGACACTATGCAAACTAGGAGTTTTATCCCCTTGCAAGATTAGTGTGATTATCCGAACCCCCAAGGACTAGAGGATCGTGATTAGAAACTATTCCCCATATGATTTGGGTCTCATGCTCAATATTAACTTTTTTAATATCAATTTAGAGAAATTTACAAAAAAAATGGTTCATACAGAATTTCTACACCATGCCCATCCAAATATTAATGCAAACTCTTTACCAGTATGTGAATATTTTAATTCTTTAAACTATGTTGACTATATGGCCATAATAATTATATATAGTTGTGCATGTATATTCCCTTCAAATATCCTCTAGTGCTTCATAAATATAAAATAATGACCCTAAATGTAGTTGTATTTTATATAAATCCATAGGTATTTGGGCCTTTTGGACTTAATGGCGAGGTCTATTTTGTCCAAAAGGTCAAAAAAATCCATAGAAAGAGCCCTAAAAGCTCCACTTACCAAATCTTCATCAAACCCTAGATGAAAAACAACTCAAGTCTATAAAAGCACTTGTGACCTAAAAAATTCCTTCATTCTTTTCTTGGAAGATCACGTATTCAATTACATATAATAACCCACTCATACCAAGGGTTATAATTAGGACTTGTCCCCCACAACTGAATATCTAGGCTCTAAAACCATTAAAAAGGAATAAATTATAACAATAAAAATATTTTCATAAACCCCAAAATATAAAAATATATAAGCAAGCATTCAAAGTCCACCATATAGTAAAATAAATGAACAAACCATCAAAATTACACAAGATATGCCCTATGGAAACCCTCATGAAAGAAAAACCAACCTCTAAAGAATCCACACTCAATTTATTATTTATTATAATACACTTTGAGTTTCCATGAATACTTCTAAAACATAAATCTGACTCTAATTCATTCTTTATGTTTTCAAGCATAATGGGTAACCATACAACCAAACATCACATGTCATGCTTCACATATGCACTCTACAAGAGAGCTCAATATAATGACAACCAATCTCAATTGCTAAACATATGCTCACTTTTATAAATTCAAGCTCACACAAAACCAAAAAAGTGGTATTAGCTAAACCATGAGAGAAGAACACCATTGACCCCAACATTTACTTTTTGGTACTAAGCATTCTTAATATTAGATAATGTTTAATATGTAACCCACACATACAATATTGGCTACAATAAAACTTTACAAGTGGACCCAAATAAATATTTAATGTGGCTAAACACATCTCCAAAGATGAACCATCAATAAATATTTATTTTACTATACAAAGTGTACAAAACCCTTTTTCAAAAACATAAATACCTACTAAATCTCTTCCAATTTCCAAATCATCTTCTGACTATGAGAATCATCTTGATGTCACTCTTTGTTTTCTTTTATCTGCATACTTCCACTTAATTTTATCTCGTTAGTGACACTAGGTATGTTTAAATTTATTATGTTGGATGTGCTAGTATTATTTGAAGTTTTGCATAGCTATTTTCTTTCACCCGTGGACCTCTAGATTTGTGATGGATTTTAAAAAGGACAACCCCAAATAGCATATGTAGTTGTATACATCCCTAATGAATTTTATAAATTATTTTCAAGCATTTTTTCTTATATTTAATTTTAGTAATCATGATGTACTAGAAACTTTCTCATCCTCCATTAACCCCAACATCATGGTTTGACATAGATCGACAAATTTGAAATATTTTTTTTATTGAATCACATAATATTTCACTTTGACTTAATGTTGCCTAAATTTGTTTTGATCCATATTGGAAGGGACTCTCTACGAGTTTATAATTTTCCATAATTGATGTTGCAAAATGTATTTAATTCTTTGTAATATTATATTTATTTATAATTCCTTCTATATGTTGTCCAATGAATTCTAAACTTCTAGCATTGTTTGGCCAAGATATTTATCTTTTTTTATGAAAATTAGATTAATGATGATTGGTCCTGTAATGAGGATACATAACAAATATGGATTCAATTATTTGTTCTAAATAATACCACTCTCTTATATTTGAGGAGAGAGATATCATAATATCATTTAAAATAGTGTTTACAAATTTAACAATATTATTAAAAGATTCCCTTGTAATAAGTTTTTGTTTTGAAGTGCATATGATCCTAAAATGTGGTGCATTGGTATCTCATATCCTTGTACAAAGACGCATAAATCTTTCTTCTATTAAACTATAAAAATTATTAGTATTATTCATATTTTTTATTAAGTTCCAAATATTAAACTTTGGAATTATGAATGATTGCTCTGATAAATATAGATTATCGAAGGTAATACATATAATTATAGATAGTTTTATATATTATAAAATAGACATACTTATTTCTTTGAATTTTTTCACAAGAATATTCATTTCCTCCAAGATGGAATAATAATAGATAAAGTTATAAATATCTTCATGTCACTTAACCTTAATAAGAGGTTAGGAGTGTTATCTACTATGAGGCAATGTTCATACATCACTCCAATTAAGGATTGGTATTCAATATAAAGTCTTTAAATTTTCCCATGCAAGGGTATCCATCTAACATCAACATCTTTAAGAGCCTTATTTCCTATAGTTATTCCCTTAGTAAAATATCAAAATTCTAAAAAAATGGGACTTTAACAAAAGTATGAGTGGAGATTGCAAACTAGACCTTCAACTTTCACTACCATGGAAAACTTTCTCATAATTTTAAAAGCTAAATTAATTATGTGGGTCATGTAGTGATTATAATTTTGTATACCAAACATATATTTTGTAGCTTTATAGAAAGACTATTGACCTCGCATTATTGAAACACCATCCACCCCTAGACACATCAACTTTTGACAATTGTGTAGTCATCCATACCTCCAATTTAATTTAAAATATTTCTTAACCATTTCAAATATATTAAATGCACTATTGTATTCTCCTTAATTTTATTAATACATAGTAGATTAGGTTAGAAGACATGATTTTCCTTACTATACACATGCATACATACCTAATAAGTATTGTCTACTATGTAACTTCATCTAAAGATAATGCCATAAAAGTTGAATATATTTTATTTTCTTATAAATTATATGTTTTCACCTCAACAAGATAAATTTCCCATTATCATCCATTATTTATTCACCAATGTGTGTTAGAAAATTTAGGAATACATATAAAATACAATAAATCATTATATTCTAGGTAGTCTACCATAGGATGCCCTCTAGTCAAAATATGAAAAGTAACACTCAATTGAACAAATTTTTACCATTTAGTTTGCTCCCATCATCCTTCCAAATTGAGCTTGAATTGTACCTCAACATGCAGTCTTCACATATTTTTGAATATACTCACAATATTCCATGGCATGCTTAAAATCAAGACATTCTTCCTTTATTTTACATCTTAGAACTAAATTTTCCTCGCTATCTATGATTTATTTTAGATAAACTTTACTAACATGTTTTTCTATCATGATAAATTTTAGCTACAACTTCTTGTCCTTGTTATATTTTGAACCACAAACCTTATAGCTACATTCTATGGGAGGTTCATCTTTATTTTTATTCTACATTGATTTAATGAACAAGTACTTTGACACCTATAAATCTTGATTGATATTACTCATGCTCCATTTTTATTTAGCTTAGTTTTCTCTTCTATATAGGATCTCCATTTTCCTAATCATTTTTTGAGTTGGTTTTATGAACATTATTATTCTTTCTCCCTAGAAATCATCTTCTTGGTTAACTGATTGGGAACCTTGAGGGTTTTATTCCAATAACCATTAATTCTCCATATGAAAGGCACAAATGTCTTCCAACAACTCTGGATAATTGTTCTCCTAAAGAAACAATTACCCTCTAAATTTTGGAGGTACAACTCCCTCTTATAATATTCAATGAATTCGAAGAAACTAAAGAAACAAAATCTATGTTTTCTTTTAACTTGAAAGTAGTAAAGGTAGAAAACCCAATACTATAAGAATTTCCAATATCAAATGTAATGGAATAAACACTATTAATACCAGCACAAAGACTAGCACATATAGATATACTTATAAATCTCAATTACTAATCCAATATTATCTGAAAATGAAACCAATAACATAGATAAAAATCCATACAATTCACACAGGAATAAAAGAATCGTAAGAGAAATCTCAAACACAGAGATTCAAGATTTATATATTATCTCCATAAATCATATGCACACAGACAAATAGAGGTTCCAATTGCAGAGTATTATATTCAAAATTGTAAAATATCAGGTCTTTTGAAAAATATCTAAAGAGATTTCTTTGATTCTAAATACAAATATATATGAGCGAATGAGTAACCGATTCTTTCTCAAGTAATTGACCAAAAATAAATAAAGTCTTTTAAAATAATAAAAACTAGGGAATCATTGAAAGGTCATGGTGGTGATGCTTCATTAGATGGTTTTGTATTTAACTGACTTGTTGATATGGTGAACCTTTTCTATAAAGCTTGGAAAGATTTGACAACATGTGGCATCTATTTGTGCTATGGAATAGTAATATTCCATACTAGAAACTTCCAAGCCATTTTATTGTCATACCCTGCTTCAATTCTCTTGTCATACATTCCTGCCAATTTGACTGCCTGAAACAAGACAGAGTCTACTCTGCTAAATTTCATCAAACTATCGGCATTGAAAGGTTGAGAATTGGTAAAATCATCAATCATATTCTTGAGATTCTCCTTAAGGGCTCCAATGTCATCTTCACTGCCACATCCTTCCTACGTAAGCTCTAAACCAAGCATAAAGAGGCTTTTGTGAACTTCTATAATTGTGTTGTTCTCAATCAACACTTTGGTAAATTCTTGCAAACTTTGCCTTAGAACTTGTAGTTTCCACTCCACACTTTTATTCCAAATCACACAACGACCATAAACCGCATTAGGAATAATTTGTTCACCAGCTAATTTCTCCATACCCATGCTTAGCATCCCTTTAATCTCGTTCAAGTAT
Organism: Sequoiadendron giganteum; assembly: GCA_007115665.2. Lineage (NCBI taxonomy): Eukaryota > Viridiplantae > Streptophyta > Pinopsida > Cupressales > Cupressaceae > Sequoiadendron > Sequoiadendron giganteum. Next base: position 648,961,250 of record CM021100.1, read on the forward strand.
GTAACCCATACCGTTTCTTTATTCTTGGCTAAGGTAATATCATTTTCCATATTTGTTTTCAAAGTGTATGCCTTTTGATGGGCTCTTAACATTTTTCAGATGAATTGATTACCTTTATCTATTATATTGCTACTCCACTCCTCTATAGCTTTCCCACAAACTTGATAACTTTGCATTTTGCTTACTATTTCTTTTCCCATTACTAATGTTGGGTCAAAGGAAGCTTCAACTAGAGATATTGGCTGAGGAGTAAAATAAAAAATTGATCTCAAGAATTCAATCAGAATCTTGACCTGGGTTTTCATTTCATCTTTACTTTTCTTATATTTATTTGTTCTTTCTAGCCTTGATGCTGTCACCTAGAAATTATGTACATCCCCATCTCTTGTGGAAGGTCCTATGTTTATCTCGACAATATCGAAATCACTTACAGTTGCCTAGTTAACTTATTTTTGTGTAGTGGGGTAAGTAACTTCCACACAAAAATTTATTGTGCTATCATCCTCTACCAATCTAGGTGTAGTCTTCAACCTCTTAGGCTTAGGATTTCTTTGAAGCAAGTGGTTCACCATATCCTGTTCTAGGAGATCTAACTTAATTGCATTCCTTTTCTTTGACAATGTACATTCTAACCAAGTCAATGTGGGAGGTACAACAGTTTCCTTAGAACTAGAAGCATCAAATAAAGTCCTCTTTATTGGAGGGGTGATAATCTCCACATTCTCTATTGGAGAGGATGGAGTAGTTCCAACACTAAGAGGCTCATTTATTCCCTTAATAAGAGAAACCTTTCAATTGGAAATGCAATCAACAAGAGCTACCAAAATAAGTAGAGAAAGAAATACCTTGGTAATTATGGTCTCCAAGAATTGATAACCACACTAGTTTGTTCCTTCCCTCCTTCTTTTCTATCACCTTAGTTGAAAATACTCTACTCACTAGCTTGTCTCCTTTTTAAACCCTTCATGATTAATGCATGAGTAGATAGGCAGTCAATTGTCCTCTTGTATAGTTGGCACATGTAGCCTTTCACATCATCATTTCATTGTAACCACTTTTTAAAATTTGAAAGAGAACGACTACCTGATTAGCAAGAAGAGAGGTTCATATAACCTTGTCAGATGTCGACAAAAGTTCTCTAACCATAGTGAAATATTGAAAGCCTTTTAATGCATTTTATACCGCTTTTGAAGTCTTCATCGTCTTTAGGCAAAAAAAGAGTAATCATATAACTTCGTCAAAGACCGACAAAAGTTTTATAACTTGAGAGAAATTATAAAATGACTTGAACTTAGGCTCAAAACAAAACTTGTGAATTTATGACTTCAATACGTAACACTGACACTTGTGTCAGATAAAACGTTAAATGACATATCAACAAAATTGAATGTTATAATAACCAAGGCGAAGACTGACAGAGTTACAAGAACTAACCAAAATATTGACAAATTTTAGACAAACAAATTTAGAATAGGTTGGTAAGCTTTTTGAGATGAGACAAAAGCTATGATAACAATTGGCTCTAACTGGGGATGAAGACTACTCAGGATGAAGCAAGGAACCAAGAAGCTAGTTCTATACATGACCAATACTTTATCCATCGGGCGAATGAGTCAAAATTACTACTTGGACCAAAAAATCTCAAACAACCAAGAAAAGAAACACACAAAAAATGAGACAAATCCCTAAACTAACTATGTACAAGGAAAATCCTTTAAAGACACTTACATCTGGTATAATTTGAGATCTTGCCTATTATAAGGAATGGGAAAAAGAGTGTTATCAAGAGATGCCAGCTAGAAAGTGTTTGGACCACATTCATGAGTGACTTTAAATGGAACCTTCTAGAGAGCGTCAAATTTTTGATGTGCACCCTTTGGTTCTCTATGTTTATCCCATAATAGAACTAAATCTCTAATCATGAATTTTCTTGGCTTAGATTTCTTATAAAAAAAATTCTTAACCTTGGCCTAGTGCATGGTTATTCTATCCACTATTTCACCTCTTTGTTCTTCAAGTTTAGAGAGATACAAAATCCTCTTCTCCAAAGCATCCCAAAACTCCAAATCTTCTATTGTAGTCTGGAACTTATTGGCTAATAGTTCTAGTGGAAGAGGCAAGGCACTTCCTATTCCATATACCAACTCAAATGGAGTCATGCCTATGACTTTCTTTGGGGTTGTCTTGTCTACCCATAATGCTTCAAAAAGTTTCTTGTGCCAATTCTTTTGGTCTTCATCTACCAATTTCTTAATGATACTGACCAAATTTTTGTTATTGGATTCTGCCTACTTGTTTCCTTGAGGATAATAGTCAGCAAAATGAGGCAAAGAGATTATGTAATCGTAACAAAAAAGGGAAATTTCACTAGAAGAAAAATTGGTACCATTATCTATAACTGACTTACGAGGTACCCCAAACTTGATTAAAATATTCTCATTGATAAAGTCATAGACCACCTCTGAAGTCGTTCTTTTAACAAGAATTGCCTCGACCCACTTGGTGAAGTAGTTTGTAGCAATAAAGATGTGAGTATGTTCACCACTCAATTAAGGGTTGATAGGTCCTAGGAAATCCAACCCCCATTGTTGGAAAGACCCTTTGATCACCATAGGTCTTAGGGGAAGCCCTGCTAAACGAGGTCTCCCTACAAACCATTTGCACTTGTCACATTTAGCTACCTAATAATATGCATCTTTAAACATACCTAGCCAGTAATAACAATGTCTTAGAATCTTGAATGCAATCACAATAGAAGAAAAATGTCCTCTACATGCTTCATTGTGAAAAGACTCCAATAATATTTCCTATTGACTCTTGTCAACGCACTTTAGAAATGCACCATCCGACCCTTTCTTATATAAAGTATCCTTCCAAATTTCATACTTACTCGCTTTTAATTTGAGGTTCCTCTTTTGCTTAGGAGAGAAATGTTTTAGGCATTCTTTGTATGTCAAATAATATGCATTATTGGAAAACCATTCATCCTAGAGACTAACCATTAACACCATGTGAAGACTGTCATTATCTTCTTCTTGGGGTTGATCTTCAACTATCAATTTACATAATCCTCTACCTCTTACCAACTTAGTGGGTTTAATATCTATTCCATACTCCTACACCTTAGCTATCCATCCCCATCTTCTATTGCAACCAATGTATTGCTAGGTGAATATGCCTTTAACAACAAGATCTAGCACATAAACAATTGAATGTGAGTGCAATATATAAAAACATAATTGTTTAACTGGTTTGAAGATGACAAATGCATGCTTCTCGATTTGAGAATAATTGAGTTCATGCTTCTTCAAGGGCATGCTCATAAAGGCAGTGGGCGCTTGTACATTCTAGCTGAAGCAAAATGGTGGACATTGTATGTTTGGAGGCATAGCAGTAAATAATGTAATCCTTATTGAAGTCTAGATTAACTAAAATAGGGGCCTAAGCAATAGCTTGTTTGATCTCCTTAAAAGCTTGTTTTCCAACTTCATTCCATTTTAAATTTGTCTCTTTCATCCTATCCATAATATGTTTTGTGATCTCCAATAAGTCTGTCACAAACTTCCTTAAAAATTGACTTGACCAAAAAAATACTTAACCCCAATCTTATTTAAAGGTAAACTTAATTAAAGAATGGCCTTAACTCTTTCTAGGTCTATTCTAATTCCCTATTTAGATACTATATGACCAAGCAACTTGCCTTTAGTAACTCCAAAAACTGACTTCTTGGGGTTCAGAGAGATACCATGCTCTTTACACTTTTGAAGCACTTGTTCCAAATCTCTCAAATGATCCTATCTTTTCTTGGAGAACATGGTTAGATCACCAAGATAAATGACAATAATCTTATTTCTGAGGTCTCGAAAAGATAGATCCATAGCTCTTTGAAAGGTGGTCCCAGTGTTAATGAGTCTGAAAGGCATTCTGTTATAGGAAAAATTTCCCCATGGGGTAGTAAATGTTGTTTTGTGTTGGTCTTCCCTATGACACTAATCTAGTTATAACCTAAGAATCCATCAAGCATAGACATCATCACTGATCTGACCATTGTTTGGAGAATGTGATCCATCATAGGCAGTGGGTAATTATCTTTCAAAGATGCCCGATTAAGATTCCCGAAGTCTACATAAATCCTTATCTCTCCATTCTTCTTCTGCACAGGGATAATGCTTGCCACCCAGGCCAAGTGATGGATGGGATATATAATTTTTTCCTTTAGCATTTTTTCAATCTCTTTAAAAATGGCATTAAAAACCTTGGGATTGTAGTTCCTTTGGTTTTGCCTAAAAATGACTATACCCTCTTTCAAATGTATGTGATGTTGGAACCTTCCACTCATAAATTTTTTAAGGTCATCATAACACCAGGTGAAAACCTCCTTGTATTTGTTCAACATTTCTATCAACTTCTATTGTATTACCCGACCAAGCCCTTCTCCCGAGTGATGTCTCCTCTCTGCCTAGAGGAATAGTTCTTGTTCCTACATCCATAGACATACAATCTCGACAGTTACTTGTTCACAACATCAATAAAACATCTTAAGTTAGAATATTCATTACTCCATAACTTGCATGCATCATTTAAACAAGAATTACACTAATAGAAGTATCAAATGAGACAATCATTTAAATAGAACACATTCATTTTAATAATAAACACACGTCACCAATATTCATTGCTTCATATTCCCTTGAATTATTTATAAATTCACTCATTTTCCTCTTGATAGCTCGGTCATGTCGATTGAAAAGATTTTCCAAAGAGACCAAATCCTTAGGAATTTTATCACCTTTCAATTGGACAACTCCATTCTCCAAATCTTGTGTATGATCTGGGCAGAACTCTTACACTCACTAGCACTTCCTTCAAAAAAGGTTTGAGCAAAAATCTCAGAATTTTCTAGAAAGGCATGAATTTTCTTATCATTTTCAAACACTTACCAATGATTACATTGTCAAGAATGCTAGGTCTGTAGATCATCTCAATCCTATAAGACTTATTCTTGAAGTTGGGATGGGGAATTAATAAAGAAGTAGACACCACTAATGAATCATCTCTAGAATTTAATTCTTTGGGTATTGTTCTATTAAAAAGGTATCAAAACACTCAATGGAATCCCAAACTTTATTTCTATAGTGTCTTAATATTTCATTCTTCACAGTGAAGACTTTACGTACCTATTTAATAATGAGTTTAGCATCTCCCTAGACTTTAAGCATTTTGGTACCTATATTCTTCCCTTTAGACAACCCTAGTAATAGAGCTTCATACTCTACCATGTTATTGGTGTTTGCAAATTCTAACTTTTAAGAAAAAGGGAACTTCTCACCTAAAGGGGCAATGAGAACTACACTCGCTCCTGATCCAGAGTTGGAACAAACTCCATCAAATTCCATTGTGTAGAGTTCAGATGATGAATCTTGGCCAATGACATTGGTATCTTTGTCACCATTAGAGAAACACGTAATTTCCAATTTTAGACTCTTCAAACAAGATTTGTGATATGGGGTCTTCTAATTTTAGTACTGAGATCTTGGCCTCAAGTTCAGGGTCTAGGCACACCTTTTTGTTCCCAACATGAATAGTAGCATAAGACCAATCTAATTGAATTTATCCTCCCAAATCCTTACAAAAAATTCTTCTTAGAAGCATACTGTAGCTATTAGGAAAATCTATTTGTGATCTAGGGTCTTCTAATTTTAGTACTGAGATCTTGGCCTTAGGTTCAGGGTCCAGGCACACCTTTTTGTTCCCAACAGGAATAGTAGCATAAGATCAATCTAACTGAATTTCTCCTCCCAAATCCTTACAAAAAATTATTCTTAGAAGCACACAGTAGCTAGCAAGAATATGTGCCACCAAGATTGTGAGTTTGAGTCTCTTATTTGGATGGGTTGCAAGAGAAACTTGAACATCCTTGATCTGTTTGATCAAAGGAACTTTTTTAGATTCCATTGAATAAAATTTTCTAAATGTTTTAGTTAAATTTAATTCCAAAGCTCGTACAATCCATATTGGCATGACATTATCTAAGACGCTAGAGTCAATAATATAGTTGCTTAATTTAAACCCATTTTTAAATAAGGAGACATAGGCAAGATTAGGTTTCTCATCTATAAGAATTATTGTCGATGTCTTATTGCTTGAACTAGGTTGGTTGCAAGATTTTCATAATTAACCATTCGCTCATCTAAGCCCATGTGAGATTCAAAATGTTCTGGTCTTACATACTCAATTAATCTATCAAACTCCTTAGGGTTCATCTTCAGATACTCTGCCTGTGAGATCTGCACCTTTACATTTTTACAGAAATCCACTATATCAAATGCTCCTGCAAGTTTCTCTATAGATGGGATACTTAAATATCTAGAGGGATCTTATGTGGTTATCTAATGTGTATGTGATGCATTTTCACCTTTAGAAGTAGCACTAACTCTATTGAGTAAAACTTTTGGAGAATTTTGGGTACCTTTTTGGTTATTCTTCTGTTGACTTCGAGTCATAACAACATAGGTAGTCTCGTCTAGAGTGGTGTAGACATCTCCCCCTCTATCATCATCAGGTTCAAACTCAAAATACCCGATTGTAGAGTTGCCATACTGATTAAAAGAACTGCCTTCTTTAGTAACTTCTTCAATGACACCCTTCATGGTGGTCATCTGCATATATCTGAAAATATTAAAAAAAATCAAAAAATGATCAAAAAAATCCAAAAAAATAAGAAAAAGGATTAAAAAAGTAAAGGAAAACAATCATCCTCTAGTGAAAACCACTTTGGCGGCACTTTGGGCAAGTACCTTGGTGAAAACCTGGCAAACAGGTCCCTCACGTAAATAAAGCACTGGGCATCTATTCTTTGGCTCTTTATCCTATCATTCTTTGCATCACATTCATCCATCTCATTATTCATTATATTTATTCCATCACCCATTTGCATCTATATCATATCTTGATATTGTGAAGTATTGTATCCCCTTGAGTACTACTTGGCATATTCCAAAGGTCACCTTGTCTAGCCTATATCAAGATAGTCTATCACATCACACTAGGGGCAACTCATTATGGATTGAATCAAGTTCTTGTATATCTTAAGGTTATTGGAAATCTCATCAAAAATCCCAAAAACATTCATAAAACGTTCATAAAAAATCCAAAAATCCAAATCTTATAAAGCTGAAAATCCAAAAACATCCAAATTCTTGTACAACTAAAAATCCAAAAAATTTGAAAATTGTAAATTCAAAACATCCAAAACATCCAAAACACATCAAAATCCCTAAAAAGGTCAAAACATCGAAAATCCAAAAATAGTGCCATATCGAACTACATTGTCTCTGAGCTTGAATGTAGGAAAGGCCATCGTTGATGTGCCCCTGAGACACCCTAGATCAGTACTTTAGGAGTTCATCATAATAAACTGACAATCCATCAATTGTTAATATCTCATCCCTAATAAGTCAAGTCAATCGAACTACGTGGTCTCTGCATGTATAACGTAGGCAAGGCTCATCTTTGATAAGTCTTTTAGGTTAGGTTCTTGGTCGAAATCTCAGAAAACCCAAAAACATTTGAAAACTTAGAAAAATTAAAATAAAATTGAAAACTTAGAAAAATCCCAAAAAATTGGAAAACCTAGAAAACCCTAAACAACCTCAAATAATCGAAAACCAAACCATTCGTATAAACTTTCAAAAATACCAAAAAACAACCTCAAAACATTTTCAAAACACCAAAAACATTGAAATATTCCTAGGAAATCTAAAACCATCCATCCCATTTTGCTTTCAGCCACAATAAACCTCATCCATAATAATTCAAAACGTCATCTTCAAGCTTTGGTAAAACAAATAGAAAACAAGTGTCACAAGTCGTAAAGTGAGAACCTAAGTGTCAAAATTTAAAGTCTAGATCATAGGTAAACGAGTCAGTGAAGTTTGTATCAATGGCTTATCACACAGCTCATCCTAATCAAAACATCTGATAATGTGTCCTAGGATGCATCCTTCCTGCGATGGACATCAACATCAGATATCACCTTAGCTAAGTTAAACTGGCAAGAGATATAGATAAAGTTGACTATTTGTCTGATATTTTCTTCGGATTTATCTTATTGACCCATTTCAAGGACCTCTCAATGATGTCTCAATGATTTAGAGAGAAAGGAATGGGGCATTGATCATTATCTTTTGTTTGTTGTGCTTATGGGTATTCTTGTAAAATAATCTTGGTGCATACTTGCTTAGTTGTGTGCAGGGAAGTTTTTTGGGGTAGATTATTGACTATGCGTATGCTTTGGTTTGATATATTATGAACTACTAAACCACATTCCAATGAGGTTTTAGTATGTCAAGTGTGAATAATAATTATCCTATCTGTTTGTAGAGTCAAAGTCCATTACACTAGAGACAAAGCCATCATGGTTATCAATACCATGATGCATCATGTCTATGTGTTATATCAAACACAAGGAATGACGAAAAGTCCCAATCCTGAATATGAGAAAAATCATCCATCTCATCACTATATCTAATAAAGTCTTGATGCATCATGGACTTGTTAGACTTCTGAATCAATCTCAAAATCAATGGTCAATCCATCCATCTTATTCTTCTTATTCTTCTACCTCTACTAATATTTCTATCCAAGTATCAAATGTGTGTGATCTATCAAAATATACATGAGGCTACCCATGGCCGATGACTGTCTATACATCATCAAATCTTTGTTTAGAGATCAAGCCAAAATGTATGCTTGATTTCTCGAAGGGGCAAGGAACCAACTTATTCCTTCTGTTGGGGCAATAATGGGGCATTCGAAAAGCAAGATTTTTTTTTTTTTTTATTTGAGCAACAATGTAATTTGAAAAGCGACAATCTTTAAACTAATGTAATAAGTACCTCGCTTCAAAGAGGGGCAAAATGTATCCCGAATGATATCATGCACTCGAATCTGATAAACTAACACCATTTCATCCTAAAACCCATCATATTTTTGCTTAATTGATTAAATTTGCATCACTATTTAATTAATTATGTCATTTTCATCTATTAATCTAATTGACCTAATTAGGTTAATTCACCCCCTTTTGTACTAACCTCTCGTCCTGTTAAATTGGATAAATCAAATTATCTAATTTAATCCCTAAGTCCTCTTATTTAATTAAGTAACTCTAACTTATTTAATCGAATATCATATCACTTCCCCTTTTCATTAAATCATTTATTTAAGGAATATCCTAATTCTCCTAATTTGCATAATTGAAACTTTATTTAATTATAAAATTAGTAATTAAATCTAATCCTCCCACTTGCAAGGGAATATCCCTTGGGAATATTCCTCTCTTGCACATTCCTCCAAAAGGAATCTTCTCATGGAGTATTCCTTCCCCCTTTGCACAATTAAATTTGGTTTTAATTAACTAAACATCTAATTTTCCTCACCCATGAGAATATTCTCTTTCTTCACTCATTTGGAAATTCCTTTTTTGCAACAGACTTTAACAAGACTTCTTGTGCAAGTTTTGAAAGTGTGTTTGTTTGGATGATTGTAAGCCCTTGATTAAATATCAACTTGCATTCTTAACCGTTGATGGGAATCCATGATCCATGCCTCCATCTTCCTTCCATTATGACAGTTGATTGATACTTTTGATCTTGGCCATTAGTTTCATTTTTCCTATTCTATAAATAGAGCTTGCATCTATTGAATATGGATCCATCTTTTAATAGAAAACTTATGATGTTAAAATCACTCTCATCTTGCACTCATATTTTATGTTTTAAAAATCATTTTATGTTATTTTACTTGCATCAAGTAAGTTAGAGCACCCATTAATGGTTTCCTTGGTAACTCAGGTGCGTCCATTTAGCTTATTTTTGAAACTAGTGTTTTAATATTTTGAATCTTTCATACACTTAGAATAGATTTCAAACGCTCACATTGATCATCACAAGCATTTATCATGTTAAATTAGCTTTCATCATGTTTTACAATACATCTTTCATTAGTTTCGTCAATTCTATTCCATAAAATCGATTGAAACAAGCTCATTATCCAAGGGATTGGGAAAGGATTGCCATATCACATAAATGTGACACCACTCCCCCAATAGGATAAGTTTCAATGAATTATAATAGATGTTTATGAGGTTTTTGTATTTTAATATGTTAGTTTTAATGGATTCTTAGCTTAGTTTACATTGAATGATCTTATTGGACTGATGTTTAGTGGTTTAGTTATACTTCAAATCCTCATTGATCAAGTGTAGTTAGACTATTCTACATTCATTGATCACAGGTAGAATATGATGAAGAGTAATCATGTTAGCACCAATCAAACTAAAATTTGAAGGAGAAGAGTATGAAGAAGTGTGAAAAGAACCATAATTTAAAATTTTAGAATCTAATAATTAATTGCCACATTATTCACATAGCTTCATAGTTCCATAAAAAAATCACAATTGTTGAGATATATACTATCTCTAATAGTTGACAACAACCCATCAACAAAAACAATATCTAACTTGTCATTAAGGAGTTAATGTTTCATTTTAGCACATAATAACGAAAATATAGTTATAAATCAATAATAATCTTATTTGATCATCATGCACACTCAAATAAATTTGAAATTGTGGCCTTCAAACCCAAAATCATTTGGAAGTGACTAAGAAAAGATGTGGCTAACTAACCATAAAAATGAATAGACATAGGAGGTAAAGACCGTGTTGAATAATACAATCCATCAAAGTCCATGGAAATAACTTAGCCTTGACAACTTATCATCACATATAAAATCCAAACATGAATATTGGAATGGTCACAAATGTGTTGTGAGATAATATTTTCCATAATACAACTCAAAGAAAGTAATCACAAAGTTAGTTGGTAGCATAAATGATGATACAACAATTATAAGAGGAGAAAAATATGGCTAAGTAAATTTAATTTCATTCTTTCCATGGGAATATAATCAATTTTACACTCAACCCTATCTACTTTTAGCAATAATGCATGAAGGGTGGAGGTGGGGATAGTGGTGTTGACAAGAGAATGAGAAACCATAGGTAAAGCTTAAGAGGATGGGATATAATAGATAAATAAACAAAGTAAGAAGGGGAAGCAACACTATAAGAAAAGGATAAATCTGTGACACTAGTAGGATGGGAAATGGGAATAACATTAGTGGGGTAGGAAGTGGGTAGAACAATAATAGGATAAATAAAAGGGTGATACAAGAAGAGGGAGAACAAACACTAGTATGAGCATGAGATGTGAATGTCATGATAAAAAGTGTACACAAAAATTCATGTAGGAGTAGCAATAGTAGGTGAAGCTTTAGAGGAGGGGACTACGTACTATGTAAGAAACATGAGTAAGCTTAACTCCATTGCTTCAAACAATATCTAAACCAAATGGTGCACCAAGGAGTAAATAGTTTTTAGAATTAGCTAATAGTGTAGGAGATGTAGCATTAGTAAGCTCTTGAAAAAATATTTGTGTCATGATCAAAAGCTCTTTCTTGGTAACATGTACCTCAACATCAAAACCATTACCCTCGTGATGAACATTATATATAGAACCAATTGGAATATCCTAATCAATTGAATAAAACGACATTGGGATTGAGATGAACACTTATTCTCAAAGGGAAAGGATTATATTGGTGAGACTTTAACGTAAATTCAATACACATACCCTAAAGGAGAACAAAACACATCACTACAAAAGGGGTATTGATATAAATCTAAAAAATGTCTTAGTTTTGTAATAAAATAGAAATTGGAAACAAATTCTAGAGCCAAATATTGAAGAGGGTTTTGGATTGATTAGGTTAAAAAAATGAAAAGGAAAATAAACAACCTTTTCAAAATATCTCATGTAGGTTAATTAAATGATAATAAATAAATACAAAATTCTATGAGTTAATTCAATGAATTGTAAATAAACAAGCACACTTTTTGAAATGACAAAGATGGGTTAAGGTTACGTAACTATATGTATGGCTTGATGACATTGGACTACAAATTGTTACTCTATGATCCAAAATGATGTTTTTGATATTAGATTTGGTTTTGTGACACTGGGTAAAAGTACAAAGTTGTGTCACACTTTTATAAAGGAAACAACCAAAACTGATCCAACTTTTAAACTTGAATCACTAAAAAGTGGCATATATGTTTGAATTTTGAAATTATGTAAACTAATAGAATGTGTATTTTTTAATATATTTCATGTTTGTATTTCTTATTATTAAAAATTTATCTGAATGTAGTTTTTTCTTAAATTGACACTATAATTTAGTTGTTGATAAAATGTTAAAAATGATGCTACATGAGACGTTGCTCTTTATATAGTAAATTTTATTTTTTCCCTCAACTTTTTTGTGTGTATTTATAACTTGAAACTTTAGTGCATGATTTTTTTTCCAATTTTGATAAATAATTTTTTCAAATAAATATTGAAATGCATGTGTATTAAAACATATTTATTTCTATTTGACGTCAACTTTCATATTTTTTTTAATGAAAGAGGGTAAACACTTTATTGAAATAGGAAAGCATTACAAAGCTAGAAGAAGCAAACCCACCAAGGGGACAAACAATAACACAAATTAATTAACGCCTAAGAAACACCTCATATCTTCCATAACCCACTCCTCCAGAGCTAAAGCTAAATCGTCAAGAAGGTTGCCCCAATCATCCACATACCAAGAACCCATCCTCTCAGTAGCCCACCTAGCCAAACCATCAACCGCCTTGTTCCATTCCCGAGGAACATGGCGGAAGTCAATAAAATATAAAGTAGAACACAAAGAAATAATTTGTTTAACCACCACAGTCAACTACCAATCCACATCCTCCAAATGATGTTTATGCAACATATCAATAACAACTTGAGAATCAAACTCACAAACAATCCATCACCTTCCATGACCAACTGCATGCACAATTGCCAAAAGAATAGAAATAGCCTCCATGAGATTATTAGTATGCTGACCTTTATACATAGATAAGAAAAAGACCACCACTCCTAAACTATCTCTGCCAATACCTCCAATGCAAGCATGTCTAGGATTACCCCTAGAAGAACCATCCGTATTAATTTTTAGCTCCCCCAAAGAAGGAGGATGCCAACAACCAACATGATCAACCTTCTCACGCCCATGACCATGATGCACACTGCTCAAATTTCTCCTGCCCCTCATGAGGCCCAGAGCATTCACCACTCTTAGATCCCCAAGATCAATAGAAATAGACAAATCACACTTTGCAAACATAGTCTCTTGAAGGGCCCCCATGATTCTCATCCAGATCTATTCGAGAAGTAGCTTCTTGTCCAAAAAATTTGCATGTTTCGTTCCAACCAGATATGCCAAACAATTAAACTAGGTCCAATGACCCATGCAATACAAAGAAAAGAGGTCTTAGTAGGAGGTGACCCTTGAATCCTCTAAAATTCCTCCAAAGAAAGCACATGGGAACACAACCTACTCTAGAGACTCCACCAAAGATGCTAGATATCTCTCACAAAATGACACTGAAAGAAGAGGTGAGTAAAAAATCCATCATGTTGACTACACATAACACACATGGAAGGGCCCTGAAACCTTCGCTTCCAAAGGTTCTCCCAAGTAAGACACTTGCCATGCACAACTAACCAAGATAAGATATTATATTTGGGCCAAGCAAACTTGTTCCAAACATGCTTCCACCAAGAAACCTTAGAGCTCCCAAAAACTTGCTTATCCAGAACCTGGTAACCAGAAGCAACAATTTTTTTTCCCTTCAGATTAAGCCCCCCAAGCTAGCACATCCTTCCCAGGAAGTGGATTGCAGACCCATTTCGACAAAATCTTAGCAAGCTCATGACGGTCCTTTGCAACACCACCTAGAGGCCATTCCAAGGGATCCCTCCACCTAGACATAGTAATCTATCTCATGGTCTATTGAGATTTAAAATTAGCTACACAACACCAACCCGCATCTATGAAAACCTGACACAAATCTTGCAAGTGAGGATGAGAAGTCAAAATGGGAGGATGCGCATCCCAAGAATCATGCCAAAAAAGAGCATCTTGGCCACCATTACAAATCCAAAACAACCCCTGCTTAACAAGCTTGGCACCCCTTTTAAGGGTACCCCAAATCATAGAACCCTTTCCCTCCAAGCTAAATCTAGCAATCTCAACACTCTCCACCACACCAAAATATTTGAAAGTGAGAATTTTAGCCCACAACATGTATTGTTGCGAACACCAACGCCAATACAATTTAGCTGCTAAAGTCTTCCCATTCAAATTAGTTTGACGTAGGCCAAGAAAACTTTCCTAATTTGGCCTATAAACCACATCCTACTTGACCAAACTCCACTTCCTATGGAGTAAATTTTTAAACCATAGGAATTGACGAGACAACCTCTCAAAATCCTTGATGAAGCTGGGAAGAGCAAATAGAACAAAGCATATAGAAAGAGGGAGAGCTTGAACCACTAACTTTAAAAGAGTCACTCTACCCACCGAAGAGAGCCACCTACAAGTCCAATGAATGACCAGACTACAAAACTTATCAAGAATCTCCTACCAAAACTATTTAGGAAGAGAATGAATAGAAAGAGGGATTCCAAGATAAACAAAGGGGAGCGAACCAATTTGGAAACAAAGAATGCCAACTATTCTTCTTTGGATAAGCTTCAGAGTGTGGAAGAAGTAGATAAAGGACTTCCCCTCATTAATACATTGTGCTAAAGCAACCATGCAACAATCCAACACACCTTGCCATCTAATAGCCTCCTCAACCTGCACCCTAACCATCAAAGTAGTATCATCCACAAAGTGAAGATGAGATTGAGGGAGAATATCATTTCCCCAACTTCAACCTTGAATCCAACCACTCACAACCTGAGAATAAATAAACCTCCCCAAACCTCTCGTAATTAGGATGAACAAGTAGGGAGACAAAGGATCCACTTGTCTAAGTCCCCTAGAGGCATCAAACAACTCTGTGGGTGCACCATTAATTAACATCAAAAAATAAGAAGTAACACAACTCTTGACCCATTCAATCCAACTACCAGCAAAGCCAAAAGCTCCAAGGATCTTAAATAAGAAGCTTCATTTAACCCAATCATATGCTTTAGCCATGTCAAACTTGATAAACATATATTTTTCCTTAGAAGACTCCATAGAGTGAATGGTCTCAGAAACAATAACAACACCCTCCATGATCTATCTACCAATAACAAAACCCCCTTGCTCCTTAGAGATTACCCCACTGAGCCATGGTTTCAGTCTTTTAGCAATCAACTTAGTAAGGATCTTGTACACATCATTACATAAAGCAATTGGCCTAAAGTGATCTAGAGAGTTAGCCCCTTCCTTCTTTGGAATAGGAGCTAAGAAATTTGCATTTAGAGACTTCAACATCTGTTTGTTCATGAAGGATTCCTGGATAACCTCCAAAAGATCCAACTTAACCACTTCCCAAAATTCCTAAATAAATTCAATTGGGAAGCTATTAGGCCCAAGAGCTTTACCTTTCTTCATCTGAAACACAACCTTCTCAAGCTCCGAAAAGGAAATGGGAGAGAGAAAAGATTCATTTATTTCAGAGGAAGTCAACTGTGGGATATAGTCCAAAATCTTGGCCTCATCCTCCTTTGCAAGATGCCCGAATTCTCAGAAAATAAGGCAAAAAAAACAAAACACATTCAGTAGAGATAGAGGCAGAGGAAGAAAGAATCCCCCCATCTGGTGACAAGGGAGAAGAAATAACATTACCTTATCTCCGATCCTTAACAGAGTTGTGAAAGAAAGAAGTATTTTGATCACCAGCCTGAAGCCATTCAATTGCAGACTTCTATTTCCAAAAAATATCTTCTCTTAATTCCCATTCCTCAACCTCCTTTACAACAACAACCTCTAACAAACCAAGCTCCTCAGTGAGGCCTTGGTCAGGGATCTACCTAGTGATTAAGTCCAAGCTATCTTGAGCAATCTATTTTGCATGAAACAGATTACCTCGAAGTGTTGCTTGTTCTAGTGTTTCAACCTGTATTTAACATACTGAAGCCTCTTGGAGAAAGAGTACATAGTAGTTCCAAAAGCTGACTTTCCAAGATGCCACCAACCAAGAAGCAAATCATGAAGATATTCATCCTTGAGCCACATGAGTTGGAACTTGAAAGACTGCTTATCACAACTCTGTGGAAGCTTAGCCAAAATCTTAATTGGCCAATGATTAGAGCCCCAACCATCCAATATCTCCGAACTAATCATCCGCCTGTCCCCTATCCAAAAAATGGACACCAAAAATCTATCTAGTCTCTCTGAAATAGTGGCATCTCCACTTCTCTTATTGCTCCAAGTGAAAACCCCATTAACTGGCTTAATGTCAACCAACCTCAAAAGAGCCACATTATCTTGCAATAACCTCAAGGAGGATTCTAGGCGGGCACTACCTCCCCTCTTTTATTCTAAAGAAATGACAACATTAAAATCCCTAGCCAAGATCCAAGGAAAATAAGGATCTAGAGACCTCACATATCTAACATGATCCCATAGTCGTGCTTTACCTTGGAAGTCAATTAGAGCATAAATATTAGAGAAAATAACTATCTCCCCTGACTCAAGATGAGAAGCAACATAAGAAATCGATCCCCTATAGGAAATCCACCAGATTGGGATGATTTTCTGAGGATCCCATAAATAGGCCACTCCATCAGAGCTACCAAGCGCTCCCACACACTGAAATTGACCACGACCACAAATCCTTGAAGCCACACTCAACATACTATCAATCGATAACTTAGTTTCCTGAAGGAAAACCATATCAGGAGAATGAATACGAACTAAATCCTGAATAGCCTTTTGTTGAGGGATGCTATTCATACCCCTCACATTCCAAGATAACATGATCATCATTGAGGTTGGGAGAAGTGAGCATCAATAGTCTTCACCAAAACTAGCCTCAACCACTGTCTCACCAACAAGCTTCACCTTTTCTTGGTCCTTCTTGTGACCAACCTTAGAAGGTTTCTCAGGTGTCCTCTTCTTGAAAGTTTTTGTTGCAAACCCAAGGCAGGTAGAGGAAGAAGAAGACTTATTTTTTCTAAAATTAGAGCCACCTCGCACCTCTGATATAACCCCACCAATGACATAAGAGCCCCTAGAATCAACAATCACCCCACCTTCCACACCCTGAACTAGAGCCAAAGAAGGCAAAGCATAATCCACTTGAGGGACTAGATCACTGAGCTGATCCATCTTGGAAAACACCAAAGATTGCACCCCAGACAACTCCTTAGCACAAGAATCGATTTCCAACTACATGTCCACCGAAAAACCCTCCTAAACTAATTCATCCAAAGCCTCAAATCTATTTAAAGTATCCCCCTCTTGCCTATCCATGAGAGATCTATTTTGACCCCATCCTCAATTATGAGGCATAACCAGAAACCAGAACAAAACCATCTTTATCCGCTACTATCCCCTACACGGGAGCTTTACCCTTTTCCACCCTTGGATTAGATTAAGCATTCACATTACCTGCACCACTAGCACCAGAAGCACAAGGAAACCTTCACTGAACATGACCATATTCATGACACAACCGACATCGAAAAGGAAGTGTCTCATAATCCAATGACTGAGTCTAGGAACTAGAAATGATAGTTAAATCAATAGAATCTAGCCAAGGTTGACTCAGATCAATCTTAACACAAACCCGCGCATAAGAGAAAATCCTCTTATCTAGAGTTTGCTGAGAGGGACCAATAGGTTTTCCTAGCAACAAAGGAATTGACTGCAATATATCACTTCTCCAAAATTCGAGCGATAGTTGAGGAAGGTGAACCGAAACTATGAACCTAGATGGCAATTCTTCTACTGAATTAAAGCCAACATGCCATGGTTTTATAAATAGGCCAACTTGATTGTAAAACTAAGGCCCACCTTTAAAAGCTTTGTTCCAATCAGAGATACACAAGAAGTCAACCAAAAAGAAGTTATTAGTAGCCAAAAAAAATCAAAATCGCCCTCCGGGTTCCATGTCTTACAAATCTAGGTATCAAGGAATGGAAGAGAAACCCTCATCCCCATAAACTTGCATATCATAACATGATTTTTATAATAATCTAGATCATTATCCATCACCTCCGATTGAATCACTAGCACCGAATAAGTTTGAGCCCTCTCCAAGCACCCGTTTATCTTCTGTAGTTTAAAGGCACCATACCTAACCACACCTACTCTAGGAGAAGATGGAATCAGATCCCCATCACCAACTTTAGCCATCACAACATCCCCTGACACCTCCACCAAAGGCACATTCGTTGCCATAAACAAGCTCAACACACCCCACACTAAACCACAACGACACGGGTATGCATGCAAAGGAAACCGAGCGAGAGAAAGACAAACCCCACACACAACACTCTCATTGCTCCCCACAAAGGAAACCAAGCCCAAGAGGTCGAAACCCTAAACAAACGGGTCACAACCAAGCACAAGTACTACCACACCCCACATGACCAAGAAAGAAGGACCATACAATGCCAAAGGGAGACACCACCAAATGGGCATAAGCCAAGTTCGCACCAACCAGAGCAAGGAGAAAGAACACAGAACACACCGAACTAGAGCAAGCAAACAACAAATAAAAAAGATCAACCTCCCCTCGAACGCAACATAAAATCTTCCCCCACACAACACTCAACACAACATAAACAAAGGCACTCAACATGAATGCATGTAGCCCCAAGCATCAACATACAACCCTGGCCATGAAGGCCGCAGGAGCAAGCGCCAGAAGTAGAGAATTCGCCATCGATCCAAAAATAAAAAAAACTACAAGATTGCCTCCATTTGCAAAGAAAAAGTTAGTCAATAAGCATGTTCGTCAACTTTCATATTAATTATTTATCTAAAACATAAGAAAATTTTACCATCTAATGCATCTATTTTTTTTGATAAGTGTTAATATTTTTTTGACATGATAATCAACCTAATATTTTGGTGTTGATAACCTAATTTTTGTAAAAAAATAAAATAAAATAAAACTATTAAAAAATATAATTTTTAAAACTACACTTCTGGATCTACAAAAGGGTATTTTTTGTATTTAAAAAAAAAAATTATTTACATGAGTAGGAGTTGTTGAAATATCAAGATTTTCAATTTTTTTTTTTGGTAAATTGGCCTCAAAGTGGTGCTACATATGCATTTAGTCAACAATTTTAGTTGGAAAAGTTGTGGACATATCTAACATAAAATAAATCAAAATAGATCATATGTTTGACCAATATTAATTTTTAGTTAGAAATACTTAAATTCACTGGCGCTGATAAGTTGGTTTAAAGTGTGTCACAACTTTGTACTTTTACTCCATTGTAAGAAACAACAAACTAGATTATTCTTTGATTGGGGGTGAAATCATAATGTAGAATTCAATTGGGTTAGTTGTGTAGTGTAGAATTAATCTCAATGCACAAAAGTAACCTTTTATTGATGAAATTGACTTGACAAGATTTGTGGCCTAAAAAACTACTTTGCCTTGCCTTTTGATAATTAAATATGCAACAACAAACTAATAGTGTTTACAAACACCTTTGGGGAGATTGCTAAGCAAGGGTTATGTTCTCCTTAGTCAAACAACTAGGTGAATTGATTTAATGACTCATGAACAATAATCAAAGACAACAAGCAACCATGCAATATGCCTATTTGTTGGTAAATATGTAGATGTTGATGCGGTAATGAATGGTTAGATGTGCTCCTTGAATGATGATACAAATAGTAAGTGAGATCTTCTAATGATGTTAACATGAATTAAGATTTGTCTTTTTTATACACCACCCTAGAAAACAATTTGAAATATTTTGTGCTTCAAGTTGACATGCAATGACTAGTTGGATGAGGACAATATGGGTCTAGTTTAAATTTTGAATTCTAAAAAGGCTAGATTGATTCAATCCCACATAATTGAACTAGGTAGGAGGATGCATAAAGTATGGATCAACATTAATTCTTTAAGACATGTTAAGATAGAATCAAGTTAGATTTAAGAAATATGCTAAATATTAATACCAGAACACATCACTTGTATTAATGATATCAAATTTCTACAATCCATATTGCATATTGCTCAAAGATTTCTCAATTTGATTATGTACATTTTTTTTGCATAATGTTTTGGATCACACTTTGTGATCCATCATCAAGATCTCTGCTTTCATCCTGATGATGGATCACAAAGTGCGATCCTAAACGTTATGCAAAAAATTTGTACACAATCAAATCCATAAATCTTTGAATAACATACATCACTTGTATACTAATCATTACATATTTAGACAAACTTAATAAAAAATATATCTAAAATTAATAAAAAACAAAATATACAAACTAATAAAAAAGATATACTTTTTTTACTATTAATAATATATTATATTTAGCTCATAGACTACATATAGTGTGAGATTTGAGCTTGAAACAAGTCTCATGCCTGTAAATCATTGGTGAGTCATCGAAAAACAAGTTTTAGTTGTCGTTAATGGTAAACTAGCTATCGTTTAACGATAAAAGCCTCCAAAATCTTAGGTATCACATTAAAGTTAGATAAATATTAATTTGATAATAGATAGGAACATTCTATTTTCATTTGAAGTGTTTTTTGTCAATTTGATGACAACTTTCTTTTTTCATTTACATTGCTTTATGTTTTAAATCTATATGCAAATATTTTATAAACAAATAATACTTACTTTCTTTAAAAAAAAAAATTTAGATTTGTTTAAGTTTATTTCATTCCATTATTTAACATTTATTATTAATTGTTTAATCTAACCACATACAACTAGAACTTGCATGCACAAACATATACTCTCTAACATATTAACATACATATAATTTTCTATAGGCATAATCCTTTAATCTCTTTTAAATGAAATACTAGATTATTTATCTATGGCTAATATTTACTTAACGAAAAATAACGACATATCATGGAGATTGGGGGAACCCAATGATGGTATCTCTTCGAGTGGAATAACACAACGCCGGACCATATAATATGTACCTATCAAAAGCATTTAAATAATCCCACCACCGCCAAAATGTTGTGGACACGCATCCTCCAGAACAAGGTATGAAGATTCAAGGGGCTAGTGGGTAGTTTGGTGGCACTCAACTTCCTTATGCATGGGAAAATTCCACGTCCCTAATGTACATAGGTAATGTATTTCCCAAGAAAACAACGGCACTCATCTCTTTTCGATTGTCAATCAGTCAGTTCCACATATCATCAGTGCCGTGATTTGAATGGGCTATAAAGCCTACACATCGACTATCAACTTCAGTCATTTGTTAAATAGATGCATGTTTGAGTAGTGAGGGGACAGAGAAGGGAGAAAATGTCTGTTGGGGTGCTCGCTCTGCAGGGCTCTTTCCATGAGCACTTGGCAGGTATAGTTTTTCTTGTAAGATTCTTGGTCTCCAATAAATTCCTTTATTTGTGGAAAATAATAATAAGAGTTTTATTATTGAAAATATGGAATTGAGAAGTATTTGGATGGCAGCTCTTGGGAAACTTGGGGTGAAGGGGGTTTTGGTAAGAAAGCCAGAGCAGCTGGAAGGGATTTCAGGACTAATAATTCCGGGCGGGGAGAGTACTACAATTGCAAGGCTTGCAGAGTATCACAATTTTGTAGGTCCCTTTTTCTCCCTTTTACAATTCCATTTTAAGTTTTGTTAAATTTTCGAAGAATGGTGGAAAGCAGAGAGTATTTTCAAAAGAAATTGGTAGAAATTATCCCGACAAAACTTCATAGGTAGAGATGTTTTCTGGATCAGGGAATACCCATTAGGAAGAAAAATAAAATGCAGTCTGTGTGAAATTCCCAAGGTCACTATCATCACACCACGTTCCTGTATCTGCTGATGGTATTGTCACTTATTTTTTGAGTGCCTAGAATATAAATTGGAATTGTTTCTTTCATTCTTGTAGATGATTGTTATCTATATTAATAAATGGAAGCTTGTGCTTTAATGCAAACTCCAAAGTTACTTTTCGATGTTTATGATGATTTTGTCAATGTTGAAGTTCAAAGCTTACCCCATGTAAAACCAAACTTACATCTTTTGATAAATATATCGTATCTACAGACTAATAATGAACGAAAACTAGACCATACATGATGGCTTTTGATTTTTTGACTATTTTTCTGTGTTCTGTCGCAGCGATCCTTATTTCATATGGTTGTCTATATACCTTGTTGTATTTTAAGCATTTCTCGTCAAATTTCATTACAATACTCCCCAATGCCTTGCCGTTCTCCTTTGTTGATTTTGATAATTATTTTGTTCTTGTTTTAGATCAGTTTTTGTTAATGAAATATAGCTTCGGTCAGATATAAATGATGATTGCTAAATAGCATCATCATCATTTATATGTGATCGAATTTAATCCTTAACATATTTCTGGAAAATAAGTAAATCGAATTTATAAGCATGCATAAAATTCGAAATAATAAATGATGTTCAATTTCTGCATTGAATAAAATTGGAACTCTTCTAATATATATCCGCCAAGTGTGAAAAGGTTATATGTGTGTTTTTGTTAACTGAATGCAAGTCGGTTATCCTTGGAGCCCGCACGCCCAAAGGGACACGTCCCATGAGCGGACGTGTCTCCACTTGTGGAGACACATCCTCTCATGAGACGCGTTTCTTAGAGGCGGGTCTCCAAGGTATATAACATGGTTCCCTCATTGATATGCAAACATCGAAATTTATAAATGTTCGGCAATCAGCACATTCAGCATAAGAGAATTAAATCTGGAAACTTAGAATCTTGACTTAGAATTCTTACACAGAATTTCAGACTTAGAAATTACTTAGATTTCTTAGGATCCTATCTGATAAGATTTGATTACATTTACAGTTTTTGTCATCCTTAAAAATTTAACTCTTTTGATATTTGAACATCCTGTCTTATCAAAACTCTCTAGTGTGGGCTGAACGGTGTAGTCTCAGTCAACAGAGATCATCTGACACCCTTTCGAATATGCTTTTGATATGAGCAATGGTATGATACAACCCCCAATGCAACATTATCTATTACCCTGATTTGTCAAAAATCTGTTGGGATGAATAGCTGCTTGATGTTGTCATTATCTGTTTCTCCAATTTAGATTTTGCTAAATAATGTCCTGGATTCTGTACTGTATATAAAATTGTTAAAATTTCTTGTATTTGGTTGTGAGAATATTTTAATTTGTTGCTTCAATCGTTTGCAAAATAGAAGTGACTCGCCAAATGGACAGTGAAGAATTCTGTAATAGAATATGGGAAAATCACCACAGGGTGACTTCCTTCAGTCTCTAAGAGAGGCAGCTTCCTCATTGGGTTTTTTGTATTTTTGTGTACGTTTACAAGAAAACACAAAAGAAACAGAAAAATTAAAAGGAAAAGGGCAGAAAAAAAGAAAAAGAGAAACCCTAGGTGAATTAGATGTGCAGAGGAACACCTAGGTAACTATGCAAAGATGAAAATATGACAAATTCGAAGCTCTTCCTCACTAATGACAATGTAAATAGGTTTATGATTTGCATAAGGGAACGACTAAAATCTCACAAAACACGAAGTTTTCAAAATATGAAGAAAAATGAATACATAACATGCAGTTGAAAAATGGTTCATTGGATATGATAAACTTCCATTCATCACGCTGAAAATCAGATTTTGTAAAAAGAAGATTACCAAACTCATTTGTGAACAACATTGGATTCCAATCTTGTTAAAAGTTGTATTCAATTAATGTTGGCAAGAATATTTACAAAGAAAGTTGTATCAGCAAAGAGGAGTGTCTGTCCGTATTTTGATGGAAACTTCCAACCTCAGCAGCCCTTGGTAAAAACCTCTAACCTTAGCAGCCCTTGGAAAAGCCTCCAACCTCTAAAATCTAATCTACTTCTTCACAATGCATGGAAATTATTGCATGACAAATTTCCTCCTTTTTCTCTAATCACAACTTCAGTTGCTAATTATAATTTTTACATGTGTTGGTCCATAATAAAATATGTTTGCACACTTTAATAATTAATTACTTTTAAAAAAGAATTAAACAAATCTCATCATTGCTTAAAATGAGCCCTTTTAATCATATCAAGTGCATAATTAGACTTTCCTAAACAAACTTGACCAACTTAACATGATGATAAGACCACTTGATGAGAATTTCCACCTTTTTCTCCAATCACAGCATTAGTTACTAAACTTTTTTGCATGTCTTGATCCATAATAAAATATCTTTGTGCACTTTAATAATGAATTACTTTTAAAAAACTATTAAATAAATCTCATCATTGCAAAATGCAAAGACAAATATTACGCAAAAATGAACTCTTTTAATGATATAAAGTGCATAATGAGACCTTCCTAAACAAGCTTGACCAATTAATATCAATTATTTGGTGCTTTTCTGCTACTTGTCTATCATAGTGTTGTGTTGATGCACACTTTTGCTTGCTTTCTGTTCTTGCTGGTTTTGGTTGTTTCATATCTCATGGAACTTGTTCCTCTCACCTAATGGCTAATGCGTTGTAAAAGAGCTCGGGCCCTTTGTGATAAACCGCCCAAAGAAATAATATAAAAACAAAAATATAAAAATAATAAATGCTACTTAGAGGTTGACGATCTTCTATTCAGAAAATAATGTTAAATAAATATCATTTCATTGTCGCAGGCTGGTTAATATGAAGGGGTCTCTGTTAATTATAGAGGAGCGGCTATTTGATTATGTTTATTACTTCCAATAAATGGCATCGATTCCGTTAAACATAATTTAGAAGAGCAAGTGTTAATGAACAGCGGTTAACCTTTAAGCAAGACACACGACCCTTAGCAAGCAGATACATTGAAAGATCATGTCTCCTAGCCATCGTGGGTATTAAAGAAGAGATATCTTCAAATCAGAAATCATTGATTATTTGGAATATGAATTCAGTTTCTACAGAAGTTCGAGGCTGCTCCAAGGGAGCATACAACCCTCTAAATAAGGCTGCAAATCAATTGTAATAATTCAGACACACAGACTATTTATAAGTCGCATAATTTAAAGGTTCAAATCAGATACAGCGAAGAAGATAGACATCATTTTTCTTAACCTGCACATGCATGTAATCCGATTGAGTAATCAGAAAATGTATCCAATCTGTGGTGTCTATTTGGCATCCTTAAAACAATTATAATAGTAGATTATATGTATAAGAAGTCATAGCAGATATTTGCTCATACCTATCAGCATATTATTATTCATTATCATTATATAAGTTAAATCAAGTCAATAGTGGCCTTGAAGGTTGCTTGTAATAAGATTAAAGTTTATCATTGAAATTATTTGTCCTAGGCCCATTCGGATACATTGATTTAGGAGCTTCAAAGTATCACACCATTTCAAAAACTTGCTTTTACCTTTATCAAAAACAAACTCGACCAACTTAAAATGATGATAAGATCACTTGATGAAAATTTCTACCTTTTCCTCCAAAAATTATTCTTTAGTAATGGTCAATTAGCTTTTAGTCATAGGCTTTAGTAAAGTCATTTTGGCTTTAGGATATTCTTTATGCTTTATTTGTCTATTCTTTTTAATCCCACATTCATAAAGTGTCTTATTGCCCTTTATTGTAAACGTGTATAAGAAAGCTCTTTCTTCTTATTTAATCAATGAATATCTTGATAATCTTTATGTGCTCAACTTTCATAATATGGTATTAGAGCTCAGTTAGAGCTTTGGAGACTATGAGAGTGTGAAGACCTAGGGACTATTGTTAGTATAGATAGATTGAGGGATTGCCGGTGTAGCATAGTAAAGAGCCAACAGGATTTGCATGACAGATCATATGGAATTGCATTGATTTTAGAAAATCATGCAAGGATTTAATGTTAAAAATCATAATTATTTCCATGGAAAATTGTGCATTTTGAACAAGTGAAATTGTGTAGTTTTTCGAGGGCAAAAATTGTGTGTCGGATTTTTTTTGAAAATAAGGGTTTTTCATAAATATACATTGCATCATTTTTTGCACAAAATTGCATGAATTTTTGTTTGTAAAAAACATGAAGGGTTTCAAATTTGCGCTGCACAGGTTGTAAAAATCTGAAACCCTCTATGTTTTTTTTACAAAACAAAAAATGATTATGATCACACTATTTTTTTCAGGTTTACAAGTAAAAAAGAGTGCCATTTTTTGTTGTTATGACTAGTGTTTTTGCCATGGATCTCGAGTTTCAGAATTTTTGCAGGTTCTTTCAGATGTGAACTAGGGTTTTAAGTTTTTTTGGCAATTGCTAGGTTATGGATTTCTGCAATTTTTTTTTGTAGTAGAGTGAGTAAGGAGGTATTTATTTTTATCTTACTCCAAGATGCAGGTTGAGGGAGGGAAGAAATTTTTAAAATGGCCTTGTTACCTAACATCATGTTGGAAGGTAGCTAGAGATTCTTTGGTAAAAATTACAATACATGGAAGCAACATATGTTGACTATTTTCGAGTATAGATGCCTTGCCAATATCGCCCTCGGTAAATATTGCCATTTAGACATTGCTTGTAAAGACTAGGACAAATTTGATGAAAGTGATAGAGAAGTAGTCATGTTGATCAAGTTATTTGTGATAGATGAAATGCTTCCTGAAGACTGGTTAGGGATGACTTCAATTGACATTTGGAAGCATCTATGAGATTTGCATGAGACTTTAGACAAGGGTGGAGTTCTCTTCTCGAAAAATATGCTAGTTTTGATCACAATGAATGAAAAAGGATTATTGCAAGAGTATTTACTAAAGATCAAGGACATTATAGATCAGTTGTCAAACATTGGTCGAAAGATAGAAGAGGAGGACATGGTGGTAGTCACGTTGAAAAGCTTACTGAGTGCTTATGAACATTTTATTAAAACCTTGAATATCACCTCTACGAATGTTGAGTTGAAGTTTGAGGAGCTATGTAATAAGCTCTTATAGTAGGACAAATAGAAGAAACAATTTGGTAGTAGCAATGAAACAAAGGGTGTGGAATTGGAATTTGTAGCCAAAGACAAGGGAAAAGGTAAATACTAAATAGTTATAGAAGAAGGGACAAGCCAACAATGAGGATGCATCAAAGACTTTGAAGAACATCATATGTCATATTTGTGTTGTTAAGATGGGTCATATGAAGAAGCATTGCAGAAAAATGTTGGCTAATTGAAAATCCAACCAGAGAGGGCGTTGACAAAAGGCTCATATTGTATAGCATTTAGAGGAGTCAGCTTTCTATGCATTTGTGGCCAAAAGACCAACATATCAATCCAAGTCATTTGCATGATACATAGATTTAGGATCAGCCCGCCACTTCACCAATAGGCAAGATTGGTTCATGGAGTACATTGCTTGCTTTGATTCAATGATCTTCTATGGTGGGGAGGATGTGATGTCCCCGCTCTAGTCAGTTCTCAGGAGCAGTGGAGTTAGCCTATCACTTGGACCCTTGTAGGCTGACAGGATTTGGTTAGAGGGTCAGTGGTCGTTTTAGTGGGTACTGTCGTTGCCCATTCCTTCACTCCAGTATTGGTTCAGTACAGGCATCCATGGTTCAGTGTTCGCCAGCTTCTGACGGCATGGAGATATATGGAGTTTTGAGGGAGTTATGGATATTTAAGTGGTTTAAGTTAAGTATTTAACTTAACGCTTTATTATAAAGTCAAATTGACTTTATAAATTTTATATCACTTAAATATGTCAAAAAGTGATTTAAAATTAAATCACTTAAGAATAAAGTGCGCTCAACTTAAAAGGGCAATTATTTAATTGCTAAACTATTGGAAAAGTTATTAAATACATTTTAATGTATTTTATAAAAGAGGAAAGCCGTACTTTCTTGGAATTCGTGCCTTTTGGGAATATAAGGCAATTTTGGCAAATAAAACTCATTCATTGATTATTTGACTTTGCCATTGGTTTTTCCTGTGCTATTCTCCGAGACAAGGGTTTCAGCAATTTCTTCCATTGGAGAGCGAGATCTTCTTCAATGTTGAGCATTTTTGAGACTGTGAAAGACCAGTCGAATTAGTGCATCTGTGAGGGCTTCATACAGAAGTTCTGTTGTGCTTCATCTGAGTTAATTATTCAACATTTTAGTATTTGCAATAAGGAAAGGGTTTCCTACTTTGGGCGCCATTCTTCATCAGATTCCTAGCTTTTGACAGGGCCGTACCACAACATCAGAGGGATCTGCCAATGAAACTCAACAATTTTGAGTTTAAGGCAGATTTCTATGTTGTGAACATGGGAGGTACAGATGTAGTCCTTGGCATGAAGTGGCTTCATGCAATAGGAGAGTTCACACTTAATTTACGAGACATGGAGATGAAGTTTAAAGTTGATGGCACAAATCATATTCTCAAAGCCATCAAGGACAGCAATATAAAAGAAATTTCTCTCAAAAGAATGGAAAGATTGATTCGGCACGACATGGTGGATTGGGCAGCTGAATGCAAGATAATGCCTTCACAACAAGAGCAGCAAGAATCTCCTTATCATCCTGATGTCCAAGCAATCCAAGTCAAGCATGCAAAGGTTTTTAGTGCTATACCACCTGGTAGGCCTCCTGATAGAGGTATTGATATTATAGAGTTGGATGAGGGCACAAAACCTATCATGATCACTCCTTACCGGCACCCCAAGCGTTTAAAGGATGAAATTGAAAAGACTATTAAGGAACTTTTAGCTATGGGGCATATTAGGCTGAGTAAGTCTCCCTTTGCTTCATTAGTTGTTTTGGTGAAGAAAAAGGATGGTACACTCAGAATGTGTATCGATTACAGGATGCTGAACAGGAAGACTATCAAAAACATGTATCCCATACCACAGATTGACAAGTTGATAGATGAGCTACATGGAGCTTGCTATTTCTCGAAGATTGATTTGAGGACAGGGTACCATCAGATTAGAGTCCGAGAGGAGGATATTGAGAAAACCGCTTTCAGGTGTCACTGTGGACATTATGACTTCTTGGTTATGCCATTCGGTTTAACCAATGCTCCAGCCACTTTTCAGTCCACAATGAACAGGGTTTTCCATCCTCACTTGAGGAAATTTGTGTTAGTGTTCTTCGACGACATACTGGTTTACAACAGGTCTTGGGAGGAACACATAGTCCACCTGGATGCAGTATTGAGTATACTTGACAGGGAGTCCTTGTATGCCAAGGAGTCCAAGTGTGCTTTGGGCTTGGCAGAACTTTTGTATCTGGGTCACATCATCAGCAGAGAGGGAGTTAGTATGGATCCAAAAAAGGTTCGTGCTATCGTTGATTGGCCTACACTTGAGACATTGACACAGCTCAGGGGGTTTGTAGGATTATGTGCCTTCTACTGTCGGTTCGTTAGTGGATTCTCGCGACATGTTGCGCCACTAACTGATTTGACAAAGAAGGGAGCCTTTATGTGGACACCTTTGGCACAGGCGTGCTTTGAGAAGTTTAAACTTTTCATGACTACATGTCCAGTACTAGCATTGCCAGACTTCACCAAGCTGTTTGAGCTACATTGTGATGCCAGTGGTGAGGGTCTTGGTGCAGTCATTATGCAGGATCGACACCCTATAGCTTTCGAGAGCAGGGAGCTGAGAGGTTTTGAGAGGAGTTTCAACATCTATGATAAGAAGATGTTGGCTATCATGCATGCCATGGCCAAGTTCAGACAATATTTGGTTGGTAGTAAATTCTGTGTTAAAACCAATCACAATAGTCTGAAACATTTCCTTGGACAGCGAGATTTGAATGAAAGACAACAAAAATGGGTCAGTAAGCTTCAGTCCTATGATTTTGACATCTCCTATGTCAAGGGTACACAGAATGTGGTTGCTGACGCATTATCTCGCCGTCCACACTTGAGTTCCATTACTGAGATTGCTGAGGACTGGAGACACATGATAGTGGTAGAGTATGCTAAGATCCTGTGGCCTTCTAGCATAGTGGATGGGATAGTACAGGATGGCAGATACTCACTTGTAGATGATCTTATCATTTACAAAGGGAGGATATTTCTAGTCCCAGGTTCTGAGATGAGGGGCAGAGTATTGAGATCATTTCACGATTCACCTATGGCAGGACATCCCGGTTACTTTAAGACCTACAGGCAGGTACGGGAGAGATTCTCTTAGAAAGGTCTCAAGTCTTTTGTTCTTCAGTATGTCAGGGAATGCCTTGTTTGTCAGCAGAACAAGCAAGAACATACATACCTTGCAGGATTACTATAGCCGCTTCCTATTCCTGAGAGGAAGTGGGAATGCTTGTCGATGGACTTCATTACGGGCTTGCCGAAAGCTCAAGGGAAGGACGACATTTTTTTAGTAGTAGATCGATTGACGAAGTATGCTCATTTCTTCCCAATCACTACTACTCACACAACTACACAGGTGGCAAACTTGTTTTTCCGCGAGGTATTCAGATTGCATGGATTGCCTTGGAGCATAGTCAGTGACAGAGATAATAGGTTTTTGAGTAACTTCTGGCAGGAGTTATTCAAACTTTGCGGGATAGAACTCACTTTGAGCACTAGCTACCACCCACAGACAAATGGGCAAACATAGATAGTCAACAAATGGGTGGAGGGATACTTGAGGAATTACAGTTCAAGATAGTAGAAGGCATGGGTGAAGTGGTTATACCTTTGTGAGTATTGCTACAATACCACTCATCACATGAGTATTTAGATGACACCATACCGAGCGTTATATGGATATGATGCTCTGAGTTTTCCAGATTTGTTGCTGAGTGACAGCAGAGTACCTAGTGCTGGGGATCTATTATAGGAGAACCAGGACATTATGAGAGCACTCAGAGAGAACATTCAAAAGGCTCAAAATCAGCAAAAACAATATGCTGATCAACGGCGAGTGGAGCGATCTTTTGAGATTGATGATTTGGTGTATCTGATGCTACAGCCTTATAGGCAGTACACCCTTCGTAGAAGGGCGTCGAGAAACTCAAGCCACGATACTATGGACCATTCAGGGTTGTCAGACGTGTCGGTGAAGTGGCTTATGAGTTGGATCTACCAGTGAACAGTAAGGTTCACAATGTGTTCCATGTGTCGCACCTCAAGAAGGCGTTAGGACAACTGGTGATTCCTTCTGCAGATTTACCACCCCTGGATGATGAGGGGAAGTTGATTTTGATACCTGAGGCCATTCTGGAGTCTAGAGAGCATCATCTTCGGAGGCGGGTTATCAAGGAATATCTGGTGAAGTGGAAAGATTTACCGGCAGAGGATGCTACTTGGGAGGGTGACAGTATTTTACAGCATCCAGCTTTGATTTTGCTTGCGGACAAGCAAATTCGGGGAGGGCGGATTGTGATGTCCTCGCTCTAGTCAGTTCTCAGAAGCAGTGGAGTTAGCCTATCACTTGGACCCTTGTAGGCTGACAGGATCTGGTTAGAGGGTCAGTGGCCGTTTTAGTGGGTACTGTCGTTGCCCATTCCTTCACTCCAGTATTGGTTCAGTATAGGCATCCATGGTTTAGTGTTCGCCAGCTTCTAATGGCATGGAGATATATGGAGTTTTGAGGGAGTTATGGATATTTAAGTGGTTTAAGTTAATTATTTAACTTAACGCTTTATTATAAAGTCAAATTGACTTTATAAATTTTATATCACTTAAATATGTCAAAAAGTGATTTAAAATTAAATCACTTAAGAATAAAGTGTGCTCAACTTAAAAGGGCAATTATTTAATTGCTAAACTATTGGAAAAGTTATTAAATACATTTTAATGTATTTTATAAAAGAGGAAAGCCATACTTTCTTGGAATTCATGCCTTTAGGGAATATAAGGCAATTTTGGCAAATAAAACTCATTCATTGATTATTTGACTTTGCCATTGGTTTTTCCTGTGCTATTCTCTGAGACAATGGTTTCAGTAATTTCTTCCATTGGAGAGCGAGATCTTCTTCAATGTCGAGCATTTTTGAGACTGTGAAAGACCAGTCGAATTAGTGCATCTGTGAGGGCTTCATACAGAAGTTCTGTTGTGCTTCATCTGAGTTAATTATTCAGCATTTTAGTATTTGCAATAAGGAAAGGGTTTCCTACTTTGGGCGCCATTCCTCATCAGATTCCTAGCTTTTGACAGGGCTGTACCACAGCATTAGAGGGTGGTATTTTCTCCTTGGGAGGCGTGCACTTCTATTTGAGGTGTGTACTTCTATTTGAGGCGTGTGAACCTAGAGGCAAAAACGCCTTTACATGAGGGGGTTCCTGTGTTTCTTTGTTGGCGTCCTTCATTTGTAGCAGCCTTTCTCGGTTTACTGTGTGGGAGAAAGCAGATCTTGAGCCCCGGCATGATTTCCTCCAGTTTCAGCATTCTTGCTTGCCAAGCTATGGAATTTCTTATTTAATTATTTTGGAGTCTTTCAGGTATGTAATTTGCTTGCAATCTCATTGTATGTACTGCAAATTAATAACTATTACATCTATTGCTCAAAAGATTGTTGTATTTCAATTTTGTGTGCATTTATATGCTATCGCCCCTTCTCTTTTGTCTAAAAAACTTTCTCTAAAAAACTTAAAAAGACACAAAGATAAACAAAAATACAGGGGTTTGAGTTGGGAGCCAACAGGGCTCATCGAAGGTACAAGGTTGTCGATAGGGGAATGTACAAAATATCTTTGGAGGGGAAAAGTTATTTTTTCTCAATGTGTACTATGTGTTGGGAATGGAGCTTAATGTACTCAGTAAGTTAGATTATGAGAAATTGCCCCCATCTAGATGTCATCTTTAATAACCACAAATGCTACATAGTTGAAAAGAGACCAAGAAGACATTTGTTGTTGGTGTAGAAGATCATGAATTGTATAGATTGGTTGACATTGGATAGATTAGGAAGCATGCATTGGCAACCAAGAGTTGATTAGACATTAGTATGCTTTGGCATTAGTGGCATGCACCTTAATTTTACTACCTCCCTTAGTTGACTTAAGAGAATTTGCTGGATGGCCTTCTTGACATCCAATAATAGATACAATGTGTTTCCGGAGCTTGTAGGTAGGAAATTCAACACAAAGCTCCATTGATGATGGACAAGCTTGGAAGCCAAGAGAGTTCTGCGATCAGTTCACGTAGATGCCTGCGGCCAAATGAACATGGCATCTATCACTAGTGCCAAGTATTTTCTTCTATTTTTTGATGATTTTAGTAGGAAAATGTTGGTGTATTTTCTAAAATTAAAATATGATGCTTTTAATGAATTTCAAAAGTTATAAGCATTAGTAGAAAAGTAGTCAAGTTGTTACATAACCACTCTTAGATTTGAAAATAGAATGGAGTGGTTGAGAGGTGGAACCGTACTATCATGAAGATGGTTTGATGTATGATGGAGAATAGGAGTGTTCCCAAGAGGTTTAAGGGCTGAGGCAATATTTATAGCAATATATTTGCCAAACAGATCTCCAACACAAGTGGTGAAATAAAAGACCATAGAGGAAGTTTGTCCTAGGAGGAAGCCCAAAGTAAGTTATCTAAAGGTCTTTGGTTCAATTGCATATGCCTGGATTCTAGATGAAAAGAGAAACAAGTTAAATACCAAGGGTAAAAAAGCTAATGCTTATGGTTACAATGACAATCATAAGGCTTACAAGTTGGTTGACGCTAACACCAATCACTTGACCTTTAGCCAAAATGTTGTGGTTGATGAAGAAGCTGGGCCTTTCCAAACTTATCTATAGTTCAAAATTGCTGACAAATAGCCTCTTGTGGCAAAGGATTTAGGTGTTTAGTTTCAAGTAGCTCCTCTTGGAGGGGGGGCGAGGGATTTGAGCATGTGGAGTCTTATAGGCCAGTAATAGTCTTAGGCTCTATTGATGATAGTTTGAATCAACATTCAAATGACATAGGTATAGGAAGCCCAAGTCATGGTGACAACACTGATTTGGATGAAGAGCATCCCACGAAGAGACCAAAGTGGTGGCAAAGCACCATTGGAGATGTTCGGCTAAGTGAAATGATTGAGGGATGATCATCGAGAGGCAAAAGCAAGAGGAACATGGTCAACTTTGCTCTAATGGCCAATATTTAGGTAGTTTATGAGCTACAAGTATTTGAGGAGGCAAAAGGAAAACCTGAATGGAAAAAGGCTATGGCAATCGAATATGAGAGTTATGAAAATAAGACTTGGGATTTCATAGATCTTCCACTAGGGTGTAAGAACCACCCCTGATTTTTTTTTGTTGTTTACTGAATATGATGTAGATTACAGATTCGTTTTGTTTCAAGGTTCCATTCAACATGTGTGGCATTTATAGAAATAACATTGCACTGAAAGTAAATGACATGGACTTGCAACATATTATATTGAACCATTACAAATCATCTTAGCATATAATAATTAAAATCAAGACTTAAATAAATACATATCAGACCTAATTACAGTGATATAAGGTCTCTTCCTTTGTCATATATTGAGCAGCAAATGCATACAACTCCTCATGGAAGACATCAAATGCATAAACCATAGATTACATACTCTCCGATTACTCTCCGAGTAGCCAAGTAATCTCCAAAAAAATTGCATGCCGAGTAATTTCTGCTTTTACTCGCGGGCAGTATGCAGATGGATTTTCTCCCATCAAATTATCGAGTAATTGCTAGTAGCTCGCAAAAAATCCACAAACTTGACATGTTTGTGTGTGTATAAATATGTCTGTGTGTGTATATGCATGCAAACTTGGCATCCTTTGTATGTTTATAGATATGTATGTGTGCACAGTGCAATCCTGAGTATACACATACATAAATATCCACACACATTTGCCGAGTATTTGCCGAGTATTTTCCGATTATTTGCCGAGTTTTTCCCGAGTCAAAATTTTTGGGCTTGCCGAGTACTCTCCGATTCCGAGTATGTAAACTATGGCATAAACTATCAAACCCCAGCACTCTCCTTCACATTGGCCAACATTCAACTATGAAAAGACACCACTAACATGCTGTTGCAGACCTCTGAAAGTTGCTGTTCTGAGAATGAGACTGCAAATGCAAACTCTCAAAATGGTTCGGATCCTTAGGAGGGGCAATCAGCTCTTGTAAATCATTCCTTCACCAAACAATACAAATGAGGGCTCAAAGGTGTCCAACTGCAAGGAATCCATAGAAACAACACCTAGAATGATGCATTTCCCACATACGGAGTTACGAGCACATTTATGCTTCCAGCCACTTTGAAAATGAGCTTTCCCAGAACTCAGAAAAAGTGTATCAGACCTCTGAAAAATGTATCAAAACTGCTCCAAACACACTCCAATAAGAAGCCAATCACTTTTCACACCAAAACTTCCGATCCCACATCAAAATTCGGAGAAAATCTTCATTCTAACACAACCAAAATGATGAATATCATAAAATCTGTGAATGCAAAGGTTATCCTTGAAGTAGAATCACTCCAACCAGCTAGGGTTGCTCTTTCACCACTGAAACCAGCAACTAGAGATGAGGGTTTTCGTCTTCAACCTACATTATACAAATCTTGGAGAAAATCCAACAGAGTTTCCTTAAGTTGCCAAAGTTCTCATATGCAAATGAGAGCTCAAAATCATATTTATAAAGTGAGGGAAAAGTTAGGGCAACTTGCATTTGAATTTGAATGATTTTTCCCTCTCATTTCACTTTATGAAATGACATGAAATTACCCCAAGAGGGATGTCCAACTTTATGCCTCCAAAATTCCACTTTTGATTTTTTATTTAAAATTGACATTAAGCCCAAACTAGGCATCCCACCTTATAAGGCATAACATTAGCCTTTAAAAATGATAAATAAACTCCCTTTTAGACACCACACAAGATAAACATTGACCCCTTTTTAAAAACAACTTTGCTCTACCAGGCCAAAGGGGGTCTTTAATAACCTAATAACATAAGTCATAAAATCTCCTTTTGAAGACTTAAGAGAATAATATGCCAAAACATTAGAACTCACCAAATTGCAACTGCCAAGCACTGCCGAAATTGGAAACCCTGCACTACATTGCTGCCAAGACCGGTTTCCCAAAATAACACTTATTAAAAATAGCATACTGCTAAAAATAGTAAGTGTGTCCAAACACCAAACTAACCCAAATTGAGATACCTTGAAACTTACTAAAAATAGGAAGTGCTAAAAATAGTCATTGCTAAAAATAGCAATATTGCCCATCAATGATCAAAGAATACCCAAAAAAATCCAAAAATCTCTTTAGCGACATCAATATATTCTTTTGAATATGTAGACACAGATCTCAGAAGATAGCATGAATTGCCAATTGAGGAAACCCTTAAAAAATGTGACATTACAGTCCTCCCTTCCCAAAGATTGCTTGTCCTCAAGCAATGCCATCACAACTCTAGGAAAAATATATTGGTCCACATTAAAACCAAGTAAGATCCCAGGGTCCCAAGTCAACCTAGGAGATTTGTAGCACCATCTGCTCAAAGCACTGTCCTGCGAGGCACCAACACAAGAGACCTCCTGAAAATCTCATGTAAAAAGAGTAATCAAATACTGTGTAAACTCAATCAACTCTTTAGAGAAATGCTCTTCGAAAGCACCAAACTCTAGAAAGTCAACACTGGCTCTCATTCCAAATAGTTATTGTACTACAAAACAATATAATCCTAGGGTTCCAAGTTAGTCTCAGAAAGGAACTACCATGCAGACGCTGTGCCACTCTGATCATAACTGTCAAACCATCATGCCATTACTGCACTCCCCTATTCTGGAACCCTCACCAAGATTGAAATCCCTGAGAGGACTGGAAGCAATCTCACTACCAATCATAAAAATACCTTGCTCAACCATAAAAAATAAACCCCAACATCACACCTCATGATGCCCCAAATATGAAGCAAGTCACTCAAGTCTCACTGCCACATCTTTGAGATCTGCCAACTAAGAAATGCCGCTGCTGTTGCTAACCAAAATCATAACATCAACATTTAACCTCCAAGTGTCAATTGAAAGGTTTCGAACTCACCAACACACCCAAACCATAACAATCATTAAGACATCATCTGAAATTATGCATATCATCTCCATGAAGTAATTGCAGTGAACGTCACTCACTAGAGTGGGAGCAATTAATGAATGAATTGCATCTGGAAAAACACTGACAACGAGCTGCCTAAAAGCTTGCCAAAGCTCGAAATCAATCTGCTCATCAAAAGATGTTAGAATAACCAACAAATAAATGTAAGGGTAGCGGTAAACAAACTGAAATGTCACTAAAAACATAGGAGAGATGAGTATGGAAGTAATGGAATCATCCCCTATGATAAACCGTCTCTACCATCCAACCTCAACCATGGAGTACTCAACTGCTGGTTTGAAAAAGCCATCCAACTCATCTGCGAGCCAATAACTGAAGTCATGTCTAGGCTGATTGGAAAGTGGACAACAGTACTAACACTTGGATTTTTCCCACAACTCCAAACCTGAGACAACACCTCATAGCTAGGAATTGCACCTGGATCCCAAATCCTGTGATTGACTCCAATGACATCACTGGAATTAGAAAGAGTTCCATCATCCAACTCAAAGAGTGGATTATCATAAGTCACCTCAAACAAAGGGTTATCATCAAACTGAAAATTATCCTCAACTCCAAAATCAGACCAATTCTCCTGCTGATCCAAACTTCTATTTTCAGATTCTTTGGGACAATGTGCAAGTTCAAAGTCCTCATGAAGGCAATCAACTGCATTCATGAATGCAACATCTGAAAATATGAAGATTAACAACATGAAATGATTGCAACAACCATTAATCACCGATGAGGAG
The DNA here is from genome assembly GCA_007115665.2 of Sequoiadendron giganteum. Lineage (NCBI taxonomy): Eukaryota > Viridiplantae > Streptophyta > Pinopsida > Cupressales > Cupressaceae > Sequoiadendron > Sequoiadendron giganteum. The sequence goes on from CM021100.1 coordinate 648,999,094, forward strand.
GTTAGAAACAACTGAACCATGACTGAAATCTCTCCCACAATTAGCTGCATACTGCTGAAACTTTGCCAATATTGTGAAGGAAATAATTGTTCATTTGCTAGTAATGAATGGAGAGAAGCTAAGTGGGAATTGGAAACCATAATTTCCTCATTCAACATCCTCCTCAAGAGAGTGACCAATACTAACCACACATTATTATAATGAAGTATCTTCCCAAAAGGTAATCTCATTGTTTTTGTAATCATCTTTTCAATAAGATACATCCAATGCAAACTCAACATTTTTTCCATATTCATGATATCAAATTCTCTACATACCTTGTGTTCGGTCATTGAAATAACAAGTAGAGATGTCTTCATGATGCAAGGAATGGTAGGCTATCATGGAATGTCAAATCTTGTATGTAACTTGGTTCCACAAATACCATCTCTTGCTTAACTATGAAATCTTGCATATCAACATAGTAATGACTCCTACCAATGACATCCACATATAGTTAACTCATCAATCACTATTTGAAAAGTGCTCATTACCTGTAGGTACCCAGAATAAATCAGCTCATGGGTTGATTTAATCAGAATCAACAACACAGAACTGAAACAGCAGCTGCAATAATGAATTATTCTTATATGCATAGGTGGTGTGAGCATTGAAGTGATTGAAACACTCTTTCAAAGATTGGAAATTTTTCATCACTAAAATCCAACCAATAAATACTCCATTCCTTGACTGAAAATTCCTTCCAATCCACCTGTTTGTAAGCAAATAAAATTATGTGATGGCTAATTGAAACAATGACAATTGAACGAAATCTGAAGTTGTCTCACAAGTCTCGAAACAACCAACAAGATGTTAGAGATATCATCATCTTCATCCAAAATTAATGACATGATGGAGTGTATGGAGGTTATAAATTCTTGGTATGAACATCATTAATGGCAGCCTGAAAGTTTTGAAACATGACAAATATCATTTCCTCACAAGCAATATCTAGTATAATATAACCAAACTTGAACTTTACAAAGATCTCAAGTATAGTTACCCTCTCAACAAACACTGTTGAAATGATCCAAACCCTGAATTTTCTCCACAATCAATTGGAAAACAAACTTCATGATCCTGTTGCTTTAAGGCTTCTTTGGAGCTGTTATTCTAATGATTTCACTTATACAAGATGCAACACCACACGTCATGCAAGGCTGACCCAAAGTGAACTCAATGCCATGGCAAGATAAGAGAACTGTTGCTGTCATAACTTGCAAACTGTGATTCTTGTATGGAGGACAGCCTTTTATTCTTGATACCCAATATCTTAGTGGAGCCCCCGTATCCCATACTCTTATGTGTAGCCATGCATGGATTCCTTCACCTTTCTTATGATGCTTCCTTTGATGAAAACAACTTTGTAATGACATAGTACAAATCATTAATCCTTTACTCTCTTTATTACTTTCATGCATTGGGTTATAATCCAAAAGACAATCAAATTGCTTACCTTCAATTGTTGATTTGAGAATTGCAGCAAGCTCAAACCAAACATTTTGCTCAAGGGCATAATCCTCAACAAAGTTTTTCTGTATACCAAACCTGTATGTTTCATGAATTGAAACACTCTGCTGATAGGCTGCATTAACATCATCTGAATGATCAAAAGGCTTATCAATAGTTGTTGATTTGAAAATTTCGTCATGCTCCAGACCATCATTTAAATCAAGTGGGGCATCTTTCTCATGCACATCCTGGAACTCCACCTCGTAAAGTGGATTATCATAAGGTATCCTTGTTTCCATCTCAAAAAGTGGATTATCAAAAACTTGAAAGTTACTTCCAACATTTTGTTTCGGCCTATCATCCCCATGGATTAACTCTCCTTCATAAGGAGGCTCTATGTTATCTTCTTTAGAAGGATTCAAGTACCCTTCCATTACAATTGCATTTGAAATTTCAACTTCATTATCATTTGTTATTGGTTTTAACATCTTTTCCGAGTCTTCCTTTGTGCTAGTTTCTTCATTTATTGTAGTTTCAAATCCACCTGAGTTCTTTGATGTAAATTCTTTTGCTCATCTTCTTTCACACTTCGTTTCATATGTTTGGGTTTTGGAACTATCTTTAGACATTCCCTTTTAATGTCTGGGTCTTTCATCAGATTAGACAACTCTTGCATCAACTCACATATAGACTTATCAATTGTAGGCGTCTTTTCAACTTTGTTCTAACAACTGTCAAAAAGCGGTATTGAAAATTTGAAATGACCATGCAAGTGCAGGTCACCAACTTGCAAAATACCACTGGATTGACATATTCAACTGAAATGCTTTCACTAATTCTTAATTCTGACATGCAAATGTTGATC